>JAJMHY010000013.1:0-324290 GCA_030583325.1 Saccharomycopsis selenospora
ATAACAATAATGACTCATAACAACGACTCATAAGAATCTACTAGAAAGATCATAAACGTGGAAACCTACATTGATTGAAGATAAAGTAAAATAGAACCTACAACATAAAGTCGAATATAAATATGATTGATTTCAAACATATTTTAATTCATTTTATTCAATCCTACTTTACTTATTTATATAAAAAGATATATATAGAGAAATAGTTATAGAAGAAGACCAATAACTATCTACATAATCTTTAATACATTTTATTTCATTTCTAACAACTTTATATAAATATAAACTTTACCTGTTTGTTAAACAAACACCCTATTACAACACTACTGTTAATACCATTATTCGCGTCATTATAGTCTAATACATCTGTTTTCAGTTTCTGTAATACAAATAATTGTTTCAATTTTGAAATGCAGTCAATTGCAGTATTCTGATGGTTTAGCTCAATTATAGTTAAGGTATAACATTGTATCAGGTGATATGGATATTTTCTCATTCTTTAGTAAACTCAAAAAGTTTTTTTAATAAACCCAACTTCCTTGAGGATATCAGTCAAATTGTTGCTGATGTTAATTGTTTTTTAGTAAGAGAAAATGTAGTAAACATTCAATTTTAGACTTTATTAGTCCTATTAACTTCTAAATATGATCTCCTGATATTGTAACCAGTAGGTTACTAAAGAAAATCAATTTGTTCTACTATAATGTCTTTTATATTATTAAATTGCAATTACAATATTAGAATATTCCAGTTTGTTATAATATATATGTTACAAACACCCTTTGTTCGAGCGCGTCCTACAGCATTCGACATTTATTTTTTCGTCGACTTTTTCTTTGTTTTTTTCTTTGTTTTTTTTTCTAGCCCTGATTTTGTGTCAGGTGACATCAGGTGACATGGTTTATACCAATATCCCGGTTTTTTTATTCTAACCAAATAGTTAAACACTTTGCCGAATTAGGGAATACCGTTTTCCAGGCTAAGAAGTAAGATTAGTGGCATTTCTTTGATTATATTGATTAGAAAAATATAGATGGAAGGAAAGGAAAGGAAAAAGGTATTTACTGATATAGCACCATTTCAATATTAATAAATAGGAGTATATTCTAAGTAGTGTTCATTATATTATCAAATAGAATATATCGAATATATTATTAGCAAAGTAAAAAAAATATAGGAGTCTTTTGCGGTCTTTTTCTGTAAAAAATAACAAAAATATATATATTGTATATTAAGAGGCTGGGCTGGTTTTTTTTTTTTTTTTTTTTTTTTTTTTTTTTTTTTTTTGAATTCAAGTTTCAAATTTCAAATTTCAAATATATAATATTAGTATTTCGCTATCTTAATAATCTTGTTCTTGTTCTTGTTCTTCTTCTATTACTGCTGACCTACTTTTGAATAATCAGATTATTGTTTTCGTTTTGTTTTTCTTATTTTTATTTGATCTTTTGGTTCATTTGTCTCATGATGTCTAGTTCTAGTACTACTTCAAAAAGACCCTTTTCAAAGAAGTTTTTAAATGCTTGCTTATTAACATTAAGATCCTCGCCGGTTAATATTCTTTTAATCACTGTTCCAATCGGTTTGCTTGCTGGATATTTAGAAGCTAATCCTTCTATTGTGTTCACCCTCAATTTTTTGGCAATTATTCCATTGGCAGCAATCCTTGCTTATGCCACAGAAGAATTAGCAGAACATACCGGGGAAACCATTGGAGGTCTTTTAAATGCAACTTTTGGTAATGCAGTTGAGTTAATTGTTTCTATTATTGCCTTGAGGGAAAATCAAATCCGTATTGTTCAAGCATCAATGTTGGGGTCCATCTTGTCTAATCTTCTACTAGTCCTTGGTTGTTGTTTTGTATGTGGTGGTTATAATCGTTTGGAGCAGCATTTCAGCAAGACTGTTGCTCAAACTATGAGTTCCCTTATGGCTTTAGCATGTGCTTCTTTAGTTATTCCAGCAGCATTTAATGCTTCTTTGGCTTCTTTATCCCCAGATGGTTCAGTAGTTACTCCAGAACATCCAAGTCCACAAATTTTAGCTCTTTCAAGATCATCATCAATTGTTTTATTAATCATCTACGTTCTTTATTTAGTGTTTCAATTGTATACCCACAAATCACTCTTTGAAGCTGCTGAACAAGACCTTGATGAGGAACAACACAATTTACGTCGTCTCAGTTCCAACTCAGCTGCAGCTTCAGTACATTTACCAGATAGATCAGTTTCTTTAGATTCTGAATTGGAAACTTTAAGTGTCCATGGATCTTTATCGGTATTATTTTTTGCTACTCTTTTAGTTTCCTTCTGTGCAGACTATTTGGTTGGTTCTATTGATGCTATTGTCTCTAAAACCGGTTTATCCAAGACTTTTATTGGTTTAGTTTTAATTCCAATTGTCGGTAATGCCGCTGAACATGTTACTGCAGTTGTTGTTGCTATCAAGGATAAAATGGATTTAGCTATTGGTGTCGCTGTTGGATCATCTATGCAAATTGCCCTTTTTGTTACTCCATTTATGGTTTTAGTTGGATGGGTTTTAGACGTACCAATGAATTTGTACTTTAGTGTTTTTGAAACTGCAGTGTTATTTGTTTCTGTTTTCATTACAAACTTTTTGATTCTTGATGGTGCAAGTAATTGGTTAGAAGGGACTATGCTTCTTGGTACTTACGCCATTATTGCAATTGCCTTCTTTTTCTACCCAGCCGATGCTATATAGACATTTGTTAAGGAAAAAAAAATAGAAAATAGTAGGTAGTGTATTTATTATTATTTGTGTTTTATTTTATTACTCTATACCATGATCGTAAGATGTTATTTTTTTACTAATTAAATGTATAATTATTACAAGTGTTATATTAAAGTAAGTTAAAAAAAAATACATAAGACATAAAGGGTATTTAGGTATTGCTTATACTGGCCAATCATCTTTGACAATTATCTCACTAACTTCGAAAGAGCCATAACCATCTCTGGAGTTATTTGAGGATTGTCTTCTATGTTTATGATGGACTAGAATTTTATCATTATTTAAAATGGAAAGAGATTTTTTGATTTTTGTCATTTTAGAATCTTCATAGGCTTCAATTTCTTGAATATCTTCCTCTTCGTCCTCGCTTTCTATAGCAAATGATCCAGTATCTCTACCATTACCAACCATTAGTCTGGCTTTATGTTGTGCCCGTTCTTGTTGATACTCAGAAGCAAACAAGTCTTGATTCCAGCTAAATCCTTGAGACTCTTTCAAAGATAACGAGAAGGATAACAATCTTTTAGTTGTTTTTTTTCTATGATTAGACTTTTTCCCAATTGAGTAACCATTATGGTTATGACGTAAACTATGTTTATCATTATTAGATGTAGTAGTAGGGCCGTTTGCGCCGGATGACGAGGATACCCCTTCTGATTCACTGTCTGTATCATAAACTACACAGGTGGACAATTCGTAGACCGAATGCAACTCATCATTGATCATACTTTTAGAAAGGAATGAATTACGTCTTGCCCAAGGCGACGATGCCGAGCTAAAAGGGCCTGAATCTGATGATAGTTTCATAATTGGGATAATGCAAATAAATGGAGTAAAAATGAAAAAAATAAATAAAAGAAATAAATAAAATAAATAAATAAAAAAAGAAATAACAACAAAATAAATCAAATAAATCAAGTAAATCAAATAAATAAAATATATAAAATAAATAAAAGATCATTAGATAGGGAGATGAGATGATTTCTGTGTAAAGTTTATGTTTTTGTCTCATTGAAAAAAATTATTGGTTATGGAGCCCCTGTGTAATTTGTCATGTGATAATAATATAATCATGTGATAATAAGATAATCATGTAATAAAGCCCATTGTTTTGGTACTTTGGGCTTCCAGTTATGAGCACTTTTCTCTGGCGTTTTCATTGGTTCAAATTCTCAATTTCTGGAATTTTGCACCTTTTTTTTCTCAAAATTTTTCTCGTTTTTTTTAAAATGAAAAAAATTGGCCAACACAATTCAACTTCAGCGCGTATTTGATTTAGATATAATATAATCAAATCAACAAACAATAAATCAAAAGAAATATCAATATTCATAATGTCATTTGTTGCTAGACGTAAATTATCCACTTTAATCCCACCAAAGATTGCATCAGTCAAGGTAAGTTTTCACACATTAAGTTTTTTCACATTCAATTGGAGTCATATTGGGCAGTAATTATTACAAGTATCAATTGAGTAATTGTCACGATTATAAGGATCAGTTCAGTATTAGTATTATCAGTATTATTTCAATTATTTTATTATTATAAGTTTAGTAGATTTTAGGGAAACATGGGGAGTAATTATTTTACAGGAATATTGGCATATTGGAATATTGATCACAATAATATCACTCAATTATCACATTAATGTTATTGGAATATCAGTTAAATGAGTTAAATGAATATCAATGTCAATTTTCTAAGTATTTAAAGAAGTATGCCAAATATCATTGTTATGGATTCAATTTTTTTTGATTTATTTTTAATTCTATTCGAAATACTTTTCAATTATCAATACCATTCCCACAAGTTCCCTTATATGACCTTTTCACAAATTCCCTTATATGACCCTCCCACAAATTGATTTTCAATATAAATACTAACTTCTAATTCAGAACTTGGGTTCTAACCCAAATGCTAAACGTATGGAAAACGTTGTTGCTTTCTACAAAGCTTTACCACAAGGTAAAGCTCCAGAAATCCAAGCTAGAGGTCTTTTAGGCCGTTACAAAGCTAAATTCTTTGATGGTGACAATGCTACTGGTAAGCCAATCTTCCACTTAGCTTTAGCTGTCTTATTCGGTGGTTACGCCTTAGAATACCACTTCCACCACTCTGGTCACCACGAAGAACATTAAATTGATTGATTTATCTATATGTATACATGAAAATTAATAATTATAATAATATAAACATCAATCGTATTTTAAACTCAGAATAAAATGAAAATAAAACAAAAATCGAAATTTCAAGAAATTGGCAAAATTCATTCCATCAGAAATAAATAATAGAAAAGACAGAATAACTTAATGATCATATATTATATATAATTAAATAATTTTTTTACCTCAATATTACTACAAACGAAAATAAAATATCATCGCAAAATCTTGTATTGTAAGTAATATATATACCTAAGATGATTCTTCGATTTCCTTTAAATCGTTGGCTAATTTAGCGTGAAGTTTGCCCAATTTTTCAAAATCAGTTTCTTCAGCTGGCCATCCAACTTGCAATCCAGTCTTTTCACTGGTCTTTGGAATGAAATGGAAATGAACATGATCGACTTCTTGATGAGCAATTCTACCATTGTTTTGTAAAACATTATAACCAATTCCTTCTGGACCATCATCATGGTCAACTTTAAACAATTTGGCTAATTTCTTGGTGATTGGTAAGATATCTACCAAGTATTCATCTGGGATGTTATGCAATTTGGCACCATGGTACTTTGGAATGATCAATGCATGTCCTTCAGCTGTTGGTTGGATATCCAAGAATGAATAAGCTGTCTTGGTTTCAAATAACTTGAATGATGGGATTTCACCTTTAATAATTTTGCAAAAGATACAACTTGGATTAGAGGCCATTTTTTCTTGTGATTGTTAGTTGTTAGTTGTTGTTGTCGATAGTTATTGTTAGTCAATTGTTAGTTAATTCCAATAGTCAAAGAATCTTTAATATAATTAATGGTTTTTCCTTGCTCCCTTATTTTTTAATTTCAATTTTCATCTCCATTTTTTTTTCGTTTTAATTTTTTAGATCATGTGCTTGCTGTGTAAGACCTGCCAAATATATAAACTACAAGTAGATATTTATTAAAATGTTTCATTAAAGTAATTATTATTAGAGTCATCATTTAGTTATTTAATTAAACTATACCAGTTGATAGTTCAACAGTTGCTTGTAAAAAAAATAATTTCAATTTTCTATAATTTGTATTGTTGTACCAATATATTCAATCCCATTATCGTTATCGTAAGTCTTCGTCTGGCTTTCTGCCCTTCCCATTGTCCTTGTCTGTCGTTCTAACTCAAGTCTTCAATTTTGATTATATCACCACTATTTCTCTTTGCATTCTGAGATGATCTAAACTTTCTAGTTTCTCTTTGAATTTTAGACGTTTCTGGCAATTCTCTATTAACTCCTAAAAGTATAATTTGTTCGTCATCGTCATCGTTATCTTCCAGAGTGCAATTGTCACGTCTTTCTTCATCGGGATAATAATAGTAATAATTTCTTTTCTTTGGTGGTTGTCTCTTTCTAATTTTTTTAGGTTGACCAGAAGATTGCGGTTGTCTCTTTCTTTTGTAGTTAACTTTCCTAACCTTTTGTTTACTCCATAATGTTTCATCATCTGCAAATCTTTGTGGTTTCTTTCTAGATCTTTTATTTAACGTTACATGATCAATTGGTTCATCTTCTTCACTCAAATCAATCACCAACTCTTCAATTGTTTCAACTTTTGTAATACCATTGTTAATGTCATCATTTTCTTGTAGTTTGATCTTTTGCTCGTTAACTAAATCGATCATTAAACTTTTATCAGTATCAGTATCTTGATCATTATTTTCTAGCTTTGGCGATACACTGGATGTGCTACTAGATGATGATGAGTCTAATCCTTCGGTAATAGTGTCTCCGTTATTAGTGTTCGTCTTTTGTGATATTAATGGTGATTCACGGTACTCAACTTTAACATCCTCATTTATATGTACTATATCATTCGAAGTGGCTAGTTGTTTCTGGGTACTTTCCTCATTAACATTATTCAATGGTTCAACAGGTTTTTCATTAATGGCTGTATTCACCACTTGATCATTCTCTTCAGTTTCAACTAAATCGTTATTATTATTGTTCTTATTCACTTCTTGTTCTTTTGTATTTGTCACTTCATCAACTATCAATTCAATAACGTTATCATCTTCATGATCACTTTCATCTTCTTTATTAATAGATTTGTCAAAATTATTTAATAGCTCTTGATCATTCGCTTCATTAACTGCATTATTATTATCAACTTCATTATTATCATTGTTTTCGGTATCAATACTAGAGTTCAAGCTAACCATAATTATTTCTCTTTCATTTCTATTGTTACGGTCTATTGAATCATTATTATGGTCTTGATCATTATCAGTAATGATTTGGTTTGTTGATGTAATACTATTGTGATCATCATCATCATTATCAGTGACGATTTGGTTTGTTGCTGTAATACTATTGTGATCATCATCATCATCATCATCATCAATAATAACAATTACAGGCTCAATAATATTACCATCACCATTTGGTATCACTTTTTCAGTGTCGGTATTAGCAATTGAAGCAATATCTTCTTCTTCTGAAGCAATATCTTCTTCTTCTGAAGAATTATCATCTTCTGAAGAATCATCATCACTACTGTAAGCCGAATTTTTAGATACAGTGTTACTATTATCCAAACTTTCGGGAACAATGACTTCAATGTCATCGTCGTCATCATCTTGTTCTTGATCGTTTTTGGGATCTGTTGAAGTGAATGCGGTGTTATTTCTTAAAAGTTTATATATCTTATCTTGTTGATTATCATCATCCGAATTAAAATGAAACATATTAATTAAATCCAATGCATCTTCGACTTTACACCATTTCCCATTAATACAATTCTTTAATAAATGAATCACTTTATCAGCATTCCCTACCCCTGATAAAAGTTTCTCATTAGTAGTAGTTGAGATCCCACTATTTAAAAATTCATTATTAATCGGGGAACTACGCAGATTATCATCTTTGTTTTTATTGTTATCATTATTAGAGGAAGAAATAATATCAGCAGTGACATCATCAGAAGATGATGGGTCCACATTGTTGTTGTTATTGTTGTTGTTGTTCAATAAATCACAAAATTGTAAGGCATTATTGAAATAACTATAAAATCTGTTTTTAACGTCGATGTAAACTTCACTGAATTCAACTAAATTTAAAACATCTCTAAAATATAACTCATTTTCAATCAACATATCAGGGTCGTTGTCCGATCCGACTAATTTATGTAATCTAAGAGAAATAGCTGCTGATAAAAGTTGAGTTAAATTCACTTTACCATCAGAGAATCTTCTGAAAATATAAAAACATTTGTAAACATTTTTCTTGTGTTCTTTGAATCTAATAGTGATCATCTTCCCCAACATTAATAAAAATTCTTTCTTGATGAATACCAACAAGTTTATAAGTTGATAAATTTTCACCTTCAACGAAGCTTTAGTGATTTTTGATCTTAGTCTGGCACTTTCCACTGAATAATTATTATAAATTGAAACCAATTGGAATAGTAGTTTTTTTTTCGAATGTTCATAAATAGATAATTTTTTAAGACTATGATAATTTCGATGATCTTTACTTATTTTAAAATCATATGGAAACCCAAGAAAAGAGTTATTTTTCCTTTGAAGGATTTCGTTAGTAGAAGTGTTGGTGGGATCCATGGAATTCGTCACTTGTAAATCTTCGACTTCATCAACAAAGGATGCTCCAGTGATTTTATTATTATTATTATGGTTAGATTCAGGAGAACTAGTCAATTTCCAACTATTCATTAAAGCATAATGAAGATTAGAAACTTCATGAGGTTCAAAATCTTCAGGATCACTGTTGAATGATAAAATAGGATCCAAATATTCAGTCAATTCATAATGAATAGAAAAATCATTAGCATTTTTAACAGGGACCCAATTCCCACCACAAAGCGTAGAATCACCATATTTCAACAATGGTAATTTCTTATTAGTATATTCCTTCATAAATAATATTCTTAAATTTTTCCTTGCTGCGTCACCTTTAATGGCTTCGTAAATATCAAAAAGTTGATTAATATTAACAAAGTTATTATCACATCTTCTCAAGACTCTGATAGAAAGCGATTCTTTGATATGCACGAAAAATTCAAAAAACTCAACCCCACAATAGCTAGTCCTTGCAAGTCTATTGAATGAAAGTAATGGTTTCACTTGATCATAAATATTATATTTATGGGCTAATCGTTTGGCCACTTGTAAACTAGTCCAATACCCTTGACATTCTAAAGGTTCTTGACTTTCATTACCAAAAAATTTCTTCTTTCGAACTAATGCAAAATCTTTATCTAATTTCCGGCAATCTGGCTTACCTAGTAAAAGTTTAAATCTTGATACATTAACCCAGGATCCAATTTTTCTTCTTGGTATGAATGCTCGAAGACCACCAAGATTGTATAAATAGATTTCCTCATTCTCGCAGAATCCCGACATTAACGTTTTATAATTATCTAATGAAGGTTCACGAAGTTCAAGATGATCGGTGGACAAAAATGATAAATCACAAAAATGGCTGTTATTATTGGTGGTAATGATATTGTTCGATTCAGTGATTACTAAATCTTCACTTCGCTGTTTGATTTTATTATTATTTTCAGTTAGATCTATTATTGGCTCTTCACTAGCATTAAAACAATCATCATCTAATACTAAATCTTCAATATCATCAAAGTCACTTGAATCTTCTTCTGATTCTATATCATAGATTGGTTCCTCTTCCTCGCTTGAATCTTCATCCTTTTTAGAAGCTGGTTCTGCAGTTTTGCCTTGATTATTAGTATCTATTATTATATCACCATTGTCACCATTATATTCAAGACTGGCACTTCTTCTTGACCGTATTTCACTATTATTATTAATTGCTTGTGATGGAAGTAAGTAACCTCTAGTATATCTGTCTTCAGTGGCATATATAAGTTCTATTTCACTGCTGCCGTCACTACTTTCGTCGGTGGAACTATTATTAGAATCCAATTGAATTTCTATTTCATTTGAACTGCCACCGCTGTAACTATCGCTCTCTGATAAGTCATACTGTCTTCTAGTAGTGATATGCCGTATCTGTAATTGATCTTCTTCTTTTTCTGCCCGATCATTTTTATCAAACACATCTGAACCCAAAGTTTCTGCATCTTCCTTGTGAGGGCTGTTAATTTTAGTACTGTGAGATCTATCATAAGCAATATGAAGTGGACCCTTCGAATCTTCGTCGCTGGTATAGTCATCTTCAGAGTCTGTTTCAGATTCAGGAGGGTAGAAATTGTATCTACTTGATATGATCGCCCCATTATTAGTCAATGTTTGGTTAGCACGCCTTATTGATTTATCAATATTGTCAAAATGTGATGGTTGAATGATGTGATAATTCCTAGGACTTAGTGGGAACACAGGAGTCGTCTGCTGAAGTATTGACTCGTCCTCTGATACAATATCCTGGGTCATTAAGTTATATTCATTTATTGATTATTGTTATTACTCTTATTATTGTTATTATTATCACTCTTATCACTCTTATTATTATAACTCCTAATACTGTTATCACTCTTATCACTCTTATCACTCTTATTACCCTTATTATATTGGCCTTTCTTTCTTTCTTTCTTTTCCATTTATCTTCTATATGTCTTTTTATCTTTCTATTATTTTTTCATTTCTTCCTTCTTTGCACGCGTTTGGCTCTTAAAGATTTTCGGTTTTTGGTGTATGTTCCAATTCCATGGATTTGAAATATATATATATATATGTCTATACACCATTTATGCGGTACCATATATTAATTTTTCTTTTTCTTCTTAGGAGAAAGATTACAAAATTACAAAATTGAAAATTGAAATTGAAATTGGGAGGCTTCCGACATGAAGATGAAATGAAGAGCTAATAGACAGGAAATAATCAATAATAAACGATGTCAGAACCTAATAATAATGATAGAACTAATGGCACTACTCGAAGTTTCACTGGATCGTTTATAATAGGTTCAGATAATTCGAATAATGCAAATGGCAATCAAAGAGTGTTGAGCTATACGACATCAATAAACGGCGGCGTTCCGCAAACGTTCATCAGCAATAATAACAATAATAATAGTGGTGATAGTGGTGATAGTACTGGTGGTAGTACTGGTGGTAGTACTGGTGGTAATAATGGTGGTAATAGTAATAATAACAATAATGTCCCTAATGTCCCTAATGTCCCTAATGTTAATGCTACTACTACTACTCTTCCAGGGTTCCCAGGGATTGGAATCAATATCCTCAGTGGCAATATACCAATTGGGAGCGAGAATTTAGCTGGAGCTGGAGGAATTCCAGACTTGTCGGCGCTCATTAGAACCTTGCTAGAAGCCAGTGGAATTAATGGTGTCGTGGGAGGCAGACAAGATTCAAAGAAACATGCGACCCAGAGGGCCATTGAATCTTTGAAATCTATTGATTTAAACGATTTGCCGGAAAGCGACCGTACATGCCCGATTTGTTTTGATAATTACGATGTATTAGAAACGATGGACGAAAAACGTCAACGGTTGAAATTGAAGGAGGAATTATTACGCAAATCCAAGGATAAAGTCAATGCTTTTATAAATGAAGACGATCCAGGGATTTTATTGCCTACGAATATTTTGGCCAGCAGTACTTCGAGTAAATATGAAATATCAAGAGACCGCGAATATACTGCGCAAAAGGAGAAAGTCATTAAAGAAGTAAATGAAAAAGTCGAGGAGAAGCATGTGCCGGTTAAGATGCCATGCGGTCATATCTTTGGGCTGTCATGTATTAAAGAATGGTTGAAATCAAGTGTGAGCTGTCCATTGTGTCGTAAAGAAGTAGAAGCTGCTGCCGGAGATGACGATGAAGAATCTACAAGAGCAACTGGTGTCGGGAGAGCTCGACGCAGAAGAAGAGCTGCTGAAAATGAAGCCGGATTCACAATGTACAATTACCCATTGACTAGAAATTATATGGCTCCAGATTTATCAGGAACTATGCATAGATATGACGATCCTCCGATTTTCTTCCCAGAAGCAGTGAGAAATAACGCATTCTTAGGGCCATCCATTCCCCCTCCAGAGTCAGCCCTCTTGTCATCAGACAGAAATGGTGATAATGGCAATGGCAGTAATAGCAATAACAACACTACAGATAATTCTTCACAAAATAATAACAACAACAACAACAACAATAGTAGTAGTACTAATGAAAGCAGTGGTGATACAAATACAAATACAAATAGAACCACTGAAAATACTCGTCAGAATAGTGGTCCAATAATTAGTGTGATGCTGATAATATCAAATAATGGAGGAGGAAGTTATTTAAGAACACGAATAAATAGAATAGGATCGGGACGTAGAACTAGAGCTACTAGATCTAGAGTATTGAATAACATTCGAGGAATAATAACCCATCCATATTCAAGAATTGTCAGTAGAACTGAACCAGTACCAATTGTTGCTGCATCCACCGCCGGTGGTAGACTGAATGACCGGGATGCGCAAGTTTCTAATAGTCGTCGTGATAACAGTGGCACAAGTAATGTCAATAATTAATACCTTTTTCTTGGCCTTATACATAAAATGTATATAATAATAATAATAATAATAATAATGCATACTTCAGCCACCATAATGTTATATGTAGGTAATTATGAAAACCAGAAAAAAATTCTCTAGAGATTCTCTAAAGTTGCTTATTTTATAAGCCACTGCCATTTTCCACTCCACCCAAAAAACTGCTTAGATTTTGCCATTTGCTATATTTTAGGTAATAAATGAAAATGCACACTCAAAAGCTTTTTTTTAATGCCCTGTAAAAGTCGAGTCATAGTGTATATGGCACTCTAGAAGAGTCGTTTATGACCGAGTGAAACAAATATCCAAGAAGTGTAATCTCGTGTTGTAGCGCAAGAGTTTTCTCAAGATGGAATATTATAAACACAAGAAATGTATAAGTTACCATGTATTATTGCAAACAACTTTAAAAACAACTCTCTCCAAACAACTTTACTGGCAATTATACAAAGTTATTGGTAATATATTAGCCAATTTCAGGCAAAATTGGATGGAATTCCTTTTTGTCTTTCTTTTTTTTTTTTTTTTTTTAGGTCCCGCTAATTAGGAGATTTTATGAGACCTAAAAACACGGAAGATTGTGTGTAATGTATATAGAATAATAAATGAAACTGTTATAACAAAGAAAATTTAAACCTGTAAAGCTAAAATGTGGTGTATGTGTGTTTGACATATCTTATTCCAAAAGAAAACGAGAATGGAAAACAAATAAGATTCCATTACAGGATGTTTTGCTGCCTCTTGGAAATTGAAAAAAATGGAAATTTCGATATAAAAAGGTTTTGATTCCTAATATTTTATTTCTTTGAATAAACAACTACTTCAATAATTACTTCAATAAACCATTTCAATAAACATTTCTTACCAATAGTACCTCTGCTATCAATAGTACCACTACTTCAACATGAGCCCTTACTTTGAATCCAAAAACAGTTTTTACAACATCAGTTCAGGAAACTCCTCGAACGCTTCCTTGAACTCCAATGAGTATCAGCAGAATAAAATCACTGCTAATCAAATTAACAACAAGAATATGGCTAATAATAACAACAGCAACAATAACAATAATTGCAACTATTACTTCAATCCAAGCTATGTTGACGGTTCCTTGTTAAGAAAATCAAAGACCATCTATGCCTTTGATTAAACAGAATAATACAGCAAAATGTTGACCGTTTTATTACTACTATTACTACTATTATATTATTATTGTCTTGCACTCACTCGGTGATCCTATATTTAATTCTACTTTTGTATTATCTACTTATCTACTTATCTAATTATCTACTTATCTACTTATCTACTTACTTATACTATATCTCTTGCCCTTATATATAAATATATTTAACAATGCTGTTTCATAATGTTATTAGTCAAGAATTGTAAAGCAACTTTGTTTTTAATGTAATTATGGTGTGATTAGTACATGGTATTGCAGTGGTGGTGTAGTGTTCTGTGGTCTGAATAGCACTTTTTGGTTATTATCATTTCCTTTTTTTCGTCTTTTCGAAAACTTTGAAACTTGGAAAAAGCAAATTTGATGATAAACAAGCAAGGTCTCCTTGATTATGTCAATAAGTCGAAATATATTAAGAAGATTGTTAATATATTAAGAAGATTGTTTTTTGATATATATATTTGCGTATATCTATTACTAACTTTCATAGCGAGTTCTTTTTAGCTTATCGTATTTCAATATGAAATTGGCTATAGTATACCTTTTTTTCATAATAACGCTCGGGCAATGCGCTAATCTCAACATCAAGGGTTCTTTGTTATCAGTATCCAAGATTTTCAACGGCGCTAGCAATGACAACATTGATAAAGAGCACCAAATAGTCCCTAAATATTTTGACGATATCGTTGTGAGATTTGAGTTTGATAGTAGCGCCGAGAGAATCTTTAGAGATGAGGTTCTAAAGACGTTAATGACATCGTTCCCTATTGATTTATGGTCAACGTCTCAAACTTTTATTGACTTCAAAATCAACAGACATATGTACGATGTTCTTAAAAATCACTTCAAAGATGAACCTTATTTGGCAATCAAAATCATGATTGATGACTTGCCTAAAGCTATCCAAGAGACTTTGCCAAACGCCAGTGGCAGTGGCAGTGGCAATGGCAATGGAGAGTTTGATGTTAAAGACGGCGGTAATGAGATTTTTTTCAAGGAATATAGACCTTTGAATACGATTTATGCATGGTTTGATTTATTGAATGAAACTTACTCGAATTTGGTGTCTTTGGAGCATGTTGGGTTCACTTATGAAGGTAGACCTTTGAAGGCATTGTACATCAATGCGTCAAAATTTTCGAATTTAAATCCTAAAAACAAAACTATTGTTATAACTGCAGGGATCCATGCTAGAGAATGGATCTCGGTGACTTCTGCTAATTATATATTGTATGAGTTATTGGCGAATTATGGGACCAAGCCAGAGGAAAGCAACTATTTAAACCAATTAAATATTTTAATCGTGCCAGTGGTCAATCCGGACGGTTACGTTTACTCGTGGTCTGATGATCGATTATGGCGTAAAAACCGTCAAGAGACTTACTTGCCAAGATGCTTTGGTATCGACATTGACCATTCCTTTGACTTCCATTGGAAGAAAACCGATGACACCTTCTGGCCATGTGACGAAGATTACAGCGGAGAAGATCCGTTTGAGGCCATTGAGGCTGAGAGTTTACACTCGTATCTTTCTCTGACCAAGGGACACTTGAAAGTGTATGGATACATTGATTTGCACTCATATGCCCAAGAAATTTTATATCCCTATGCCTACAGTTGCGACGACTTACCAAGAGATGAAGAAAATTTAATTGAGCTCGCATATGGGTTATCGAAGGCTATTAGGTTGAAAGCCGGGAAAAGCTATTCGGTATTACCAGCCTGTCAGGATAAAAATGTTGATCTTTCGCCAGGGCTCGGGTCAGGGTCTGCTTTAGATTTTATGTATCATAATCGTGCATATTGGGCATTCCAAATCAAACTTCGTGATTCTGGCTCGCATGGGTTTTTACTTCCTAGTAAATATATTCAGCCGGTTGGTGAAGAAGTGTATGAAGCAGTTAAATATTTCTTTGATTTCATTCTCAATCCAGATTTATAAATTGTTCATTGTTGTCTTTGATTAAAAGTTCGTTTCATTTTTATTACATACTATTTACACTTTGGTTATTATTGTTATTTATACTTTGTTTTTTTCATATAGGATTTGGTTAGATGTTGCTGTAGATACTGTAGATTTTCCTCATAGACTTTTACACTTCCACACTTCCACACTTCTACTTGTAGATTAAACTTATATAGAATAAAAGTATATATATCTACGTTACCTATTTAATTGTATTTTCTTTTTTATTTATTTAATTATTATAAATCCATCCTTTCACAATCCCATGTTGAATTAATCATCAATCCTCGATAATAAAATACTAAAAAAATCCTAAAAAAAAAAAAAAAAAAAAAAAATATACTAATACAACATCTTACAATAAACAAATCTCTATCAATCACAATCTCTATCAACCATTTCCCCTATCAGTCATAACCACTGATATAACTCAAATACTGTTGTATTTCTCCATCAATAACTATTCCCTTGTGAACATGTCCACAAAAACGCAGCATTTTCGCTACCGGTAAATAATAGCCCTGTATCGCGGCACATGCTTTTAAACAGGGCTGCATACACGTGATATGTGACCGCTATATTGAGAAAAACAGAAAAAAGAAGAAGAAGAGTCACATGACACATACAAAAGAGAAAAAGTTCTAAAAATTTTCTTTAATTAATTTTTTTATTTTGAAAAATTGTACAGTTAGAGAGAAAAAAAAAATTTTTGTGAAATATTCAAAAAAAATTTCTTATATTTCATCTCTTTCGCAAATTCTTCTTGATATTGATTAATATTTTAGATTAACTATCTATCAGCAAATAGTAAATAATAATAGCAATAACAAAATGTATGTGATATATCAAACAATTAGAATAAAGAATTAGATTTAATAGGGGATGAGCATTGATTTTAGTGGGAATTTGGATAATAAGAACAAGAGGAAGGGAAATAAGAAGAGGAAGAGAAATAAGAAGAGGAAGATGAATAAGAAGAGGAATAATATGGAAGAATAGTATAGAATACTCAACAGTTATAGAATGATTGTATATAATGACAATAATATTAAAAACAAATCATACCAACATGTTAGATTGAAATATCATCTATACAATAAAGATTCATGGCAATACCAGCAATAATATTAATCATCAATGAAATGCTTATTAAATTATCAATTCATATAATTAACAGCAAACTATCAAATGTAAATAATAACTCAAATGTGTATTCAATATCAAACTCAAATTTTTGACTAAATTTTTGACTAAATTTTTGACTAAATTTTTTGCTAAGTTTTATGCGAAATTTTGCAATCAACAATCAACAATCAACAATCATCTACCCTTTAAAACTATTCTTTATCATTATTATCTGCAATTTGCAATTTTACTAACATTTTTATAGGACTAAAAGAACTAAGAAGGTTGGTATCACTGGTAAATATGGTGTCCGTTACGGTTCATCTTTAAGAAGACAAACTAAGAAATTAGAAGTTCAACAACATTCTAGATACGACTGTACTTTCTGTGGTAGAAGATCTGTTGTTAGAGGTGCTGTTGGTATCTGGACCTGTAAAAACTGTAAGAAAACCACTGCTGGTGGTGCTTACTCTGTTTCTACTGCCGCTGCTGTCACTGTTAGATCTACTATCAGACGTCTTAGAGAAATGGCTGAAGCTTAAATGTGTTTATTATTATTAATGTCTCCATTCTCAAAAAATTTTATATATTATTTAATTGTTTTAATATAATAATTATATCATTTTATCTCTTTTTTATTTGTAAGATGTATATATTGAAGGAAGAAATCTATGTATTTTATGCACCACCACCAATAGCATCATTTAGGGCACTTTGCTCATCGAATCCTAATTTCCGTTGCTCTACCGACTCAATCGCTTGTTTCATCATCATTGCATCAAATTCGTCTTTGGTATAAGAATCTTTTTCATACTCTTCTTGACGTTTAATATCGACATATGATTCGAATACACTACCATGGTACTTTCCATGGCCATACCCATTTTCCCTTAGGAAAATTGAATAATCAGCATTGGTTAATTGATTTAACGTGTTGACCTTTAAATTCTTTAAATATTTATGTTCTTTATTGGCAAACTTTTTCATTTCATCATCTTTAGTCGCCACTATCCATTCAGCTACACAATTCCCACCAGTGACTTCAATCTCTGCTTGACGTCTAGGGCATTTGCATCTGCAACCAATCCCATTCTTTCTTGGTTTATCGTAATTCAACCATTTACGATCTTCCTTGGAAATTCTTGCATCGTCCCCATATTTGAAATAATTTGGCGAGGGTTTATATTGTAATTGATTATCAAATGAATTCCCTGGACAATGGGCAATCGTTGAATGTTTATAGCCAATGTCTCGGAAATAATGAATCTCTGATAAATTCAACATTATTGCCGTTGCCAAAGAGTGTACTGGGGCATCACCCCATCTTTCTTTGTAAAATCCACCTGCGTCATCTAAATAGTTAAAGTATTTTTGATAAAGTGGATTATCCCACAAGTCAACTCTAGCAATTTCAAAATTTGACCAAAAATGACATAAATTATAATCTTCACCGCCCATTGCTGATTCTGGCACTTCAGGGTTGTCCAAGGATCTATGAATCAATTTTGTCATTATTCTTTCATTTAATACTTTGTCGCTTTTAACATTATTATATTCTGCTGCTAATAACATTGCATCTATTTGAGCTTCATCTTCTAAAATTGAAAGCATCACGTCAGTATCTTCAACATTTTGTACTTGTTTCTTTATACCAGTTTTCAAATCTTTAAAATCAAAAGAATTGGTAGGAGTCACAAATAAATTCCATGCACTCCCCACGGTGATATTTTCTTCTTTAATGAATGCTTTAGTATAACGGAAAAGATTTGGAATTGTTTCATAAAGTTCTTTAATAATCACTGTGAATCCATATTTTTTCCCAGTTCTTTCCATTTCCAAGAACGGATCATAGGTCAAATCACAATAATATTCAACTTCAGGTTCAACACGCCAATACCATTTATATTTAGCCACCAATGGATGTCTGTAAAAACCCCCTGAATAGAATCTACACATTTTATGGTAGGAATCCATTTTACCATACATGATTCCACGATCGCCTTGTCTTTCAATGAATTCATAAAAGTCAAAGTAATTAAAATACTTACTACTTTGAGGGTTGTTTCTATTTTCTTTATCCTCTTCGTCCGCATCAATGTTGTTGCTCAATGGGAAATCCCATAAATCTTTATCAATGACCCCAAACTCTACTTTCGAATTAGTGTATTTTTGAACCGTGGTTTTGAATTCAATTGTGAATTCTTCATCATTCAAGAAAACCCAAGGGTAATTAAACCATTGATTGAAATGTCTCTCTAAAGTGCTCATTGATTCAATGACCCCATCAAGTTCTTTATTTCTTGCAAGCACCACAAGGGCTGCACTTGCTTTTTTTTTACCTTGTTTAGGAACTCCTGCGACACCATCAGCACCATCAGAACCAACGGCTCTTTCGTGGTCCATTGTTGGGTCTATACATCCAATTTGGAACGGTTCATCAATCTTAGTACCAATCCATCTATTAGAAAGCTTTGAAGAGTCTGTTCTTGAATATTTAGTATTGAACTTATCTTGATATTTCTTGCCGGAATAATCTTTTGGTAGAGGCCCATCTATTTGCATTGTTAGCCCTAAGGGATCACCATCACCACTGAAAAGTCCCGCAACTACCACTATTATTAATATCACCCATACCGGCAATGCTATTCTTCTATATCCTACTTTTCTAGTCAAAAGGCCAAAGATCTTTTCTCTATATCGACTTAGTATTGATTTATTCTGTCCCAGGCGGTTCTTCGCTGGCGTCAATATTCCTCCCTTCATATCTATTATATATCAACTAAAATCAATCAATCAGCCAATACAAATGTTGATGAGATATACTATTGTAATTGATATTTGTAATTGATATCCAATCAATAGATCAAAATTTTTTTTTTTTTTTGATTTTAATTTTTTTTTTGCTCAAATTTTTTTGTTTTTCGTGTTGATTAGAAATGTTTTATATCTTGTACTTACATAAGCAGTGTGAAGCAATATGCCATTATTATTATATACTATTGAATATATTATTATATATTATTATTATATACTATTGAATATATTATTATATATTATATACTATTGAATATATTATTATTATTATATACTATTGATTCAATTCTGTCTTGTGAATGTAAATACAATTAATATTGAAGCTGCAAGGGTAAGAATAGCTCCAGGAAGTAACATTTGATTAGGAACCCCAGGAATAACTTCCTTTTCAACAAGGTTGCCATTACCACCGTTAGCATAGTTTGATGGGTTATTAGCTAATAATTTATTAGACAATAATAATGATTGTTGTTGCTGCTGCTGCTGGGCTTTGTTGTTGTTGTTATGACGTTTAAGGATTGTTTCTATTGAATCCCTTGGATTATGAATGAAAATATCAGCTTTCGTGAGTTTCATTCTTTTACTGATCAATACACAATCAATAAGGTCCTGATCGGTGGTTATAGCTACCAAATCGTCATCATCATCACGGTAAGAAATCGCAAAATTGGTTCTTTTATTATTACTATTAGTAGCCGTGCTGTTGACGTTAGATGAAGTTATTGATGGTGCGCCCGGCTTTTCAGCACCAGCAGCAGTATCAGCAAACCCAATTTCACTATCGTTATCAGAATCTTGATCATCATCATCAGAGTCATATTCATGGTTGGTTAATAAGAGGTTAGCCTTTGAATTATAAGTCAAAGCCTTCAATTCTTTATTTAAAAGCTTCCCCTGGATTGACGCTTTCAAGCCCTGAATACCATCTTTGATTTTGATTGTCACCCTATGAAGACGTCCCATTGGAGATCTAAATTTAAAAGTGTATGCAAATTCTTCCAAATTGGTAGCCGAACTATTGCTACCGTTAACAATGGCTTTATTTGGGTCGTTATAGGTGGCTAAAGCTAAATTATTATTACTTAATTCATCTGGATGTTCTAGCAAGATCACTGACGAACCTGCATCTAAATCAATAGGTTTACTATTATGAGCAATGTTCTTCAAGTCAATGTTAGCACATGAAATGGAATCAGTAGGACGAACTTCAGAATCTAAATTGACTAGTTGATTATGGCCATGCATTGGAGTCATTGGAGGTGTTTGTTGAGGGAAACTGCTAGTAGTATCAGGGTGAGAAAAACTGTCGGAATGAATTGAATCCACATCGTCAAGAGTAGTCCAGAAACGGTTCCAAATAGGATTTTCGTTTTTATCCGAAGATTTAACTGCTCTAATTTGTGATAATGTCGCATACGTTAATTTCAAAACTTCAACAATTCCAACAATTTCACTATCCTCGACAACGGGGAGGTTTAAATAGTGGCCATTAAACATTTGTCTTAAAGCTTCATGGATGGTTAAATCCTTTGACGCACAATCCGGTTGTGGAGTCATGACTCTAACGACTGAACAAGTTTTAGGATCCAACCCAGCAGCAATTACTCTAAGCACCACATCTTTTGAAGTGAAAATCCCAGATACTTCTTCATAGTTAGAATCCTTAACTAAGATAGCCGTAGTTCTATTTTGTCTCATCATCACCGCAGCATCATACACTGAAGATTTGACATTAATGTAAACAGGTAAAGTAGTTTCATCATCCAAAACATCTTCCAAAGTAGGGCCACCCATTAGTTCTTTTAAGTTCTCAAAATACTTAACCACTTGGAAAGGTTGTTGAGTGATACCCATTTCACTATTGACATTGTCAAGAGCATCGTAAAGCTTTTTCGACGATTCATACATTCTTTCCAATTTCTCCATGGCTTCTTGATAACATTTAGTGATATCCAATACCCCCGTGATTTGGCCATCAGGCTCTAAAATTGGTAAATGTCTGAATCCCTTTTGTACCATTAAATTCAAAGCTTCAGAAGCTTGAGTAGTACTGGTCACACACATTGGGTTTTTGGTCATAATATCTTGAGCAGTGACAAATGCGGCAACTTTCCCATCAGCCACGACCCTGAATGCCAAATCTTTAGCCGTGAAAATCCCTACCAATCTTTTTTTGTCATCAACGACCAATACACAATTTTCACGTTTAGCCCCCATCAATCTTGCAGCCTCAAGAGCACTAGTAGACACTTTACAAAGCAAAGGTTCATTAGGTCTAAGAGACAGGACCAACCCTGGAACACCTTTATTGCGACTAGATCTACTCTTTTGATTTCTCGAAGAGATTTCCTTCCTCTTTTTAGACAAATCGTTTTCAATTTTGCGTCTAATTGCTTCATCTCTTCTATTCTGTCTTTTTCTAGAATCCCCTGTCCCACTATTGTTGTTGATGCCACTATTGCTAGTACTAACAAGAGCTGTAGAAGGTCCCGGCGATGAATTAATAATTTCCTTGTGACCACCTAAACTATTCGAAACTGGAGTTGGCAGTCCCCCTATAGTGCTGTTTGATTTGCCAACGGTATAAGTGTTTTTATAAGACATCTGACTATTACTGAGAATTATTATATGAAGATGATTGTTATTATTTTATTACTATTTTAATTGTGAGTTGTCTGAATAAGAGAACAAAAAAATTTTTTTGTTTTTATTTTGTTTTTTTTTTATTTTTGTTTTTTCCCTCTAAATCAATTTTTTTTTTAGATCAGATGCTAAACTACTAATGTGTTTGCAAGATATTATTTATATATTATATTATATTATATTTATTGGTGTATATATAAAAGGTAGGTATTAAACTTCAGTCCAACTATCGTAATTGACTTTGTAGGAAGACGAGAGTCTAGAAGACACACTGCTTAAATCATTCTCCCAGAATAATTCACTATTGCCAACAGAAACTGCATCTTTATTTGGGTTGCGATCATCAGCTATTGATTCTTCGTCATTCGACAATAATTTAGATATTGAAACGGTTTCATCCTTGTCATTTATATTGCTACGGAATAGCTGGTTATTGATTAGCATGGTTGATAGTAATAATGGCCTTAATAGTGGATTAGTGCACAAAGAAGACTTATTGTTTAAAGTATTGTTGAAAGTTGTGTATTCGTTATTGTTGTTGTTATTATGGTCCTGATCGTTTAATAAAAACTCTTTTGTGCTTAAACATTTTGATAATTCTCTTGATATTTTAGATACTTTCGACACTTCTTGGTCATTCAAATTCTTTAGTAAATAATCACCATAGAATCGTTGGCCTTTGCTTTTCTTTAGATTGTTTTCCTTCTTCATTAACTCTGCAAGGGTCATTTTAGTGTTAATGACCTTGTTGTTGCTATTATAGGCACCATGGCTGTTGATCAATTTTTTCCTCTTTATCGTTGACACACTATTATTAATAATGTGATTAGTAGGACTTGACGAATATAGATGGTGGTTGTCATCAATCCCCCATGATTCAACCAATCCATCGCCACCATCATCAGGCTGCGACAATTGATGGAGTCTATTAATTAGTGATTCCTGCTTTTTTTCCTGGCGAATCACATTCGCATGGTCTCTTTGCCATTTATTGATCTTGTCGTACAAAGATATTTTAGGATCCTCCTTGCGTAGCAACTGACCCACCATTGACTCGTCGTCGTCGTCGTCGTCGTCGTCGTAGTCGTCCCTAGTATAGTTATTGCTAAGCACCGACGACATGATTTCATTGCCACTAGCACTTGGCTGGTCGGTGCTGTTAAGTATTAGCGAGCCATTATGCTTGATATTCTGGTTCGATAGGAGCGCTACTGCGGCCGCAGTAGCGGCGTTGTGAAGCTCTGAAGACGAATGACGAGATATCGACGATAATATATCATCGTCCTCGTCCTCTGAAGGATCAAAAAGAATCCATTGCGAGTTCAAGCCATTATTAGCTTTGGTGTTTATCGGCAGGTGCTGGTTTGGCGTGGCAGTTCCTGAGTTGATCCCAAGCCGGTTTAGATTATTGCTAGAAGACGCCGTTGATAAGACGGGATAGGTCAAAACATGGCGAGTCTTTTTAGAAGATGAGAATTCCATGGCGATAAAATAGAGCTGTATAGAGCTGTAAAATAGAGCTGTAAAATAGAATTATATAATAATTAGATGGCAACAAACAAATAAAACAAACAAATAAAACAAACAAATAAATACTTTCTAAGAATAAAATATTCTTTAATAAAAATATTTAATAAAAATATTTAATAAAATATTTAATAAAATATTTAAAAATATTTAAAAATATTCTTTAATAGAAATATTTAAAAATATTCTTTACAAGCAAAGAAACAAAAAAATAAAATTAAAAATCGTTCTTATCAGCAAACTTCATTGCACGTGAGCATCTCATCGCCTAACGGTCAAGTCACCTGGCGTCCATACAAAACTGTAAGAGAAAATTCTATAGAAAAAGATTATTGATAGAAGATTATTGATAGAAGATTATTGATAGAAGATTATTGATTTAAGAGATTATTGATAGAAGATTATTGATTTAAGAGATTATTGATAGAAGATTATTGATTTAAGAGATTGTTGATTTAAGAGATTAAAGAGAAAAGACAATTTAAGAGAAAATATTTTATTAGAATTATATAAAGACTGTAATTGTAGACTATAAATTGTAGGACTATATAAGATATAACGAGGAACCCCGGATGCTATGGTCATTATTATGAAAAATGAGAACAGAAAAATGAGAAAAAATGAGAAAAATGAGAAAAATGAGAAAAATGAGTAAAATGAGTAAAACTTGGTTATTAAAAAATGAAGGAGAAACAAAAAGATCATTAATGCAGAAGTGGAAGTGGTTAATTAGTGGCAGTAGCTTGGATTTGACCATCGGTGATCTGGGTGACCGCATTAACGGTGCATCTAGTGATGGTCTTGGTAAGGGTTTGAGTCTCGGTCTCGGTTTCGGTCTCGGTGACGGTGGTGGTGCTGACTTGCACTTCAGTAGTCTTTTGCACTTCAGTTGTGGATTGGACTTGGACTTCAGTGGTGGCTTGCACTTCGGTAGTGGCTTGAACTTGCACTTCGGTAGTCTTTTGAACTTGCACTTGGGTGGTTGGCACAACAAGGGTAGTGGTTAAATATTTAGTGACTTCGACAGTATTGTAAGCAGTTTGCACTTCAGTTTCGATATCTTGTTTGATTTGAGTTTCCACTTCGGTGTAAACCGCAGTCTGGATTTCAGTTTCGGTGGTTGGCACGTAAGTAGTGACGGTGACAGTTTCTGGAGTACAAGTTGGGGTTGGGGTAGCAGTACTGGCTTGAATTTGACCGTCACCAATTTGAGTCACTGCTTGGACAGTAGCAGTAGTGGCTTGGATTTGGCCATCGTTAATTTGCGAGACCAAATCTCTTTTAATAGCAGTAGCAGTAGCAACGAATTGTAAAACAGATAAAAGGATGAATTTAGCGAGCATGATTGGAAATATTGATTATTGGAATTGGTTATTGGAATTGATTATTGGAAATAATTGGAAATAATTGATGAAAAATCTGGAAAAAAAAATCTGGAAATAATTTTAGTTTTCTATGGAAAATGATAAGTATTTATAAAATCTTCAAATATACAAAACTTCGATTAACTCAAATAGACCACGTTTATTATTGGCATGATCTTAAAGGCTGAAAATTTTATTCTATCCATAAATTAACTTAAGTACCTACTTTAATAGTAATTAAGTTCAGTAAATTAATAACTCAATTTTTTGGCTAGACCCAAAGAAACTTGCAACCTTTGACATTTGTATTAAAATCTCGTCATGTCGAAATATTGAGCCCGTCTATTTTTTGCTGTGATTTTTTGCTGTGATTTTTTGCGTCTGCCAACATAAAAAAAATTGAATTTTGATTTTGTGCTAACTTATTGCAAGTTGAAAACCATGAATTTCTGGAATTATTAGTAGTATAGTAAGTATCGTAACTATTATTACTGTTATTAGAAGATGTATAAACCCAAACTATTTTGTTGCAGTACCAATTTTGTTGCAATTTTTGTTGCATCTACAATACCATAATAGGAAAATCCAAATAACCTTTCTAATAGAAATAGCCAGTCTGTTTTTACAGCCAGTTTACAGCCAGTTTACAGCCAGTTTACAATTAATTATCTTTAACGACACTTTAGAATATCTTAATTAAATATCCATTAGACGATTGATTTAATAGATACTGTCTCAGGTTCTCTTCTGTCCATTCTATTATTAGACACAGATTTATATTTAGAACTTACGAGTTTTATCCCCGTCAAGATTCCTACATTATATTAAAAATCAAATTGTATGTGAGTTTATTTTCTTCAGGGAAAGGGGAAATCAAAGTAAAACATAGGAAAGAAAGTATTTACTAGGTAAGAATACTATATAAAAGAATACTATATAGAATCAATCATTGTGCTTCCAGTTACATTCGAAGTAGTGTCTGACAAATGCTAGTGGATCGCTTTCCTCTTTGGCCCCCATAGTACCAATTCCAGGACTGAAACTGGTTATTGGCAAGACAAGAACATCCGATACTAGCTTAGGAACTTCTAATTTTGTAAAATCCTTCCATGTAACTTTAGTGAAAATTCCACTTAATACATAGTCGTTGAAATAGGTAAAGACTATATCTGTCCAGAGTCCGGCACCGGTCCATTTCATAATCTCTAAATTGGTATTAGCCGCATCTAAAAATAATTTATTCACTTTCTTTCTTTCCAAAGTCTTTTCAGTGATTTGGGCAATGATTTCTCGAAGTATTGGATGGCCCGGCTTGGCTTGTAACACCCACTGGCCAAATTGAACTCTTCTCGCATAGACTTTTTTATAATCGGACAGAACTGCATCAGCTTCAATGCCAATAATCATCCCAACCTCGGTTGGCGACACATTTTCGGGGATCCAGTTTGGCACTGGCTGCAATGGGAACGTATCGATATCAGCATAGATACCCCCTTTGGCGAAAAGCACGAGATAACGGAAGAAATCCATTTTGAGAATCACTGACGGCAACGACTCATACGCCTCAATGACCTCGGGGATATTTTTGTATAGATTATGAACCATGGCGGTTGAGGTGTCGTCGTTGAATAGCTCATGAACAAATCCTGGGTTTTTAATGGCCCATGCAGTCTCACCTTCCTTGAACTTGTTATCAAAACGATTGTCATTGAGACCAAATTTCCAGCATTGCCAAATAAATGCTGGGAACTTCTTCTTGCTGTCGTACGAATACACAAACACCAACTTCTCTCTAAGCGAAGCGTCTGCTGGAGGTAGTCTCAATTCCGTGAGTTTTCTTTCCAACGCTTTACGATCTTTTTCCAAATCGTGGATTCGAGTCTCTTGTTTTCTTAGCAAATTAGAGGCGATATCTTCAAGTTTTTTACTGAGCTCTTCGTTTTGCTTTTGCTGTTGTAAAGTTTGTTCATTGTTTTTCTTTAAACTAGTTAAATAAGTTTCAAAGAGTACTTTTTGTAGATTGTTGTTTGAATTTATTGGAATATACTTAAATAGCACGAATGAAAGGCCCACCAATCCCAATATTATAAAAATAATTCTTCTAATAACCGACGCCTTCATATTGCATATATCAATATATATATATCAATAAATATATCAATAAATATATCAATAAATATATCAATATATCAATCAAATCAATCAATAAATATATCAGACATTTTTTGTTTTTTGCTGCCAGATCAACAAAAAACAAAAATTTTTCCTTTGAAAAAATTCGCGTTCGAAAAAACCATGCCCCATAACGGCTATTCCCACTCTTCCCTATACATTTTATCATTATTCAAATTAGGAAATTACAATTTTGAATCGTTCTGATTATATATATATTATTATTATATTTAAAGTTATAGTTGCAATCTAATTATTATGTGGACGATTCATTTTATTATATCTACGATCGTATCCTGTTCTGGTGGGTTCCAGTATGGGTACCATCTTGTAAGTTATTTTTTTTGTTATCTGCCCAGATGCAGTACGAAAGGAAAAAAAGATAAGATGATTAAAAGACTAACTAATGAATACTTTGATTCTGCTAGGCCGAATTGAACGCTCCAGAAAGAGTTCTCCTGTGTAGACAATCGATCCCTTATAACAACAGCAGTGGCAGTTATAATAGCACCTATAACGAAACTTGGTTTGGCCAACATGACTATATTCAATGCATCCCGTTATCTATCAGCGATACGGGGCTAGTGACAACGGGGTTCCCAATTGGAGGGCTTTTAGGGTCAGCGATCGCATGCATTATTAGCGACAGTTTTGGTAGAAGGTTCACTAACTTGATAATCGGACTGCTATACTTCTTTGGGTCGTTAATCAGCACCTTGGCCAATTCGCGAGACCAGCTCCTCACTGGCAGAGTGCTAAACGGGCTAGGCGCAGGGATGTCGTTGGTCAATTCGCCGTTGATTCTTAATGAAATATCTCCAATCAACCACCGGGGGTTCATGGGCACTTTGAACCAAGTGTGTGTGAATCTTGGGATTTTCTGCACCCAGTTCCTAGCGATTTATTGGACTAACGACTACCAATGGAGGTTGCTCTTGTTTGTGGGGATGTTGCTAGCACTTTTCAACATTTATGGGTATTTATGGATTCAAGAGACTCCTAAATGGCTAGCTAAAAAGCGCAGGGTTGACGAGGCTAGAATGGCATTGCGCAAACTAAGGCCAAAACTGACTAGTGCTGCGAGGATCGACGAAGAGATCCATGAATGGTTGAACGAAATCCAAGGAATCACTCGAAGCTCCACATTAACGATCAACCCCGTGGTCACTACCACCCGGGAAGAAGAAGAAGGGGACGACGAAAATGACGGAATTGAAAGTTACTTGAACGATACCGGCGACGAACTTCTGTACAACAGCGATAATGAAGAGCCAAGCAACAATTTAACAGTGCAACTATCAAGAACAATAACCACCACGACCACAAATAACGAGTACACCCATCTAATAAACAAAAAGTCGTCTTCAAACATTACCTTATTTGATTATTTGACCAGTGCCGAGTTTGCCAATTCGAGATTACTGGTAACGATAATTATGGCGGGCCAGCAATTATCAATGATCCCAGCAATAATGTTTTATGGTGTTGCTATAGTATCGTCGATTTTGCCTGATGAGTATTCGATGATTCTCAACTGTTTCATTTCCATACTCAACACGGGGTTCACCATAGTTTCGGGGCTCTTTGTCGATAAAGTTGGCCGTAAAGTATTGATGTTGGTTTCCATGTTTTCCATGGGGGTTTGCGCGACATTGTTGACGCTAGGGCTCACAAACGGTCTCAAAATTCTAACGATTTTCGCAATCTTCACTTTTATTAGCGGGTTTGCTATAGGTATGGGTCCAATCCCCTTTTTGATTTGCCCTGAATTAACACAAATGAATGCCTCCACCGCTGCTCAGTCTCATGGCACGGCCATAAATTGGTTGACGACTAGTCTTGTTGCTTATGTTTTCCCTATATTGTACTCCAAGATCCACGGTTACATTTTCATGCTCTTTTCTGTTAATTGCTTTTTGTTTACTTTTTTAATTTATAAATACGTTCCTGAGACCAAGGGGAAGTCTTCTTATCAACAAGTATGGTCTATTGATACGCTCTTATGATAGTCGGCCCGCTGGTGTAACCCTGAACAACCTCCGATATTTTGTTATTTGAACAATCTGGCAAGAAAAAATCTCATACAAAATTTGAAAATAGAGAAATTTTGCCTTTTTTTCTATATATATATACACATCTAGATATCTACATTTACTTTCTTGATCAATCATCTTTAGTTTTATTAATCTATATTATCATATTCAATTGGTTTATTATAAATATTCTATTTGTCAATTTATTATTTATCTGTTTATTGTTAATTTATTCTTATTAATTGATTTTTTATTAATTGATTTTAATTAAATTTTGATTTTTCTCGTTTTTTTTTTTTTTTTTGAGATCTGATATTATTGTAATTATCAGAAGATATCGAATCATAATAACACAACGTCGCCGTATTATCAAAAAAAATTATCAGCCATGGATGAGAATCTTATTAGTACTATCAACAAGTTGCAAGATGCTTTAGCGCCATTGGGTGGAGGTTCTCAATCGCCAGTGGATTTGCCACAAATTACCGTTGTTGGATCGCAATCCTCAGGTAAATCATCAGTGCTTGAAAACATCGTTGGTAGAGATTTCTTGCCTAGAGGTACTGGGATCGTCACTAGACGTCCTTTGATTTTACAATTGATCAACAGAAGAAAATCTAGCAATGCTGGTGCTCAATTGATTGAATTAACTGGTGAAAACAACAAAGATGAATGGGGGGAGTTTTTACATATCCCTGGTAAGAAATTCTATAATTTCGATGATATCAGAAAAGAAATTGTTGCAGAGACTGACAGAAAAACTGGGAAAAACGCCGGTATTTCTCCAGTGCCAATCAATTTGAGAATTTACTCTCCTCATGTTTTAACCTTAACATTAGTCGATTTGCCAGGGTTAACTAAAGTGCCAGTTGGTGACCAACCTAAAGATATTGAAAAGCAAATTAAAGAGATGCTTTTGAAGTTCATCTCTAAGCCTAATGCCATTATATTATCAGTTAACGCCGCCAACACCGATTTGGCTAATTCTGACGGTCTTAAATTGGCCCGTGAAGTTGATCCTGAAGGTACCAGAACCATTGGGGTTTTAACTAAAGTTGATTTGATGGACAGAGGTACTGATGTTATTGATATCTTAGCCGGTAGAGTTATCCCATTGAGATATGGTTATGTTCCAGTTATAAATAGAGGTCAAAAAGATATCGAGATGAACAAAACTATTAGATCGGCTTTGGAAGATGAAAAGCGTTTCTTTGAAAACCATCCTTCGTATGGTAGCAAATCTCACTACTGTGGTACTCCTTATTTAGCTAAAAAATTAAACTCTATATTGTTACATCATATAAAGGCCACTTTACCAGAGATTAAATTGAGAATTGAAACTGCTTTGAAAAAATATCAGCAAGAATTGTCCAACTTGGGTCCAGAAATCGTTGATTCTCCTTCCTCTATTGTTTTGAATGTTATCACTAACTTCTGTAAAGATTATATTGATATCTTAGACGGTGAAGCCAAAGATATCAGTTCTAATGAATTAAGTGGTGGGGCAAGAATTTCCTTTGTTTTCCATGAAGTCTTCAAAAATGGGGTTATGGCGCTTGATCCATTTGATCAAATTAAAGATACTGATATTAGAACCATCATGTACAATTCTAGTGGGGCCAAACCTTCTTTGTTCGTTGGTACTCAAGCTTTTGAAGTCTTGGTTAAACAACAAATCTCTAGATTCCAAGATCCAGTTTTGAGATGTGTTAATTTAATCTTTGATGAATTGGTGAGAATTTTGACTCAGATTTTATCACACCCTCAATATTCGAGATATCCTGCATTGAAAGAAAAAGTCTCTCAAGTCTTCATTGTTTACATGAAGGAGAGATTAATCCCAACTAATGAATTTGTCACTGATATTGTTAAAGCTGAAGAAACTTATATTAATACTGCCCACCCTGACTTATTAAAAGGTAGTCAAGCAATGGCTATGGTTGAAGATAAATTACATCCAAATAGAAATCAAATCGACCCAAAGACCGGTAAGCCAATATCTAATGGTAAAGCTGTTTCTACTACTTCAATTCCAGAAGATAAATCTGGCGGTGGGTTCTTTGGTGGATTTTTCTCTTCCAAGAATAAGAAAAGATTAGCTGCTATGGAAGCTCCACCTTCAGTCTTGAGGGCTTCTGGTTCAATGACCGAACGTGAAACTTTAGAAACGGAAGTTATTAAATTATTAATCCAAAGTTATTTTGGAATTGTTAAGAAAAATATTAATGATATAATACCAAAATCTATCATGTTAAAATTAATCAATAAATCTAAAGATGAAATTCAGAAAATCTTATTAGAAAAATTATATGGCCAAAACGATGTTGGCGATTTAATTAAAGAAAATGAACTTACTGTTCAAAGAAGAAAAGAATGTGTTAAGATGGTGGAAGTATTGAAGCATGCTAATGACATTGTATCTAGTGTTTAATACTAATATTCTTATTGCTTTACCTTTTTTTTGTTCTACATATTTTCTTATTCTATATATTTTTTTTTACCAGTCTGTTAACTTAATATCATTATAATAATAATATTGTTATTATTGTTGTTTTTCCCTATAATTTTTTTTTTCTATTTCAAGTTTTCCTATTTCAAGTTTTTCTTACCGTATATATACATATTAATAAACTAGGAAAAGAAATAAAGTTATAGAGGCTCTCATACTATGTAAGAAAACAAACAAGCGACTTATCTTTTGAGGGATTGTTATACACAATTGTCATCATATCTATATCCAATAAATGTTTTATAATTGTACTTCTTCTTTTCTTTTCTTCTTTTTTTTTTTAGTTTCCGCATGCATAGTTGTGAATTCCCGTTTTAGGCAATATCAATTAAACATAGAAGCAATATATATATGTGTGTGTATTTCTCTTATATATCCTCTATTTCCTCTGTCATTATTAAAATAATTATCTATAATGAACATGGATTTAAATGAGAACAAAAAGAAGAAAAGAAAGAAAAGAAAATCAACCAATTTAACTATGAAATCAGCTATCTCATCTATTTATTCTTCTTCAACCGATCAACAAGAATCCATAGCAAACACTAGTACCTTTGATAAGCGAAATGATAAATTCTATATCATTTATAAATTCTTACCAAGGGATAAATACTTATTATTAATTACTGGAATCATTTTTAGTATTATTTGCGGATTAGGTCCACCAGTCGGCTGTATATTAATCGGTAAGGTGTTCAATGAATTGGCTAGATTATATCAAGGTGATTACTCCAATTATTCTTCATTTTATCATGCTTTCACTTTATCCACTTGTTACATTTTAATCCTTGCGGCTGTACAATTTGCGGCTACTTTAATCATGATTTATATATGGATGGAACTTGGTCAAGTTCAAGTATCAAGTGTGAAACAACAACTTTTCGCTAAATATTTGACATTACCAATGGCTTGGTACGATTATAATGAACAAATCATTGGCCAATTTAATCAATTAAATAGGTGCGTGGAGGAACTTAGAATCGGGGTCTCTGAGGTAACTGCTGTCTCATTGCAAGCTGTTGTCACTATAATTGCATGCTTCTGTATATCCTTTTATTACTCTTGGTGTTTAACTTTAGTTTTGATTGCTTCAATGCCTGTGTTTGTGGTTATTAGTGTTGTTTTTGGGAAATTTATTAAACGAAATCAAAGGAAAGAGAATGATTTAGCTACTGTTTGCTCAGATATTATCAATTGGAATTTAGCATCCAATAAATTAGTAAAAACTAGTACTACACAATCATTGGAATTGTATAAATACAACCAGGCCGTTAATCATTGTATGACTAGTTTCAATATCACTAATTTATTGACTAATTTACAGATATCTATTCTTAAATTTTTCTCATTAATGCTTTTGATTCAAGGTTTCTGGTTTGGTAGTCATTTAGTTAAAACCAATAAGATTAAACCAGGTTCGATTATTATTTGTTTATCAGCTTGTTTGCTCAGTTCTGAAACTTTATCAATGCTTGCTAATCAATTTATTTTTTTCCAACAAGCAAGAGTCGCCATTGACAAGATTAATAATTTTTTGAGCCAACAACAACACCAGGACCCTGTTGGTAACTTTAGTAAAATTTATCCTAATTATTGTCATGGGGCAATTAATTTTAGAGATGTCACATTTGCATACCCTTCAAGAAAGAATCAAACAATTTTAAATGGTGTTACATTATCAATCGATGCTAAACGAGTCAGCTATATTATTGGAGAATCAGGGTCTGGTAAATCTACTTTAAATTCATTGTTATTAAATCTATATGATTTAGATATCGGATCTATTGCTATAGATCACATTGACATCACTAACTTATCAAAAGATTGGATTATGAATAATATAACTTTAATCCAACAACATTCAATGTTATTTAACGACACCATCAGAAATAACATAATCATGGCTGCTACTACTGATGCTCCTACTACTACTACACTTGACGAGATTGTTAAACTTTGTTTAATTGATAAGTTCACTGATTCAATGCCAGCTAAACTCGATACTTTAATTAAATCCAAGGATCAGTTAAGTAATGGTCAGCAACAACGAATTAATTTAGCTAGGGCTCTTTTAAGAAACACTCCAATAATGATCTTTGATGAAGCATTATCAGCACTTGATCCAGTTAATTGCAAGCAATTAATGGCAAACATTAAAAAATTGAGAACTGGTAAAACTTCAATTTTCCTTACTCATAACGTGGAAGAAATTGAAAATGATGGTATAATTTATATCATGGAAGATGGTAGATTAGTCGAACATGGTACAAGAAAAGAATTGACAAATTTGCCTGATAGTAAATTCTCTAAAATGTTACGAAAACAACAACAAAGTGGCAGTGGAGAGAGTAATTTGAATAGCTTATTAATTAATTCAAAGAATAGAAGTACTGGTAATTTATATATGATACCTCCAAATAATTTGGCCTTTGATAACAGATTTCTGACGGCGAGTTTCAATAATAGCTTAATTGATGATTATTTATTAGATTATGAAAATTACATTCGACCAAAGCCATCCTTCAGTAAACACAAATTATCATCATCCGCTTATGATTTGACTTCTTCTTCTTCTTCTCAAAGAAGCTCAATGGCTGCTGATTTTAAACGGTCTAGCTATGTTGGTGAATTGTCTTATGGATTATTAAATTTAAATATCAGTTATTATAGATCACACGAAAAGAAACCAGAGAGAGCTCAATTTGTTTCGGGTACTGAAGATGAAAAAGTTGTTGTTGTTACTGCTGCTGAAAAATCTCGATGGTTCTCATTCGGTAAGAAAGAGAAAGATGATATTGAAAAAAATCAAGTTACTGACAATGATACTGGGGAATCTGATGGAATTTTCACTATTATCAAATTTTTATTCAATACTATAATTGATAAAAAAATTATTGTTATTGGTATGCTACTAGCTGCTGCAAATGGGGTATTAACACCAATTTTTTCCTCAACAATTTCTAAACTTATTAATGGGATAGTTCCTCAAGGTAATGGTATAGGATCAAGTGCATATAATGTTAAATGGTCAATCAGATTAATAATTATTATTCTATTTGATAGTTTAACGTATTTTATGGCTAGATATTTACTTTTTTATGCTAGTGATAAATGGATCAATCAACTTAGAAGTTCAATTTTTGCCAAATTAGTGTATCAAGAATCTTCTTGGTTTGACAAGAATTCAGATAAGTACTCAGATATTAATGCCTTAATCACTAATGATACGCGAGATTTAAGAATATTAGTTGGTGAATTTTTAAATTTGATTCTCACGGTGATTGTAATTTTATTAATGGGAGTTATTTGGGCTATTGTCACTGGTTGGAAGCTTGCCCTTGTTGGAGTATCGCTAGTGGCATTATTCTGTCTTGTTAATTTCGCATTCGCCTCTGTATTAGCCATTACTGAAAATAGATACAAAAATGATATTGCTGATTTAGATGGGTGCATTAATGAAGTGATTAATGGAATAAGGACCATAATATGTTTAAATTTGACTAATAAATTTACCGGTAAATTCGACCAATTATTGGCTAATTTGAACCAAGCTGGTAAGTTCAAGAGTTTTAGTACAGGGCTAAGTGTATCAGTGGGGGCATTCTTATCATATTTTGCACAATTTATATTATTGTTTTATGGGATGGTATTAGTTGGTAAAAACCAAGAGTATACTAGCTCTCAATTACTTAAAGTTTATTCATTGCTCATTTTCACACTTATTGGGATTTCTCAATGCATGAGTAAACTTCCTGATATTAGTCGTGGTCAAAGAGCTGGTACTGAACTACGGAAACTTTATGAATTGGAAAAATCGATCAGTGAATATGGTAGTTGCCATGATGATGATCAAGATAAAGCCGTTGTCAAGAATTCGCCATTAACCAAAAATACTCCAATAATAACATTTAAAAATGTATGCTTTTCTTATGATGAGAAATTAGTTTTGAACAACGTTAATTTTACAATTAATAAAGGTGACACTGTGGCCATTGTTGGTGAATCAGGATCTGGAAAATCTACAATTGCCTCATTGATTTTGAAATTGTATCAATTGACTACTGGGAAAATAATAATTAATGGTGTCGATTCCAAAGAATTATCTGTAACTGATTTACGTAGAAAAGTGGCTATAGTTTCTCAGAATAATGTTTTTTTTAAAGGTACCATTTTGGAAAATTTAACTTATGGATTAATTAAAACTCAAGATTATAATAAACAAGATATAATTGATGCACTTAGAACTGTGAACATGCTAGAGTTCATTCAAAAACTACCTTTAGGGATCAATACCATAATTGGTGGGATTTCTTCGGATAATTTAATCTCTGGTGGTCAGTCTCAAAGATTATCGATTGCTAGAGCTTTACTCAGGTCTCCAGAAATATTGATCTTTGATGAACCAACTTCGGCATTAGATGCAGAAAATTCTGCAAAGATTTGTGAATTTATTAAAAATAATTTAATCAATGAAAAGAAAAATGTTTCACAAATAACTACTTTAATTATTACACATTCTGAAGATGTTTCTAATATTACAAATAAAAAATTAGTGGTCACTGATGGTAAAGTAAAATTCTTACAAAATTGATTATCTCTTTTTTTTTGCTCACTGGTTACACAAAAACATTTTGTTCTTCATGTTGGGATTTTCCCTGCATATATTTTTAAAAACATCTTTCTTCAAATTTTTATTTTTACTTATTTATTTAATTTTCTTTTTATCTAGTTAGGACCCTTTATTTATATATAATCAAACGAATACTTTTATTAGTGATTTTAAAAAAATGTTTGTATTGAATTATACAACTATAGGCCTTGCGTTTCAAAAAACTTTCTTTGATTCTTTAACGTTGTTGAATAACAGTAATTATCAATTGAAGAAAGCTGCTAGTGAAAACTATCAAATTCAAAAAGCCAAGTTCAAATCAATGACCAATAATAAAGATGACGAGCATAACTGGGTAAATAAATTAACTAATATTGATATTTCACAAATAGCTAAAGATAATTTTAATCTTTCAAGTGTGTTAACCTCGTCGGACGATTCAATTGAAGTCAAGTCTTTAGAAACTTTTTTGAAAATGAAAGAGCCTAATGAATCATATAAATTATTTGCTATTGAGCAAAATGAATTAGATAAGAAATATGTTAATATTAAGATTCCTTTAGATCTTGAAGTCCCCATTGATCAATTACCGGGAATGCTAATTCCTCCAATGCCTCCAATAATAATTCCAAACACTGTTAGATCTTTATCAACTACAATAGCCCTTTGGTGCTCAATGTTGGGTATTGGAACTTTACTCCCAGAGACCTGTGCACCAGTGTCAATATGGGTTAACCCTTTAAATATTGGACCTCGGCAAATTGTATGTACTACAGGGTTAATCATGGAAACGATTTTAATTACACCAGCGTTGTTAAGTACTTTAATATTTGGAATTAATTTTCATGAATATGTGAGTTCGGGAGAATTCTTTAAAATCACTAATGAACAAACCGATGATGTTGATGGCCAGCAAATATTAGAAAGTTTAGATCAAGTGATGAATAATTATGATCATTTCTTAGAAAAAATTTTGAGTAGCAGCAGCAGCAATGACAATAGCTCAACGATAGTTAAATTATCAAATGATGGACAATTGAATGAATACATTTTCAAATTTAAAGAAAATTTCCAAACATTTAAGTATTTAAGCCAAAATACGAATTTCAGATTTGGTATTAAAAGAAAACATGATCGAATTTTTATTAATTCATTATTAACCATTGAAGAAAATTCTAGAGTCAATATTTTCAATATGATGTTCCCGAACAAGAATCAAGAACCTTTGAACATTGAAAATTTAGAGAATTATGGTATTAAATCAAGTATTATGCTAGACATTAAACAGATCAAACAATTAGCCAATCATGATAATAGATTCCATAAATTATTCCCAAGAGCTATTAAAAAATCAATTAAAATTGCTACAAAAAGTCATCGAAATTTTTATAATTTAAAAGATATTAAATCATATATCAAAGAAGTAAGTAAAATTGCAAACAAAGGTAAAGGAGTTAAAATCTCTTTAAATTTCTTATTAAACCCTACTTTATTTTAAATATTTTGAAAAAAAAAATTCAAATCATCAATTTCATAAGTAAATAAGATATATATATATATATATATATAATTATTATTAGTAGTATTATATTGTAATAATTAGCTAAATGGGAATTAAAAATAAAACAACATATACATGATGATATTATACTATAAAACTCCCATTGTGGTGGTGTGTATGTATAAAATGCAAACTGTTATTACTTTTCGTTAAGTTTAATTTTTGTGTATGGGCTTAAAATCTTTCACTATTATTAATAGCGGATTCTGACTCGTCATCATCTATTTCCAATATCGGATCATCTCCATCAGTGTTTATAACAATATTAGTAGGAGCTATAGTTATATCATTATCATTAGTAATAGTATCGTCCTCCACTATTTCATCAATATTGTTATCAACTCTATTAGTAGTATTATTATTATTTAATCCAGGCCTGGTGATTAAAGAACCAAATGCATTTAATACAGTATTTAATTCACGAACTCTATTATGATTTATTCTTAATTCATTTCTAAGCGTGTCATTTGGAAATAATCCTTCTTGATTAGTGCCATCATCTTCAATTGGCTGTGGGTCTTGGCCATCGTTATTATTGATATTCCCATTTAAAAATCCACCTAAACCTGGACCTCCAAATGGCGCACCATTACCATTAGTGGCCCGCTGTTGGTTCATATCATATAATCTTGTAATCAGTTGATTTCTAATTTGAGTTTGATTTCTTGATTGAACTAAGAATTGTTGCTGTTGTTGCTGTTGTTGTTGCTGTTGTTGTGGAGTTAAAATCATTTCCTGAGGTTGATTATAAATTGGATCAACTGGTCGGAAAATTCTAGCTAAATGACGACGTAATTGCTTGACTCCATTACCACTGAAAACACAAAATAAAGATCTTTGATGAGAATTGAATTCTTCTGGAGGCTCACGACAAAATTCTTTGAAATCAGGTCTTAAAAATGCAGAGATACCAGTTAATGATAAATGAGTTAATTTAGGGCAATAATTCAACAATAAATGAATTGGATGAGTAGATAATTGAGTACAATAAGATAAATGAACTCTTTCTAAAGAATCATTCATGCCTCTTTTATGAACCAATTCAATGATTCCTTGGTCTGAAATATTGCTACATTTGACCAACCCAATTCTTTTCAATCTTGGTAATTTTGCTAATTCAATCACTGAAGCATTAGTTAATTGAACACAACAAGCTAAATCAATATATTGTAATCTGTAGCAACTATTGACTAAAACTTTGACACCAAAATCGGTTAAATTTGAACAATGGCCCAAATGAATATAATGCAAAGATTTATTTAATTGAGCTAAAGCTCTTAAAGAAGTATCAGTGATATTAATACATTTTGATAGCACCACATTTCTTAATTTTGGAGCACATTTAACGATTTTCACAATTGAACGATCAGTTATATAATAACAATCAGTGAAATCCAAAATTCTTAATTTATTTAAAAATTGAATATCAGGTAAAGGAGTGAAAATCTTATCAGTGATATTTTTATTTTGAGAGATTCTAAATTCTCTTAATTGTTCCAAATTTTGGAAAACTTTAGTTAAAGATTTATCAGAGACATTTGGACAACCGTGTAAATCAATTTCGACAACATATTTAAAATTCTTGGATAGCTCTTCAATAGATTTATCAGTGATTAATTCACTTTTAGTTAATTTGACCCTTTTCAAGTAGGGGCAGCTATGAAATAAATTAATAATGGCCTCATCAGTGACTTTACCAGCGTCAGGAGCATAAGCACCTTGTAAACGAGGGCAATTTTCAGCCAATGCATTGAAGACATCATCAGTGATATCTTTGACTCCTGACATATCAATAGACTGTAATTTTGAACAATTTTTTAAAACTTTCAGAATTGCCAAACTTGAAAAATGAGAACAGTTAACTAAAGTCAAACGTTCTAAATTAGGGCAATTTTGGAATTTGAGTAAGAAATCATCAGTGACAAGCCCAGAAATAACACACATATTGAGACGACGAACAAATAAACGATAGTTTAAAAAAGTAGTAGAAGGGTCCATATCAAGGACTTGTTGGATTTTTTGAAACGCCGTCTCAGATTGAAGTTTTGGACGAAACCATATAAGGTCAATTAATATATTGGCTAAATATTTGCAAACCGGAAGTATCGCCACTAGTTCTGATTTTTCTTTAAAGCAAGAGAATATTGAAATTAAAATCTCTGGAGGCAAGACTAATAATGATGAAAGATCTTGCTTAGAGTAAGGATAAGGCTGAAGCTGAGATATCAAAGGAGATAAGGAAGGATCATCAAGCTCAGATATTGTATCATGAGGCGAATTATAGAGAATGGAATGCTCAGAGGAACTTTCATCAGAAGATTCAGAGGATACGTAATTATTATTATTAGTTGAATGCATCGCTATACCATTGCTGTTGGTATTAGCTGTTGCTGTAGTAGTCTCCATATTTAAATTCTCCAAACCCAATGAAAAGAAACAAAAAGAAGAAAAAAACTAAACCTAAAACTATCAGAGTTAGTTTAGGCGATATATGAGAAAGACGGTGATACTAATAATATAGGATCAATGGATGATGGTGATTAAAAACAAAGGAGCAAAAACAAATGATTAATGCTCCAGGAATGAAAAATCAAAAAGAAAAAGAAAAAAGAAGAAATGAAGAAGAAACGAGTATTCAATTAAAATGAATATTGTTATTACCAAGTATTGATTGATAATCTCTTTTGACGATTGAGATAAGTTTGATGAATAATTGTTCTATTTTAATATCCAAAGGCAAAATAAAAAATTTCGTTGTTTTTTTTTTTGCCCAATTTTTTTTTGTATTTTTTTCTCTCTTTCAAATTTGAACATTTAGCGCAACACAGAAAAGGAGAAACTTTCCATATCAAAGGAAGACGCCAAAAGATAAAGCTTCCTTGATAAGTGGATACATTAGGGTAGTTATCAGCAAATACAGAGCCAATTATCATTACTCCCACGTATATCGCGTTCCTATTATGACCTATCATATTCCCATCTCATAGTAATATAGAAACAAATAGATAAACATCATGTGCTATATTAACTATTCCCACTCCATAGTTTTAAAAATGGGTTAATAGGCTACGATTCCAATAAAACAAAATAACATAAAATAAAATAAAATGAAATAAAATAAAATAAAATAGCGTAACATAAGGGTGGGCCATGAATCAATGCTTGTGTAATCAACTAACCACCACATCTCCATTTTTTGTGATACCAATTGAATGTCTTTGACTATCCAGATGATTGTGAGATCACTAACAAGTGCACATAACCATACAATATTTCTAGCAAATACTTGCTATAAAACCTCAAAAAGAATATTTTTAGTATAATTCACGTGCTTCACGTGATGTAAAAGTGGCAAAAACGTAAACAAAAAACGTAAACAAGACTAAAAGAACATCTCAGTTTTCAAAAGGGTAGGTAGTAAAGATTTTTCATATAAATATGATAAAGTGGTTTTCTTTTAATTTGCTATTTCTATTTGTTTTTTTGTGAAATCATGATATTGTCACTCATATTTATTGTATTTGATTACTGGAAGTATTTACTGGAAGTTACTGAAAGTATTAATTGATAGTTACTGAAAGTATTTCGTTGAAAGTATTTATTGAAAGTATTTAGTTGAAACCAGTTCTGGAATGAACGATAGAACAATAGGATATGGGGGAAGCAAGTTACAGAATACCATAACATAATTCATGGGAAAAGAAAAACTTTAGATAGAAATCCCCAGTTATAATCATTACTAATAATAATCCGATTGCCGTTAACAGCTATATAAAAGCCATAGTCAATGTTATTATTCGGGTATCTGAACAATAATACATCGCAACTCTGGCATTTTCGAAGATAACAACAACATGTTTATGCAATGTAATACATAATTTATTACTTTAAATAGAAATTAAATAACAGCTTCACCATAATATATTTATATAGAAATCTAGGCCCTCTTTCTCGCATGCAGCTTTTTCCTTTTTTGGAGATTTACTTAGCACAGTAAATCTGTAATTAGAAATCTAAGAACGGATAATTGTAGTATGCTGTAGTGGGAAATTTAATTTAAAAAATGTAAAACGTTTCGCTTACTGGAATAATAGTTATTAAACCCAGGATGAAGTTTTAAACTTAAACCATCAGTTTATAGATACGTTGTTGTACCTGGAAAAGCTTCATTCGAGAGAAAAAACATCAAGATTCCAAAAGATCTGGGCATGAATCACCGTGATTACAATTACAAAAGTTTAGGTTGGTTTTAAGCTTCCTTCATTCCGTCATTTTTATAAAAATTAGAAAAGATTGAATTAGTGGAAAAGTTAAATAATTGGGAAAGCAAAAGAAAAGAAAACGAACCATCTTCTAATATTATTTATTTGTCTAATCCTATTTTTAAAACTGTCTTTGTTGTTTTTATTTTATTCTTTCATCTTGGGTTTTTTTTTCTTTTTTTTTTTTTAGCAAAAAAAAATTTACAGAATTGTCATTCTTTTTGTCCTTTTTTTTTTATTAGTCTTTTATTTTAATTACCATTAAAATATTCCATATGAAAGATCCAAAACATATCACACATGCCATTTATAATTAAATAGGATATCAATTCATTAATCAGTAATATAAAATGGATATCCGTCTTCTAACAAAGAAAGATTCCACTAAAAGTTCGGATTCTGATCATTTATCTTCCAATAAAAATGATAGTACTATCACTGATTATAGCAATAGCAACAATAGCAATAAACTGGATGTGATAGTGCCGAGTGGTCCAGTTTTATCCAATAGTGCTAGTAATGCACCAATATTGGATCATGATAGAGACCCTACTGGTAAACGGAAAGTTGCTCGAAGAGCTTGTTTGAACTGTAGAAAGAAAAAAGTTAAATGTGATGGGGAGAATTTAGGTGCTCAAGATGCAACTAGTGATTTCAAATGTACTCGTTGTAGAAATCTTCATTTGAAATGTGAATTTATTGCGAGTTTGCGTGGTGGCCGCCGGAAAAAGAAAAGACACCTTACAGATTCTTCTGATTTAGTTAATAATAATGATGAAACCACTTCTTATTCGTCTTCATATTCTAATATGCTTTCGACTCCTAATAATAATCTTCAACATTCAATGCTTGGTCCTCAAATAATTTCGTCGTCCTCTAATAACCTTCAATTATCAAAAACGTCTTCTACTTCTTCTTCTCCTCATTATGTTAAACCTCAGCCCACGTATCCTTCAATTATTACTCCTATCGCTTCAGGGGCTGCGGTCCCTTCAAATTCTAATTTTTGTTCGCTTACTCCTATTTCGAGTAGTCTCCAGAATTCTAAAATTGATAATAACAATACTAATATCAATAATATCAATAATTCTTTACCTCATTTTTCAAACACCGACAATTCCTACAGCCATGGTTCTTCAACTGACTATCCACAATACCGGTCTTCTCCTTCAATTACTACTTCTAACAGATCTTCACTATATGATCGTACTGGTTTCAGCCCTATCCCTCCTCCTCCTCTTCCTCCTCTCCCTAGGCCTCTTTATATGTCTCCACCGTCTCAATCTTCTCAACAAATGTCACCTCCTGATGATAGTAGACACAATTCTGATGCTATTAACGAGAAGGCTTTGGCTTTAGAACGTGAAGCTAATTACCTTAGACTGTTGAAATCTGACAGTGCTGTTGGTCGTGCTGGTCATCAATATCCACCCCCTTTACCCAATGATTCTTTACAATCTCCTCATTCGCCAATTATTGCACATTCTCCTTCTATGCATGGGTTTCCATACCCTCCCCCTCCCCCTCTTCCATTTATGCATCATCACTTACATCATGGTCATCATCGTGGCCATTGTCGTGGTCGTGGTGGATTTCGTGGTCATCATCGTGGCCGTGGTGGATATTTCCATGGACATGGTTTTGGTGGGCATCATGGTTACCATCACCATCATCATCATCAATATGAATTTTATGGGGAACAACAAATGCAATCACCTCAAGGATCACAACAACAACAACAACCGCCATATCTGCTGTATCCTTCAATTCTTAATAATAGCATTCCACCTTCTGCTGACGCCTCAATAAGATCTCCTTCACAGCAATATTCTGAAGATGTTAAAGCTCCTATGAATTTTAGATCTAACCTGCCTGTTGCTGCTGTTTCACAAAGAGGTCCATTCTCTGAATATGAGCTGTATCATCGTTCTGAAATTCAGCTGCTTATTAATAAAGAAGACTCTTCTGATTATAGATCTAATCGTCGTGCTGCCGATGGTCTTGTGAATAATAGTTCTTCTCAAGGAGAAACTTGGGAGTTAGTTAACAACCAGAAAAGATGCTTAAAATTTTCTTCTGATTCTTCTGATTGTCTGATGATTTCTTCAGAGTCCTCTTTAGATAAAAGAATTAAACATAGTGAAAATTCAAATTCTTTATTATCCTTAATATTAAGTGACACTGCTATCGAAGAATATGACTTACCTAATTTAAAAACCATTGGCTTATTAATTGATTTATATTATAGATATGTCAACGCTACTAATCAATTATTGCCACTGAAGAACATTTTCATTAGTGAATTATATCCAAACACTACTTTACCAATGATTTTTGCAGTTTTCGTTGTTGGGTCAATGTTTCTCTCTAGAAGGCAAATTGAAGAAGAATTAGAAAACAAAGATTACGCATCCCCTGAATATTGGTATAAAAGGTTACAAGCTTATTGGCAATCTTTGGGTAATAAAAGCATGTACAGGATTTTAAGTATATTGTCTACTAATTATATTGGAGTTGAATTGTTTGATGGCCTGAATATTTTACAAAAGAGTAAAAAGAAATTTTTAACATTAAACCATGATATATTTGCTAATTCAAAAAGAAAAACAATCACTCAAATATTAGACCGTGAAAATTTGACTAGATTGGTATGGAGTAATTGGAAGATGAATGTATATTCAAGAGTCAATGGTGGATTCCCATATGAAAATAAAAATTTATTTAAAATCGAACTTCCAAATAATATCCCATTACCGATCCCTGATGAATTATTAAGCGAAGGGAAGTTTGATGAAATCAAAAAATTCTCATTGGAATCATTTTCATATTCTGATTTAGAAAAAATTATTGCCTCATGTTCATCTTCAGAATTGGCTTCGCCAAAATACGAATCTAAGATTTATGGATCTAGTATTCAAATTGTCGCTACAAGAATCTTAGAAGAAATTATTGATAGTATTCCTAACCAAACATTGACTAGTAGAAATGTTATAATCTTTGAATCACAAATTAAGATCCTTGATAAATTAATCGAAAATGACATTTATAAAATCGAATCATTAGAAGGCAAATCAATAATTGCGATTAATGGTCCAATTTTAGCTAGTAAATTTGTCATTGCAATTAGTAAAATTTTCTCAAGACAAGTTTTCTGTTCAGAATTTTTAATTTTTAAAGATATTTTAACTTCATTATCAGAAAGCTCAAATTCTAGCTCTACACTCAAAGAAATTCTTCAGAAAATTCCTTTGGAAATTGTTTATTTAATTGGGAAGAATAGCCAAGTCAACGAACTTTTAAACTATGCCGAATTATTATCTACATGTTTTGAATTATCTGAAATCTTAGAATTAGGTCAAGGTATCTGCAAAGAGTCTATGGAAAGAAGTTTTATTCTTAAATCAATTGTTGGTCCTACTTCTTTACAGAATACTTGTGATATTCCTAGATCTAAGAATTTTAGTAAATTGAAAAATTTGAAAAATATTGATTCATTACCTAGCAAACCTTGGTGGGCTGCTGATGAGATTTTTATTGATTCAAAATCTTCAACTTCTTCAGCTGCTGCAAACATTGTTAAGGGTGCTGATTCTATAATCATTGCAAAAACGGCTGATGATCATAATAATGATACTTTATCTAGTAAACTGTCCCCAGATTCTTGGTTACAATATCCAATGGCAAGTAATACTGCTATTCTTAATGCTGCGTTGATCATGCTATCTGGGTATTTATTAACTAGAAGCATATATTTTCAAGTTAGTGAGGAAAATATGCCTAATGAAGACTGTGTGATTCTTAATGTCAAGTTAAGGCCAAGAAATGATGATGATTATGAGGTTACTATTCATAAAATCCCAATTAAAAACAAATTGGGTAAACTCTTGGTTGAGAAATTTAATCCTGATAATATCAAGGAAACTCTTAGTTTATTTAAACAATTTATGAAAGTTAGAAGTGATCATTGGAAAGATTCTAAGATTTATTATGATATTATCAATGAGATTTTTCAATACTGTTTACAATTTTAAATTTATAGATTACTACTGACAAGTATTTCGGACTTGCCCTTTTTTTTAATATACTAATAGACTAATAATTAATTGTAAAGTAATAAGTAATAAAGTAATTAATAATTAATTGTAAAGTAATAAAGCAATTAATTAATACTTAAGTCAGGGCAGATCTAAATACTGAATATTTTCTAATAGCACTACATTGCAAAAACAAAAAGGAACTAAAAAAGAATTAAAAAAGCCAGGGCAGAAAATTAAAAAAATGGCATAATAATCATCGATTACAGGCAAGATCTATAGAAGTAAGCTATATCAATTGATCAATTACAGGCATAAATAGAGAAGTATCTATTTCAATTGATAAATTATTATAAATTAATTAATAATTTAATTTAATTTAATAAATTAATAGAATAGAATATACTATAACATAATATAACGATGAAGAAATTACCAATGCTTGCACCTCCTATTAAGGAGACTGAACAAGTTGATTGGGTTCAACCTTTGAAGAACTATATAACCTCGATATATGGATCTAGCGAAGAATTCACAGAAGAAATGCAATTATTTAATAAATTGAGAATTGATGCCACAGGCTGCAATCATGATTCAACTGGTGTATCTTTATATTTCACGTATTACACAGAATTAGAATGTTTAAATATGAGAGCTTCATTTAAAGAAGCTAGTGGCGGAGTGAAAATATTATTCACTTGGAGTGATGCATTCAAGAAAACTTTGAAAGAATCACAACATTCAATTGCATTTGAAAAAGCATCGGTGCTTTTCAATCTAGCCACATTGCTTTCGATACTTGCAACTAATCAGTATAGTAATCAATCAGTAACTGATGACACTCATCGTCAAGAGAGTACTTTAGCTGCTGGTGATGATTTTTTAAATAGCGATGGGGTTGATGAAGTGTCTAATACAAAGGCAGCAATTTTAAATTACCAAAACTCTGCTGGGATTTATCAATTTATAAGTGATAATTTTTTGCATGCACCATCCTCTGATTTAAACCAATCAACGATTAAATTTTTAACTAAACTTATGTTGGCTCAAGCACAAGAGGCCTTTGGTATGAATGTGATTCTAAACAAACTGGATTCGAAACCAGTTAATAACTCTTTATTGGCAAAACTTTTTAAATCAACAGCCAATTTTTATAAAACTGCTAGTGATATAATAATATCTTTAAAAGAAGATTCCCTTTGGAGTTCTAATTATAGCAATTGGGGTAATATCATAGATGTTAAATATTTATACTATGAATCTTTAGCTAATTATTATCAATCTTTAACATCTTTGAAGCAGGGGAAATATGGTGAAAGTATAGGGTTTTTAAGACAATGTATTGATTTTTTGAAACAATCTTACACTGCACCATTGTCAGCAAATTCTTCATTTAATGATACAAAGACCAATTTCATCACTGTGATTAAAGCTGAGGCAATTGTTGAATTAAAGGAAAAGTTTAAGAAAGAATTAGCTGACCTTGAAAAAGATAACGACTTTGTGTACCATGACACCATAGTGCCAAAATTCGACTTACCAGCGATTAAACCTATGGATGCTGTTAAGCCAACTAAATTGGAAACTTTTAGTAGTAAATTCAATAACAATAAGATTAAAATAACAAAAGACTTATTCTCTAAAATTGTTCCATTGAAAGTTCATGAATTATCATCGGTTTATTCTGAAGAGAAAGCTACTAAACTTAGACAAGTTGATGATAATATTGAAATTTCTAAAGAATCGATTAAATCTTTTAATGAGTATTTAAATTTACCTAAATCATTAATTGATTATAAATTATTAATCCAAGATGATAGCAGTTCTTCTGCTTTTGATTTTAATAGTGACTATAAAGAATTCTTCCAAAGCAAAGTTAAACCTTTAGCTTTAACGATTAAATCTGAAGAAGCTATAAATTTCCAAAAAATTTTCGATGAAAGAACAATTGCATTTGAATTAATCAAAAATTGTGAAAAATCTTTACAAACTATTGTTGATAATGGAAACGAAGAAGAATTAATCAACATAAGAACTCAATTAATCAATTTCAAGAAATCATTACTTGATGCTGAAAATTCTGATAATCAAATAGCTAATAGTTTTATTAAACTTGAACCAATTTATAAAGAATTGATTAGCAATCCAAGTGTTAACAATGAACAATTGAAAACTCTTTTAATCAGTCATAATAAACAATTATTATCGTTAATCAATGAAAGCTCTGCACAAGAACAACCATCATTATTAGATATTGATGATTCTGCTGATAAAGAGGATAAAGATATTGCTGTTACAATGTTTAAAACTATTGAAAATCATAATAATTCTTTGAATCATTTACAAAAAGAATTAGATTTAATATTCAATGAATACAAGACGAAGATCCATGAAGATGATATATCTAATGTTTTAGTGTTAAACAAAGGTCTTACTGAAGAGGAAATCAAGCAAACTATTTTTATTCATGAATTAGAGAAATTTGATCCATATGAATTAAGAATTAATAAAATCCTTGAAAAGGAGAAATATTTAATCCTGCAAATGAAAAGAGGTTTCAAAGCATTAGATGCTAATAAATTCATAATGTCTAAAAGACAAGATTCGGCACAAAAGCAACGGGCGAAATATAAGTTATATGAACAATTAAACAAATGGTCAAAAGATTTTGAAACTATTAAAGCTGGGTTTTTAACTGGTAAACAATTCTATTCAACGTTGGTAAATCATATTACAAACACTCAGAATAAAATATTATTGTTAGCTAATACTCGCAGAACTTCAATCTCATCATCAACATCATCCTTAACCAATAATGATTCAAGATCTTTAAATGAACGTTTAACCCAATTAAACATTGCTGCCAGTCAGCCAGTAGCAGCTCCAGCGGCCACTTACGCTAATAATTATAGTCCTGCTGCTTCTCAATATGGTATGCCTCCTCCTCCGCAAGTCCCTCAATTACCTACTGCTAACCAGTATCAGCAACCAGAAATTTCAAATTTATACATGGCCCCATCTACTGGATTAGCTGTTAATTATACTGGTAGTAATTTTGGTAATGATATTCCAGCTACCAATACTGAAACTGCCCCACCACCAAAACCACCAAAGAACGGTGGTGGTCTTGCTCAGCAACAACTATATCAACGAGCACCAGCACCAACTCCAACAACTGATCAACGTGGAATCCCATTTTATAACCAACCATCAAATTATAATACTGATATGTATTCAATGTTCAGTGATAATATTAACAACAACAGCAGCAATAACTACAGGTAGAGTTTCTTTATGTATGGCAATAATAAGTATAAAAAAAATTTTTTTTTAAAACGTTTATTATTTACTTTCGTAAAAATTAAAAGTATGTAAGTTATAAGCTATTTAGTTATTTAGTTATTTATTTCTTAGCAGCTCTTTTTTGAGAGGTAGAGTTTTTAGGTAACTCTTTGACGAAAGGTAAGAATTCAGGTTCACCAGGAATATATTTTCTTAAGACTTCTGGAACAACTAAACCATCTTCAGTTTGGTAATTTTCTAAAATACAACATAAGGCTCTTTCAGTAGCACATAAAGTAGAATTCAAACAATGAACGTATTCCTTCTTAGCTAAAGGACCTTTCTTGATACCACATCTAATTTCCAAGTTTCTTGATTGGTAGTCAGTACAGTTAGAACAAGAGACAAGTTCTTTATATTCTTGTTGGAATGGGAACCAAGCTTCTAAATCGTATTTCTTGGCAGCAGCGTTGTTTAATTCACCAGAGACAATACCAACAACACGATAAGGCAAGCCTAAAGATTGGTAAAATTCTTCAGAATTACCAATCATTCTATCAAATTCATCCCAAGATTTTTCAGGTTCAGACAAGACGAATTGTTCAATTTTTTCAAAAGCGTGGACTCTGAAAATCCCCCAAGCATCTTTACCGTGAGAACCAGCTTCTCTTCTGAAACAGGAAGAGTAACCAGCGTATCTGATTGGTAATTGTTCAGCAGGAGCTTCGAACCATTCACCAGCGTGGTAAGCACTGATAGGCTGTTCGGAAGTAGCAATCAAATATTTTTCATCGTCACCATCAACGACTTTGTATAATTCCTCGTCGAATTCAGATAATTGGGCAGTCTTAGCCATAACAGATTTGTTCATCATAACTGGAGCTTGTAAACAAGTGTAGTTTTTCTTAGCTAAAAATTGAAGACCGTAATTTATTAAAGCTTGGTTCAAAAAGACCCCACAGTTTCTTAAGAAATACCCACGGTGACCAACAACACGAACCCCACGTTCAGGATCGTAACCATCAAGACGTAATAAAATTTCGTGATGGGATAATTTGGCATCTTTACCAGTGGCAGTAGCAATAGTACCAACTTCCTTGATATCTTTTGGGAACCATTTTCTGACAAGTTCGTTGTTTTCCTCGTCATTTGAAATGACCACGGATTTATGGACAATGTTACCAATTTGGTTGATCTTGTATCTCAATTGTTTGTCAACTTCTTGTTCTTTCAAGGTGGTTTCTTCTTTATTTTTAACAATAGTATCTTTTTCTTTCAAAAGTTCCGAAGCGTCTTCCTTGGCTTTGAATTTCTTACCGATTTCTTTTTGAATTTTGTTCAAAGCTTTGTTCTCAGCATCAAGGTCGAATCTGATTTTAACCCATTGTTTATATTCATTAATGATTTCATCAACAAGTTCAACTGAGTCACCACGAGCTTTTTGAGAATCTCTAATGGCTTGAGGATTACCTCCTTTTTCTTCAATAAACTGACTTATATCCAACATTGTGATTTATGATTGTTATGATTAATATATGATTAATTCTATAATTAATTCTATAATTCTATAACTAATTCTGCTATAAGTAATCTCTAACTAATTCAAATATGATTATAAAACTGGTACAAATAGATAATTTTCAAAAATAAAAATTTTTTTCAGATAAAACAATTGACGTTGCAGTATATATTCCGGGTTACATTTAATGCTAACCGCACGACCATATTATCTATTGATCATCTATTGATCTATCTATATATCTATTGGAAATGATTATTGTAGGATATAAGAGAGCAGTTATTGATGATTGATAAGAAATTAAGGGCACTATAGTAATATGGCAGCCGACATGTAATATATGGCATATTCTATAAAGGACATATTCTATATGGGATGTGATTCATCAGTTACGATAAGTATTGCCATTTTTCAGAAATGATCCAGGTACTGAAGCAGATATCATAGTACTAGATATCATATCACTAGATATTTGTAGGTGTCAATAGATATTAGTACGTGTCGGTGGACATCAGTAGATATTAGTAGCACATCTGTACTTTCCGATAATCGCAATGAATATTTCAGAGCTGATAAGCCCCACTCTCTTGAATTGTAGCCATATTATTGCCATATTATTCCATATTATTCCATATTATTCCATATTATTCCATATTATTCCATATTCATATTGTTGACTGTAGATCAACCATTGTCAGTTCTAAGCCGGTCAAGTTGCGGGTAATAGCCGTATTCTAGAGGCGACGCTTTTCAAAATTTTCGACAGCAGGGCATAAAAAGGAAAAATAAATCAAATAAACAAATAAAATTCAGATTGAAAATCAGATTAACGCGACTAACTCGACTACTCAATTGGTTATTGGTTATATATTGATTATATATTGGTTATATTGGTTATATATTGGCTGTATTATTTGTTATTTATTATTTGTTATCATTTGCTATTTTTGTGGATATTCAAAAGTACATTAACTATTTCTTTTTTGCATTGATTTGATAAATTAAATTTGGAAATACGAGGAAGAGTATCAAGCATAAACAAATAATCAGATAAGATACTCAGATAATCACACAATCAGATTAATACCTTAAATAATTAATACATTATGGCAATAATAAGGGGATCATTTTTGCGCCAAATACGAAGAAGACCGCTAGCATTAGTTGGGCCAATCACAATATTATTATTGTTGGCCTACTTAGTATTCTCGCCAGTGTCTTCAGGGTCTGGCAAATCCAAGTATTCCTATAAATCCAACCGTGGGCTCTTTGGCAAAAAAGGCTCGCAGGTGAGAAACTTGCCGGGGAATCACATATCACACTATGATTTAAACAAGTTGAGATCTACGTCTAACGCAATATATAACAAAGAAAGGGTTTTGATCTTATCCCCAATCTCAAGATTTTACAATGAGTACTGGGATAACTTGTTGAAATTGTCCTATCCAAGGGACGCTATTGAACTAGGGTTTATAATACCTAGAGATGCTGCTGGTGACGAAGCATTGAAAAAACTTGAAAAAGCTATAAAAGCTGTGCAAGGTGACAATAAAGAGAATAAATTCGCGAAAATCACGGTATTAAGACAAGACAATGATGGGTTGAAATCTCAAGCTGAAAAGGATAGACACGCTATGAAGGTTCAAAAGGAGAGAAGGGCTAGTATGGCCATTGCAAGAAATTCTTTGTTGTTCACGACATTATCGCCTTACACTTCTTGGGTATTGTGGATGGATGCCGATATTGTTGAAACTCCTCCAACATTGATTCAAGATTTGACTAGTCACGATAAAGCCGTCATATCTGCTAATGTATACCAAAGATTCTATGATAACGATAAGAAAATCCAATCTATTCGTCCATATGATTTTAATAATTGGGTTGAATCTGATGAAGGTTTGAAAATCGCTGATTCTTTAAGAGAAGATGAAATTGTCGTTGAAGGTTATGCAGAAATGGCTACTTATAGACCACTCATGGCTCATTTCTATGATCCTCAAGGCGATAAAAATACGGAAATGAGATTAGATGGTGTTGGTGGTGGTGCTGTTTTGGTTAAAGCTGATGTTCATCGTGATGGGGCTATGTTCCCACCATTTACTTTCTACCATTTGATTGAAACTGAAGGTTTTGCTAAAATGGCTAAAAGATTAGGTTATGAAGTTTTCGGTTTACCTAATTACTTGGTGTACCACTACAATGAGTAGTCGTCTTTAAAAACAATACATTAATCAAATTATTCAAACAAAAAAGAAAAAGATAATCAAATATTCTTTAAAAATAAATTAATTACCTTAATATATATGCCAATTATGTATAAATAATGTACGTTTTTTTATATCAATTATTTATTTTTTTTTTTATTACTTGTTGTTATTTATTTAATATATATATTTAAGCATATTCTTTAACCAATTCACTGACGGCTGCTGATAATTTAGCTACATCTTCAGGGTTTTTAGCTTCAGCATAAACTCTAACCGCATCTTCAGTACCACTAGCTCTGACAAAAGATCTACCCAATGGGAATTTTTTAACTTCAGCATCAATCTTAGCTTGTAATCCTTGAGGTTCAATTAAAGTTCTTTCGGCATTAGTAGTCTTGAACAAAGTTCTATCTTTGACAATAGATTTAGTCAATTTATTAGGCAAGTCAGTATAACTTTGATTCCATAAAGCTGGAGTTAATTTCAAGCTTTTCACAACAATTAAAACTGTGATCAAATCAGAGATTGCATCACCAACAGTTTGGTTAATTAATTCTGAAAAATAATAAATTTGTTTAATTGCGTGGTTAGTGGAATCGCCACTAACTTGAGATAATAAATTTTCAGAGAATAAAACTGTACCATGGCCATTAGCTTCAAAATAAATCCCAATATCGAATTTTTGCGCAACATGGTGAAGATGTTTAACCCCGGTTGGAGTAACATCAACTGGCACTTTCAAATCGTTTATTAAATAGTTACTTGAAGACCCATTAGCATAAGCAGTTTGCACAACTCCAACAGTTAAATCCAATTTACTTTCTTTAACAAGATTAATGAAAAATCTAGCCAACAAGGAAGAAATTTTATCACCATCTAATAATTGGAATTTGCCAGATTCGTTTTCATAGTAAAAGATGACCCGGTCAGCATCTCCATCAAAAGAAGTATATAATTTATTAGGAATTGGATCTTTTAAATTGTTTGGCAACTTTTGGTTGGTCTTAACATAGTCAGCACCACAATTGAAATTCAAAGTGTCAGGATGTTTAAAGTCGTTATTTATAACTTTATAATCGATCTTATCGCTTAAATATTCTTCGAAAAGTTTCTGCACTTTTGGACCTCCAATACCATTAGCAGCATCAATGACGATTTCAATCTTGCCGCTGCTGGCTTCTTCAGATGGCAAATCATTGTAAATACTGTTAAATGCTGCTGACAATTTCTCATAGTACCCAGTTTCAACTGGTTTACCAAATGCACCTTTGGTGTTGATAGATCTTACTAAATAATGTAATTGCGGAGTAGTCAACAAGCCAAACTCTTTAACGTTGGTCTCCAAGGCGTTCAACCCATCAATAGTAGCTTGTTGTAAAGCAGGACCTGACTCTCTCGAGTCCCTAGCAATGATGACATTAGCAGGCACCTTCAAATCAATTTTCAAATTAGTAATCAATTCTCTAACTTCAATGACCAAATTTTCTGGGGTTGCGGCATTGGCTAGTTTAGTAGCATAGATCTCCCAATGTTGCTCCAACATCTCCCCCAATGGATCCACTAATTTAACCCCATTATCAGCCGGTGGGTTATGGGAGGCTGTGATCATGATCCCGATAGTTTTACCACCTAAAAATTTCGATCTCAAACTTGCTAATATCCCAGTGACAAACACCACTGAATCCAAAATATCAGCCTTCATACGGAACCCGGCGGTCCCATATTGGAATTTCTTAATGTGTTCTGGCTTCTTATGACTTTGAGCCGACTTTAAAATCTTATCCATCGTTGCAAATTACTGTATCTATATTTCTTGTTGAATAAAAGATATATAGATATGATGAAACAAGCAATTTTCCTCATTTTCATTTTTGAATTTTTGATTTTCTTCGAATTGACAGATCACAGAAAAAACGCCTACTACTGGGGTTTTTCCTATATAAGTACTACCTGTTGATACAAAGCTCCTTGGGATATACTCACAACATACTAGCATCAATTATATTGTTCACAGAGATCTTATAGTATTGAAACTTCCCATTGACAATTCTAGAATCCATCGTAGTTCACAGCAAAATAGAACAATCTATAAAGCTGTTTATGGAATAGAGATGTTTAGGCGGGTCTATTAGATCTACCGGCCTATATTTAATTCTCCCAGGCGGACAATATGGAGCTTTGATGGCCCCCAGGGGCCATCTAAAAGCTCCTAGGGCCCGCCTCTAGGCGGCAAATTACCCTATGAAATCCTAGAAAAATCTAAAACAAAAAAAATTAAAACAAAAAAAATCAAAATATCAAAGATATTTATTATACGTGTTGAAATTGAAAGGGCTATCAATAGAACGCTGATAGCCAACGAACCACGATGATACATTCTATCTATATATTGAATAAGGCAGGAGGACTTGTATATCAACAAGATTATTCAACAGTGTTAAACAAGTTATCGATAAATGATTACCTTGTGTTCGCGGGGACAATACATGGAGTCCATGCAATCGCATCTAAGTTAACACCAACACAGATCACAGCAAAGCAGAATTCCCGTAACGATTCAAGCAGTAATAACATCAGCAACAACAATAATAATAACGGTAGTTCCAATTCAGTGGCAAACACCCCAAAGCCAGCGCATCTTCTGAATTTTGGCGATGAAAACAGTGGCAGTACCGTCAGCACTCCAGTGACTGCAGGGATTTCCACACCAACATCTTTGACTGCTAATGAAAATCCATTGACTAGTGCTATAAATACCCCATCTACTGATAGTGTTTCGACATTCACCGCTAACAGTGCGCTAGACTCTTTACCAGAGAGCACATTCTCGAGTGTGACCAGTGAATCGAGGATTAACAATTTAATCAATAATTTCACGAATTTGTCAAACCCTCCAATAAACAATGTTAATTTGTTAAACACATCGAGTAATTACAGTAAACTTAATTCAAATTTCTTCTACATGACCGCAAACACTTCGGGTCTTAATATAATAGAGACTAGTTTATTCAATATTTTCATTTTCCAAAGTTTAACTGGGATTAAATTTTTATTAATCACATCGCCGGCTGTACAAGAGAAGACCAATGATATTTATGCCAGCAATAGCAGATCTGTCAATTCAATATTGCTAGGTGAAAGTTCAAATAGCAGTGCTATTAGCTCTGGTGCTGGTGCTGCTAATGCCACTGTGGGTGGTGCAAGTGGAACCAGTAAGAATTCAGAAACTGGTGGTTCAAGTAATAATGGGGACAAGAAATTGAATAAGAACTATCAGATCGCTGAAGATTTGCTTCGTCAAGTCTATATCATTTATAGTGATTTTGTCATGAAGAATCCTTTCTATTCTATAGATATGCCAATCAAGACAGAATTATTCGATGCCCAAGTTAAAGAATTAATCAATAAATTTTCCCTCTAGTTTTGGTTCTGTTTCTATTTAATTATTAATTTACAATATGAAATTATAGCTTCTAATTATTTTATTTTTTGTATTGTAAAAAATTTCCTACCGTATTTAAGATATATATATATATATAAAGATTTTCATTTTCTTCTAGAAATGTCTGTTGCTGATAACCAGTTTAGTAAGTTGACTTAAATCATTCTTGAAACTATTAAGTTCGCAATAATTAACAGTGAAATCATAATCAAGAAATTTATTGAACTGGATTTCTAATCCATTGATTTCGTTGACTGATAAGCCTGTCATCATCGACCATAACTTGTTAGTATTACTATGTAAAGCAGCCAGTTTAGCATTATTCGAAGGTTTAGCGATTCTCCCATTATTCTTACTAGAGAACTTCTTATGGCCAACAATATGCAACGAATTCAAACTATCGGTGTAGAATTTATTAGTAGCAATGAAACTAGTAATTATTAATCTACGAAGGCATAATTTCCCCTTTGAGTTAACGAAACGGTTGTCAGTGAGAGAATATTTCTTTAAGAACTTGAAGAGATATAAATTAGAGATAACGAATTGATTAAGAGTGAGCCTTGATCTAGAAAGAATCCTCTCAAAGAATTCAATCAAGTTATTAATCATAAGGTTGTTTCTATCATTACAGCATTCATCAATAGGGAATTTGCTAATTAATAAATTTGAAATGATTCTAACCACAACCTTGATAACAATATGGGCACCAACAGTGAGTTCCTGAGAATTGTCTGTAGCAGTGGTACTAGATAACTTACTTTCACTAGCAGGTTTAGACTCGGTTTCTTGCTTAGCTTCTTCTTTTTTTTCTTCTTCTTCGTCGTCGTCGTCTTCGTACTCACCGTCACTGTCACTGTTTTCACTATCAGTTAAATCTGGGACAGATTCCACATCATAATCGCCATGAGCACTTGACCTGCTACTCTTAGTATATGGTTCTAAAGACTTACTAATAGCATCGCTGTTGTTAATGTCCATGGTTTGAGGTTTCAAATAGTTATCTAAAATGTTATGATACTTAAGATCTGATAAAACTTCAGATAAATTGCCAATAGCCATTTTCGTGAAATATCTTTTTTTTGTTTTGTTTTGCTTTGTTTTGTTTTGTTTTGTTTTGTTTTTTAATAATAGAAATGTGTAAATTCAAAGAACTTTTAGTTGTTTAATATAATATAAGAGCGAAATAGATTTAATAATATACAGAAAAGCGGTTGACTAGTTCATTTCTAATTCTTTACTTCGTCAATAATAGTAATAATAATAGTAATAATATAGTAGATTGTTGAATATCTAGATGTTCGATATAGAATTAGGGGTATATGTGCAATTTAAAGAATAATAATGCTATCTCTTCTGAGACTATTAGTGATTATTAATTCTAAATTGTACGAACGTAGTGGTAGTCTTATTATTGAATAATAATAATATCTAGTAATTGAACAGTTGATGTCAATACTTGTACTTCATAAAGATTATGATATATCTTACAGTTATTCAAAGAGAGAAATTAAAAATCAGAATTTTTTTTTTTTTTAATCAGAAAAATTTTGCGATTTTGAAGTGTAGTTTTTCTTGTGGGTGACTCACTTTTCTCGCAGTTTAGAAAATGGAACTAAAAAAGGCCATGAATAACCCCCTAAGCAGTTGGTCCCCACACTTTTTCTATGAACCACGTCATATTTGGCCAGGATTTCGATGGTCTACATAGTATGTAGCAACAGTGTGGCAACAGTGTGGCAATATTGTGGCAATCGTGTACATTGTATATATAAGTTCATAAGCTATCCAGGAAGACGTGTTTAATGCCCTGGATAGTGTCTCTGGCAAGTTCTCTGGCTAGTAAATCACAATCATTAGTCTCCACCACATGTAATTTCAATAGTATTTTCTGCCCGTAGCCTTTAGGGAATTCAATCAACTGGATATTAGAGCTGATAGCCATATCATAGCAGAGACGAATGGCAGCTCTTCGGATTGCAATTTCGTCGTCGGCCTCACTAGTTTCAAAGGTTAGTATCCCAATGATTAAATCTAAACAATCGCCAAGATAGTTGCGGCAACCATTAATGTCTGATTGGAAGTAGCTGGAGAGTATCCCAATCGCCGACATTCTTAATCGGTTATTATATTTCGCATTGTTTGCCCCGATTTTGACTAGATTGATCATAGTATTGGCAATTTCTTCAGACACTTTTAGGGGGAACAAGTATGACGAGTTGTGCTTGCCACCATAGTTTATGGCCACATTGTAGTGCAAAATGCAATTATTAATGCATTCGCCAATTTTCAATCGAAGATCGATATTTTTGTCATCCTTTGCAGCATTTTCAACGTATTTTTCTAACAATACTGGTATAGATTGCTCTAAATCATATTCAGCCAATAATGTGAGCCCCTTGATTGAGTTGATGTAAATGAACGGTTCATCATTTTGGAGTTGTTCCAAGTATAAACTGATAGCATCCTTCATATTTATAACTTTAGACTTTTTCATGACAAGTTTATTGATTGTGTATAATCCTTGTGCCTTCATTGTGATTAATGGATCTTTCAAGTTCTTGAGAGCTGTTTGGAAATCATTCTCATCTTTTTCTAACTGTTGTTTGATTTTTTCAAGTTTCAAAATCTCTATAGTTCTATCTTCAACTGACATTTCGTTGGTATTGTTAGCCGTATTCTTGCTATTTAATAGATTGTCGTTGATCTCCTTGATATGGGCTATTTCTGATTGTAATGATTTTATTGATTCTTGTAATCTTTCCATGTTTTTATCACTATTGGCCAACAGTGTCAAATGTTCATCAATTTTATTCAATTTTTCAATCACCTCTTGGTTTAATAATTGTACATTTTTATAGTTACTACTTGTCTGTAAAATTGATGATAACAAGTCCAAAGATATTGGAAGTATTGCATTTGAAGAGTCAATATCCTCCTCCTTTTCATTCAATCCTAACTTTGCCATGCCTTGATCCAATTCTTCATCGTCTGAGTCTTCATCGTCTGAATCAATTTCCATTTCATCCTCTTTCTTCTGGGGTGGCGGTGGTTTGACTATTAATAAATCACTAGAAACTTTTTCAGCTGTTGATTTCTTGGATTTAATTATTTGAGTTTGTAAAACAGTGTCAATGATTTCAAGCAATTCATACACGTTTTCATTGTTATTGATTTGGCCTTTAAATTTATTAGATAAACTTTCTAATACTCTAAGATTAACCAACACTTTAAAAGAATCAATAATATCGTCTTTAGTATCATCATTTAAACTCTTGTCAACAACAGCAGCAGTAGTATTATCACTATCACTTTCATTTAAAAGCCAACGTTTGATGATTAAAATGAACAATTTTTGAGAAAGTGGGTCATTATCAATAATTTCAATAAAATCAGTAAACAATTCAACTGCAGTAGTGATTTGATCAAAAATCATTTCTTTGTTATTATTATTAGCTATTGATTCTTTTGTAAATGTTGATAAATATTTTATACACACCAATTGTTGTTGAGTGGTTTCGGTTATTGAAGTATCAAAAATCCATTCATCATTGTTTAATCCAATTAAAAGATTATCGAGGATTAATACTAAAGTATTGAAATTGTTAGATACATTCACATATAATTTCAACAATCTTTGGATTAGTTCGAAATTTTTAGTCATTTGTCGCAGTTTCAAAAACATTAAATGATTCCAAAGTGATATTATTAACCCTGGGTGGAAAATAGAATCAAAATACTCCTTCATTGGTGATGATTGTTTCACAAGACTCGTCAACACAAACAACGATTTAGATAGTTCGTCGCCATCAATAATTATATCATAGTCTTTCCTGTTAATATTCTTGGCTCCAATTGATGGATTCTGGGATACCCAGACTTTTTTGAAAAAAAAATCAATAGCCACTCTTTGGTTTCTTCTAAATAGCTCTTGAACAAAATTAGATGCGATCGAGATTAAAATCGGTCTATTAACCATAGATAAAATATTATAAATCTGTTTCGAAATATTATTAAAATAAACTGTAGTTGGTATTGATCTAGGTTTGTTAAGCAATATTTTATTGATATTTGCAATTTTTTCAACATTTATTTCTTCATTATCTCTCATCCCACTTAGAAATTCAATCAATGCTAATACCCCTGAGGTTTCTCTAGTGATTGGTAACATTGTAATTCTTTCAAGACATACCTGTTTAAACCATGGTTCAATTTCTTTAGGATTGATTAAAAGTGTATATATTTCAAACAATTCATAAGTGTTTGAATAATCTTCAACTTGCTTCATTATTTTTGTCTTCAACTTTTCACTTGCTTCATTATTTAATATTTTAAATTTTGGATTGTATCTCAAGTATATCACACATATTAAAAAATCGCTATATCCAATACCCTTTAATAATAAATCTTTAACATCATTCCTAGTTCCATTAACTTTTCCACCATCATCCTCACTGAATATAATTAAGAATTTATTGACAAACATCACTAAAAGCTCAACTTGATCTTCGAGTTTATTTATATTTACTACTTTATAATTACGGCCAAATAATCCTCCTCCAATAGCCTTTTGGTTCTTTTGCTTGAAATCTTTTAATCTTCTTCTCTCTAAAGAAATCCCAATGTTTTTAGGCAATGCCGAGTAAACCCCTTCAAAAATAATAATATTGACTAAGAGTGAGAAAGTCTTTATATCATGAAGTGATATCATTAAAGTATCTTTGACTTTCTTATGAACATGGGCCTTATTAGTCAATTCGGTGATTTTCAATAAATAATTCAAAAGTCTCTCTATAACAAACAATCTCTTTGTAAAATCATCATTGGTTGTTGATGGTTTAGAAGGAATATAATTCGGTATAAAGTCCTGTATCTTTAGAATGTTGGTCCTCTGACTTATAGTCAATTCTTTAGACTTCAAATTGTTGTATAACGTCTCGATAATCGCAGTATTGTCTTTGATTTTTAGTATCTCTTCGAGTTCTGCAAACAATCTATCCAATGGGCTATTCCCGCTAATTTGTGGGTCAACAAGACCTTTGAAAGTCTTAGGTTCCTCTTCCATATCTGTTAATCTTCTGCTGTGTGTTTGATTTACTAATTAACTAACTAAACAATTCAATTAACTAATTAACTAAGCAACTAATTAACTAACAAACTTGATTATATATTAATAATATCCGGGAATTGCTGGAGGAATTTTTCAAAATTCTTTTTTTTGCCTTTGAAATTTTTTTTTTTGCTGAGATCAAATTTTCCGATGCCCAAAAATTCACTATACAGAATATCATTTAATTACATTATATTATATTTTACATTATATTACATTATATTATATTATATTACATTATATTATATTATATTACATTATATTATTGTACAATAAATATATATATATATATTTATAATAAAATTACTCAGAATCACTGAATTCAAAGTCATATTGACCTTCTTCGTCCTCATCATATTGAACGTCAGGGTATTCTTCCTTCGATTCTTCTTCTTCCTGTGATACATCTTTTGGTGATTCTTCTTCTTGTGGCAAGGCTTCTTTTGGTGATTCAATTTCTTCGACTGATGGAATCTCTTCTGGAGAGCTGATAACAATAGGATCATCATCTTTTACACTCACATCTGAATCCTTGATAATTTCTTTTCCTCTATTTTCCTCTTCTTCTGAGTCTGAGGGGTTATAAACAACATCTTCTTTTTCTTCTTCTGAGTCTGAGGGGTTATAAACAATATCTTCTTCTTTTTCTTCTTCTATTAATGATTTTCTAGGTTTCTCAGTTGTACCCTCATCTACATCATCAACAATAAACCCACCGCCCCCATAAGATTCAGAATTCTCATTATTATCTTCTGCTTTATCAGATTCTTTGGTGGCTGTAATATCATCCATTAACTCGCCATCTTCATTATTTTCTGGATTTCCATTATCATTATTCTCTTCATTATTATCTTGGTTGTTATCATCAATCATAAACCCACCACCTTCATAATATTCATTTGGATTATTATCCTCAAAATGATCTGAGTCTGATGGATTATATACAATATCTTCGTCCTCATCTTCGTCTTCTGATTTGTTATACTTCTTAGGTGCACGTTTCGGAGCAGTGACATCTATATCAGCAACCATAAACCCACCACCACCATAGAATTCAGAATAATCATTTGGATTGTCATCACTATCATCGCCATCATCTTTCTCCCCTTCGTTGCCATCGTCAGAAAGATCTGATCTACCAATAATTTCATTATCATTTTTTTCAAGGTCTTCAACTCTACCATGTACAAGGTTTAATCTCTCAACGATTCTTAATTTAGCAAATACTAATTTCCAAGCATTTATAGCCTTCCTCTGGGTTGCCTTTTGTTGTCTTGCAATATCTTCCTCGTTCAAGTAACTGCATACTAATCTAACTGCTTCTTCGTATTCTTTGGCCACAACAACACCATCTATTTTTGGTTTAGAAGAACCTCTATAGCCAAAATCAAAGGCTACTACTGCTTGAGCAAAGTCAATACCGATGAATTTTGCTGCTTGAGCACTGAATTTCTCTCTGATCAATACACCTCCTTCTGGCACCATATCTGGAGTGTATACATCAATATTACCATATCCGTTCTTTGGAACAATTCCATTCTTAATTGGTTCAGGTTTATAATCTTCTGTTTGAAATTCTGCATATAATTTTGTATTACTATCTTCCTCGTCATCATCGCCACTAACATCTTCAGTTAATCCCAGACTCTTAAACCTTGTATACATATTAGGTCCTCTAGTTTTCTTTTTTTTAGTTCTTAATGCTCTTTGGCCAATTTTAATCACTTTCCCCTTATGAAACCAACCTTTAGCTGATCTTAGCTCTAAAACATTATCACGTTTGAACACTTCTATGGATTTAGGTGCTGTAGATGAACCTCTAGGTGGTTTTGTAGTAATGTAGCCACATGATTCTCTAGGATAAATAACTTCATTAGATTTAATTTGTGATTCAAGAGCAAATAATGGATGGTTTACAAAATCACTAACACTTGTCGGCATACCTTCCTTAATATGCCTTTCGTTGAAATACTCGTTTTCTAAAATGTCTCTGTCAGAACTACCACATTTTTTACTTGATAAATCACTCAAGAGGTTATTGTACCATACTAAACCCTTTGGGTCTCTAGTGATTCTTTTCTTTCGAACTTTAGAATTGTAAAATTGGGTGTATCGTCTAGTGATATCTTTAATACAATTATGTTTATCATATCCAATCACATAATAAGCATTATTTCTTTCATCACTCATTGGTGGTTCAAGTTTTGACACTCTTTGAATATCTTCAATTACTCTGAAATTTACTGGATCAATAGTTATCCATCGTTGACTGTATGGATTCCAAGCTTCAACCCAGAATACAGGAAATGGGGATAAGTAAGGATTTTTCTGGGTTAATGACTTCACAAACCCGACATTACTATAATAGTAATTATTATCGGTATTTCTCTTTGTAGTATTAGGTACATGTTGTCTATGGACTCTCATTATTCTTTGCATAGCAGTAGAGTGGCCCTTAGACTTTTGTAATTTGTTAAACATTGGGTTTCTTTTCTTTTTTGGTGATTTGGAGTCGGTAGTAGTAGTGGTGCCATCACCATCATCATCTGAATCAGGGGTATTTCGGCTTGATTTTTTAGAAATGGTGAAATCAGGAGGTTGAATACTAAATATAAGTCTAGACCGAATTGAAACACTTCTTAAAAGAACTAAAAACCCTTGAGCTGAAATGTCACGATTACCATGGAATGTCTTGGATAATGATTTCAAGAATTTATCCATGCCATTATTTTCACAATGTTTCTTGATGTCCTCATACTCCCCTGGGTGTTCAATTTCAGGCCATAAATGTTTAAACAACCCATAAAACGAATCAATACGAAACTTCAGAGTCCAAAAATTCATTAAATGCCTTAGACCATCTAAGAAATACCGAGATTTTATCGCTAAAGACAAAGACGAGTCCTTAATTCGAATCTCATCACGAATACTTTTAGGAATTAACTTGCCATATTTGAGTCTAAGGTAATAATTATTACATCTATTATTTATAATTTTGCCATAAATCAACATGCAAACCAAATGCATCTTATGCAAATTTTTCCGTTGTTTACGGTGAGCATTATCAATGACATTCATTCTTTTACGTTTGCTATCATCAGATTTTTTCTTGAAAATTCTCACTGATACTGATCCTCTTGATTTTGGATTATTAATATCTTCCCATTCGTCTTCATCCAAAGACTCGTCTTCATCACTGCTGCTACGGTATTCATCGACAGAGTCTAAATCATCATCAACGATTATATTTTTTGTTGGAGACTCGCTGGTGTTATTACTATCATCATCATCCGGTGCATCCTCAATATCGGAGTTAACAACCTCATCAAGGGCTGCATCAATGTCAAGATTTTCCTGGTTATTATTTGAATAATCATCTTCGCCTTCTGAAATCAAGCCATTTAATTCAACACTAGAATCAGAATCTTCAATGACCTCTTCTTCCTCGAGCTTGGGCTCTTCTTTGGACTCTTCTTTTTCGAGCTTGAGCTCTTCTTTTTCAGGTTCCGCTTTTTGTTGTTTTATTTCATGATTACTAATAGGACTTTGCTTTGCATCATCATTAACAAGAACTTTCTCTGGTGACGGCTGGATATTTGTTTTTCCTTTATTTCGTGTTGATCTTCTAAGTACAGGCGCTTTCTTAGTCTTATAATTAAGTATATAGCTCTGTGACGAGGATGGCGATGAGTCAGGAGGTGGCAAAACTTTAGATTCTTCGCTTTCAATATCAGGAACCGTTCTCCTCTGTTTGCTGCTATTAGATATATTCTTATGGTCAAGTAATATACTTGATTTGGGCTTATCCACGGTAGATGAATCATTTATACTATCAGCAACGGTCTCACGATGGTGTTTCTGCTGTCGACTAGTTTTACGACGTTTTAATTTCCTCGTGTTTGTATCAGCAAACGCTGCACTAGTGCTGGCTGGCTTGACAATAGCGTCCCGGTTCTCAGAAAGATAATCATTCATTAACTCATAGTATTGATTCTTGTAACTTCCAGTGTCTCTAATAATTGATTGCCTCTTAGTAGGTCTTCTTCGAGGCATGAAGAACAGATGTAATTGAAAAATATAAAGATACTTATAATAAGCTATTTATAACTAGGCGATACTCCACTATATATTCGAAAGAAAAAACCAAATATCAGTCTTTGTGGTTCTCTAATGAGTAAAATAATGCTTTTTTGCCAAAAATCGTGAAATTTCCTCAAGAGAATACAGATGACTTAACTCCAAAATGAATATTTTCAAATATACATTTGCACTATATACCATTTAAACGGATTTGCATTTTAGTTCATGTGATATGTGCATACAAGTCGCATCGTCTCTTTTTCTCGTTTTCTTTTTGTTTGCCCCTATTTTTGGAGTTGAAATTTGAAAAATATTTGTTGTTCTTATTGTGGAAGTAGAATCATTGAATCATTGATATATATAATTGATATATGTAATTGAAAGGATTATATCTAATTTAAAAGATTATATATAATTTAAAGGATTATAGATATTGAATAGATCTAGAAGAATATAGATAAATAACAACAATAACAGTGGTAGTACTTAAAACATGCAAGCAATTGACTTCTCGACTCACGGACGTGATATTAATAACGTATATAATAAAATTGTCACTGGAGACGAATCAACAACATGGGCAATTTTTGGACCAGATGCCAACAATTCATATAAGCCAACATCCGAAGGTAGCGCCGGGATTGAAGAGTTTGTGAGCAATTTCAATGAGGGCCATGTTGAATTTGGGTTAGCCAGAATATCACCACCGGGTTCAGACGTGCAAAAATTATTATTGATTGGTTGGTGTCCAGACTCGGTTCCAATCAAGTTCAGATCATCATTTGCACAGAACTTTGCTACCGTGACAAAGGTATTGCATGGGTACCATGTTCAAGTCACTGCTAGAGACGAAGATGATTTGGACACTAAAGAATTATTGAAAAAAGTCAGTGACGCTGCCGGGGCCAGATATTCTATTCAAACTTCTGCTAAGAGCGCTTATAAATCAGTAGCTGTTCCTTCTACTTCAAGACCAAAGACTTTTTCTAGCAGCACCATAATCTCCCCAAAACCTGCCGTTGTGAAAAAGCCAGCTCCAGCTCCAGCTCCAGCTCCAAAGCCTGTGGTTGGTACTCAGCAATTCATTCCAAAACCAATTGTTCCAAAGCCAGTAGCTCCAGCTCCAAAATCGCCATTCTTTGGTTTAAAGGCTCCAGCGGCTGTTAGCAGTAATGACGATGATGATTGGGATGGCGCTGAAGAAGTTAAAGAACGTGATTTCACTAAACAACCTCTTGAAGATGCTAAACCTGCATGGAAGCCAATTGGTAAAGTTGATCTTGATGCTTTAAGATCTACAGGTAATAAACCATCTCCAAGTATTGTAAAATCAACCCCTGCTCCTACTGCTGCTCCTAAGCCTGCTCCTGCTCCTAAGCCAGTTCCAACTCCTGCTCCAGTGGCTGCTGCTGATGATGATGATGATCTTGATGATGATGAAAAGGCCTTTAGACAGAAGAGAGAAATTTTTGCTGCTAAACCAGACCCAGAACCTGTTGTATCTCCAAAAATAATATCTAAAAGTACTATAGGTTCTAAGTTTGCCAAACCAGTAGTAGCTGCTGGTAGACCAGGAGTCAAAGTACCATTACCAAAAGAATTCTCAAATGATAAAGATAATTTAGTCAGAGGTGCTGGTAGAGATTTCGGTTCTGAAGATGGTAAAACTCCAGCTCAAATATGGGCTGAAAAACATGGTAAATATGATTCATCAGCAGTTCCAGAACTTGTTAAAAGTTCAGATCCAGTTGAGGAAGTTACTTCTTCTGTAGAAAAAGTCACAATTGAAGAGACTGCTCCATTGCCTGAAAGACCTGTTCCTGCTCCATTACCAACTGCCGAAAGACCTGTTCCTGCTCCATTACCAGTTGCTGAAAGACCTGTTCCTGCTGCTGCCCCTGTTCCATCATTACCAACTGCTGAAAGACCTGTTCCTGCCCCTGCTGCTGCCCCTGCTGCTGCTCCATCTTTACCAACTGCCGAAAGACCTGTTCCTACTCCAATAGCCGCTGTCGAACCTGAACCTGCTGCTGAACCTGAACCTGCTGAACCAACTTCTGAACTTGGTGTGGCTGTTGCCGAATATGATTATGATGCCGATCCAAGTGCCGATGATGAAATTAGTTTTGTCACTGGGGAAACTATCACTGAAATCGAATTCATTGACGCTCAATGGTGGAAAGGTAAAAACGCCAAAGGCGAAGAAGGGTTATTCCCATACAATTATGTCACACTTAAAAGTGGAACCCCACCAGAAGCCATTGCCGAAGCCGAAGCTAAAGAAGACGAAGCTGAAGCTCAACAAGAAGAAGAAGGCGAAGATATTCCTGAGCACACCGATTTAGTAGCGGTTGCTATATACGATTACGAACCTGCTGAAGACAATGAATTAGGATTTAAAGAAGGTGATACCATCACTGATATTTATAAAGTCGATGAATATTGGTGGTACGGTACCTTAAACGGTGAACGTAAGCTTTTACCAAGCAACTACGTCAAGGCTCAAGAATAATGACGATGTTTGATATTCCATACTTTAAATAAAATCTGAATGATAAGTTTCTATCATATACATTTATATAAAAAAACCGATTACATTAACCCTTTAGATACTAACTGTAAAAGATAATTTTTTGATTGTCACGTGCCCTGGAAAAAATCCAATAAAATTTTTTTAAAAAAATCAAAAAAAAAAAATCAGAAAAAAACGAACGAACATTTACTATCAATGAACTACAACTAAATATAACTATCATCAATAAATAGCATAATACAATATCAAGATGCCGGTACATATAATGGGGAAACCTATCAAATCGCAATATGAAGTAGCATATGGATTAGTGAGAACCTTTTACGGGTTAGGAAGAAAACAAGCAGAAAAAATATGTAGTAAATATGGACTTTACCCAAAACTCAAGATGTTTCAATTAACCGAACAACAAATCATGTTAATCACTAAAGAACTCAACGATTTGACTATAGAAAATGCTGCAAGAAACTTGGTGAGATCAAATATTGCATTCAAGAGAAAAATCGGTACCTACTCAGGAATTAGACATGCGTTAGGGTTGCCAGTGCGTGGTCAAAATACTAGAAATAATATTGCTACTGCAAAGAAATTAAATAGAGTTGAAAGAAGAGGTTATGCCACTGCTTCTAATAGCAATATCATATCGTTAACTGATTTCATCAGCATGTTGCATTAAAGAGTTTGTATGTACGCTTTTAATATTGTAAATAATAATAATAAATATTTTTCACCAAAATAGTAAAGCTAGTAGTGAACTAGAAGTTCTTCAACCAAAGTAGAAATTAAGATCCTTTTCTTCCAACCAAAGTAGAAATTAAGATCCATCTTTCAACCAAAGTAGATGTTTTGCTTGAAATTAATCTCTATTAATAGTTTTAATGTATAAAATAATGTATCCATGGTAATGGTATACAATATTTCATATTTCATACCATATTTTATGGCCGGATTACTATTGACAGATTATAAAATACCAGGTGTGACCGATACTATTGTCGAAATTTAAAGCAAACTTTATAGTATAAACGTCAAGCTACCGAGACTTGCCATAACTTTTGGTATTTGACTATTCCATTCTTTGGTATTGGCATTTTCTCGGTTGAAAGAGCTCTGTATCCCACTATTCCTATAGGATTACAAAATTAAAGTCCTGAACCGGCCGAACTCTGACTGATTTTTCCCTTTTTTTGTCAACATATTCTTTTGACTAGGGAAATGATGCCACAAAAAAAGTAAAACAGTCATAAAATAAGAAAAGAACGCTTCTCTACAATGTGGTACTTAACATAAGTAGTACTCATAATGGAATGGAATGCTATTAGATCCTTTTAGGAAGAATAGTCACTATATGATAGGTTATATATTTGCTATAAACTTTCTTTTTAAAGCAAAAATTGTAAGGAAATTCGCAAAACGTGATCCAAATGACAAAAAAAATTTTTTTTTTTTGAAGTCAGTCAGTCATAAATGTGAAAAATTTCACTCCATATTTTTTTTTCTCGACTGGACTATATAAAGAAAGAATAATATCCTCATTATTTTCGAATTTTTTTTCATTTATCATTATTACTTTTTTGTTTTAGACTTTTCTTTTCCTTTTTCTCTTTTGATATAATTTCCAGATTATATATAAATACAATTAATTAACTAATTATCAACTATTTCCGGTAATAAGTGTTAATTTTTATTATTCAAACTACTTTATCTGATTTATTAGCTTGCTTTTGAAAAAGAATAACAAAAAATGGAGTGCTGTAAAAGAGGTCAATATCCTAAATTCACTAATATGTTGGAAGACCCTTCCATAAAGTATAAGAGACAAGAGAAAATCAAGTTTCCTCAAAGAACTTGGCCCGACAAACAAATCCAAAAGGCTCCAAGATGGCTTTCGACTGATTTGAGAGATGGTAATCAATCTTTACCAGATCCAATGTCTGTCGAGGAGAAAAAATTATATTTCAAGAAATTAGTTGAAATAGGATTTAAGGAAATTGAAGTGGCATTCCCTTCAGCTTCACAAACCGACTTTGATTTCACTAGATTTGCGGTTGAAACCGTCCCTGATGATGTCACGATTCAAGTTTTGACTCAATCTAGGGAACATTTAATCAAAAGAACAATTGAATCTATGAAAGGTGCTAAAAATGCTTGTATTCATGTGTATTTGGCTACTAGTGACTTGTTCAGAGAAGTTGTCTTCCACATGTCTAGAGAAGATGCTATTAAAAAGGCAGTTGAGTCCACTAAATTGGTTAGATCATTGACCAAGGATGATCCTTCTACTAAAGGTACTAACTGGAAATATGAATTTTCTCCAGAGACCTTTTCAGATTCTGACCCAGCCTTTGTAGTTGAAATCTGTAATGCAGTTAAAGAAGCTTGGGAACCAAGTGTTGAAAATCCAATCATCTTCAATTTACCAGCTACTGTGGAAATGAATTTGCCAAATGTTTATGCTGATCAAATTGAATACTTCCACACTCATATTGATGATCGTGACAAGATTTGTATTTCCTTACATTGTCATAATGACCGTGGTTGTGGTGTTGCTGCTACCGAATTGGGTTTATTGGCCGGGGCTGATAGAGTTGAAGGTTGTATCTTTGGTAACGGTGAAAGAACTGGTAATGTTGACATTGTCACTTTAGGGTTAAACTTGTATACCCATGGTATGAACCCAAATCTTGATTTCTCCAATTTGGAGGAAATTATTAAAGTTGTTGAAAAGTGCAATAAGATCCCTGTTAATGAAAGAGCTCCATATGGTGGTTCTTTGGTGGTTTGTGCCTTTAGCGGTTCCCATCAAGATGCCATTAAGAAAGGTTTTGAAGCTCAAGACAAGAGAAGATTGGGTGGTGACAAGCAATGGAAAATGCCTTACTTACCATTGGATCCAAAGGATATTGGTAGAGGTTACGAAGCGGTTATTAGAGTTAACTCTCAATCTGGTAAAGGTGGGGCTGCATGGGTTATCCTTAGAGCTATGGACTTGGACTTACCACGTCCATTACAAATTGAATTCTCTTCGGTGGTTCAAAATTCAGCCGATTCCTTAGGAAGAGAATTGAAGCCTCAAGAAATTATCAAATTGTTCAAGAAGGAATTCTACTTAGGCTTGGATAATAGCATTTCCTTGGTCGATTACGATTTAACCAGATCGGGTATCGATGACAAGGATAAAGATAGAAAGATGGATGCTGACTTGGTGGTGGCTGGTAAAGGGGTCCACATTTCTGGTCTTGGTAACGGTCCAATTTCGTCATTCCTGGATGCTGTTGCTTCTCACTTCAATATTAAAAACTTACAAGTTGAACAATATACCGAGCATACTTTAGGTAAAGATAAGAGCAACTCCGAAGCTGCTTCTTATATCCAATTGAGTTTTACTAGTAGCAAGACTCAAAAGACGGTTTCTAGATACGGTGTTGGTATTCATAGTGATGTTTCCAGATCCTCAATTTTAGCTATTTTATCTGTTATTAACTGGTTACTTGATGATGGTGAAATCAAAGCTTAGATTATTATTATTATTATTTTGTTATTTATTATTATTTTCGTTTAACGTGTTCATGCTGCTTTTTTATCCCCTCATACATTTATATTCTTTAGTTCTTTTCAATAAATATTGAATATCTCTCTAGTTCATTATAAATTAAATCTTGTAGAAGTATATATATATATATATATATCACTTAAAGTAAGAAAATTATATATATGGTTGCGAACCCTTGCGAAGACCGGCTTATTGCTTTTTTTTGAACACATATTTAAATAATAATGTGAAATAACAAAAAAAAATTTCAAAAATTAGAGAGAAAGGAAATTTTTTTTTGTTTGTCCAAATCAAACTGATCATTGCAAAGTGATATTATTAATATTATACTATATAGATAAACACATAAATATTAAATATTCTATTTGCGATAATATTATTGAACACAATATGAACTTCAAGATATTAATCAATATCTTGTTATTCAACTGGATGATAACATCGTCGAATGGTGAATTTTTCCAAGAACAAAAACCATTATACCACCCTAATGCAATTCCAGAAAGAAACTATGACTTGAAAGACTATTTCACGGTACATTTAAAAGACAACGACTATTTATTAAAATTCATTAAAGATTACCCACAGTTTAAATACGAACATGATTTCAGAGGCTTGAAAAATCATTTTGTCTTCTCCATTGAAAAATCAATCAACCAAGAACCTGAAAATAAAGTATTTGCAATAAATTCAGATGATATTAATCGAGAATTTGTGAAGCGTGACCAAGAGTTAAGTGTTATCCATAAGCGTCTTGTTTCAGACACTCAAATCAAAGGATTACATCTTTTAGAGCCAAGAATATTAAGCAAAAGATTACCAATACCTCAAAAAAGGGACGACGACGACGACGACGACGACGACGACAAGGATGACGACAAGGACAACAAAAACGAAAATGAAAATGAAAAAGAGGAACAGTACCCAGGTGGCTCATCAATGAAGCCAGTGTACCAAGCCAAGAAAAAATTCCATATTGATGATCCAGAATTCATTAAACAATGGCATATAGTGAATCCAACTTCGCCAGAGAACATGGTAAACGTTACTGGTGTTTGGGACATGGGTATTAATGGATCAAACATAACAGTGGCTATTATAGATGATGGGGTAGATTTTACTTCGAAAGATTTAGAAGATGCATTCAATAAGGAAGCATCTTGGGATTATAACGCCAATCAAAATTTACCAATGCCTACTTTAATCGATGACTATCATGGAACTAGATGTGCAGGGGAAATTGCTGCTCAAAAGAATGATTTTTGTGGTGTAGGTGTTGCTATGGGTTCTAAAGTCTCTGGCCTTCGTATATTAAGTGGTAAAATCACTGCTGAAGATGAGGCTGCGGCATTAATGTACAGATCTGATCTTAATGATATATACTCCTGTTCTTGGGGTCCACCAGACGATGGGAAATCTATGCAAGCTCCTCCATTATTAGTGAAAAAATCTATAGTGCTGGGTGTTCTCAATGGTAGATCTGGTAAAGGGTCCGTATATGTGTTTGCTAGTGGTAATGGTGCATACAATGGTGATAGTTGTAATTTTGATGGTTACACCAATAGTATATATTCTATTACTGTTGGAGCAATAGACTTCAAAGGTATTCATCCTCCGTATGCTGAATCTTGTGCTTGTGTCCTAACCGTTACATATTCGTCAGGTTCTAATGAACATATACATACTACAGATATTAAAGATGGTTGCAGTGATCATCATGGTGGTACTTCAGCAGCCGCACCTTTAGCCGCAGGTATTTATGCGCTTGTCCTTGAAGCTAATAACAATTTAACTTGGAGAGATGTTCAATACATTACAATTCATTCAGGTGTCGAAATTGATGAAGAAGGTGGAGAATGGCAAGATTCTGCCGTTGAAGGAAAAAGATTTTCTCATAAATATGGATATGGTAAAATTGATGCTTTTGCAATGGTTGAACTTGCTAAACGTTGGGAAAATGTTAAACCTCAAGCTTGGTATTATACTAATGTAACTGAAGTTAATGAAGAAATCAAAGATGGTGAAGAAAATGTTGTAACAAAATCTATTCAAGTAACTCAAGAAGATTTGTCTGCAGCTAATTTGGAAAAATTAGAGCATATAACAGTGACAGTTAATATAGATGCAGGAATTAGAGGTCAAGTTTTTGCTAATTTAATTTCTCCAACTGGTCGTAAATCTAGATTAGCAGTTATTAGACCTTTAGATAAATCCATTACTGGTTATCCAAATTGGACATTTTCATCGGTTGCTCATTGGGGCGAAGATGGTATTGGTGAATGGAAAATTGAAATTGGTAATGGGGCCGAAAATAATAAAGTTAAATTTAATCACTGGCAGTTAAAATTTTTTGGTACAACTATAGATGCATCAAAGGCCAAAAGATTCCCACTTCCTGGTGAAGAAGATAATGAAGAAGAAGTGCCAGAAGAAAATGATGATAATAATAAAGGAACAGGTGAAAACTCTACACATCCTGGTGATGCAGATGGCAATAATGATGATGATGACGATGACGATGACAAATATTCAAAGACTAACAAGAAGCATTATGGGGAATATTTTTTCCTTTTAGTAGTGGTTGGTTTCTGTATATGCTTGTTCTACTTAAAGGCCGTTAGTAAAAGAAGACCACATAGAAGAAGAGCAGAGGATTATGAATTTGATATAATCAATCCAGAATCAGATGATGATGAATCTTTGTCTGCATATAGTCCATCATCATTGACTCGTGATAGTAGATTTGATTATGATTCCGATAATGAAATTTTTGATGCAGGTGATGCCGCTGATGAACAAGAAGCACCAGACCAAGAAACTCATAACTACATGGATGGTGATTTTGAGGTAGATAGTGAAGATGATGATGAAACTGATCAATTGAACAGTAATAACAGCAATGGACATTAATTATGATTTAAATAAAGGAAAAGATGGTAATACATTTATGGTTTTGATTATATATTCTAATAAATAAAAACACAACTAAACCTCATATAATAAATTAAAAAAAGAAAAAAGAAAGCTCTTAAAAGGTTTGCAAATAGGTCACATATCTGTACTTTGTAATAATAAAAGTTATATAGATTTTTACTAATACGTATTATTAAAGCAACCTGTTGTAGCAAATTAAACAATTATCGCCATATTAAAACAATAAAAAAAGAATGAATGCTGGATATTCTACTGGCAAAAAAAAAAATGAAAACCTATTAAATAGTAATTAAAAAAGATTATCACTAGAAGCATCCACAAGATGAAGAAAACTAAATATCAATATCTTTACAGCAAAAAGGGATGCCTACTACCGGGTTTGAACCGGTGGTCCCCGCATTACGAGTGCGATGCCTTACCACTTGGCCAAGCAGGCAAAATTCTATGCTCGGAAGTCTCTACTTGAAGTAAACAGTCAGTTATTATAGTTATCATGTGATCTCTATACATTTTTTTAATTACCTTTTTATTGGTTTATATATAATGATATATATATACTATATTACACAGGGTATTTTAATAAGGTTTGCTTCATCGCTGGTTATAGCGATATTAATAGATAATATACCATCTTTAAATCTTGAAGTAATAGAATGTTCATCGATAGTAGGCACTGGAGGCAAAGGAATATAGCGTTCGAATTTGCCCATTGGTCTTTCAATGACTCTTAAATTTTTATTTTTATAATACTCAGGAGCATATTTACGGATTTGACCACTGCATATAATAGTATATTGGTCAAAATCAAAAGTCACCTCGATTTCCTCTTTGATGGCCCCAGGGATGGAAACGTTAATGACATACTTGTCATCAAATTGTAATATATCCACTGGAGGTTTAACTTGATCCAATGAATCAAATAAAATTTTCTTTGAATGAATAATGTTGAAATCTTTATCTAATTGTTTCTTTTTATATTTTGATTTAAATTTTAAATCCCTATTGATGATATACTTATTTTGCTTTGAAGTGGTCAAATTCAAGTATTCATTGATGTCTCTTTGAACCTTTTCCTTGCGGCTGTCTAAACTTGATAATGAAGATCTCCGGCTGATGATTGTGTCAATCTGTTCGCCAATAGCTTCGTCTTCGTCTTCAAGTAATGAAACATTGGATAGTACGTCAGAATCGTCGTCGTCATCACTGGTTTGGCCCATTTCATTTCTTATTTGTTGAATGAGTTCGGGGGTTATTCCTGGTGGTGCCTCAGCTTGGCCTGCGAAGAAATAGTACATTTGCAATCTTGCTTGGGCATTATAATTATTATAGATTAATTTTAATCTATCAGGCAATCTTAAATAAAAGGAGCTCATGGTAGATTCAAACCATTTCTTATAAAATTCGCCATCAGGGTGGCCATTGAACTGGCCATTATTGAACTGGCCATTATTGAGTTGTTGTTGAGCAGCATATGCTTGAGCGTATGCTTGTTGTTGTTGATATTGTTGTTGTTGAGTAAAATTAAAATATTGTGGTTGTGGATTGGCATTGCCAGCTCCATTAGGTATATTATGAGGATTATTAGGAGGATTATTATGTATATCAGGCATTTTGCTTGGATGTTTATTATGATGTTTCTTAGGCATCGTGAATAAATCAAAGTGCAAGTTTGGTATCTACAAACATTAAAAAAAATTTATTAACTTCTTTTGTTAAGGTGACTATTTAATTGTCTTTATATATTTTCCAAGATATTGGAACGATTTGTTTGTTGGTTTATTTATGTTTGATATTCCACTATAAAAATTAAGTCCCGTCTCTTTGATTCCTTTTTTTTCTATCTTCGTCAAATCAGAGACATTTCAGGTTTACGAACTAAATAATAATAAATTACGATAAAAACAATTAAGTGATTCCTCATAGCTTACAGTGATCATAGAAAACATGAGTTTTTATTGAAAAAGATTTATTAAAGAGATAATTATAAAAAAATAAAAGTAAAACAAAAAAAAGAGAACAAAAAGGAGAAAAACGAGAATAAAAACGAGTGAATCTATTACAATTTTATAACATTTTTATTATTAATTAATTGCTAGGAAGTAGCTGCTGCTTCTTGTTGTTTCTTTTTTCTTGATTCTATATCTTCTTTTGAACCAGCTTCATAGGAAGAGTTAGCAAAATGCCAGTTCATTTCATCGCCTTTAGTTAAAAAATTAGTGTTACCATTGACTGACAACACCCAGGTTCTATTATCAGGGCATAACTTGTAAGTATCTAAAGAGCAAGTGCTACCTTTAATTCTTGTGCTAACGGAATCCCCACCATCTTTAGGAGTCAAAAAGTCTCTAGTGCTTTTATAACCAAGTAAAGACATCCCAAGAGCGATTTTAGTAGCCGCATGGCTCACCAACATGATGGTTTCAACTTGAGGGAACTGGGCTTCAACCTTGGGTATAAAAGTCTTCCAGAAAAGCTTGCATCTATTAAAAATATTGTCTTCGGTTTCCCCCTCAGTGGAAGGCATCACAGTGTCCCATTGCCAACTATCAGACAAGTTATTAAAAAACGCAGTTAGCAGTTTAATGTCGGCTGGTTGGGGGATAACTGGTCGATCTGGTCTGTACCATTCTCCAAGCCCTCTTTCTAAGAAAATGTTTAAATGTAATGCTTTAGCTGTTGGACTGGCGGTTTCAACGCATCTGTAAAAGGGACTAGCAAATATTAATTCAGGTTTTGGATTTAATTCGGTAGAAACATATTTGGCCAAATCATGTGCCTGTTCGACTCCATGGGGCGCTAATGCTGGATCACTGTCGATTCCTGTTGGTGTTTCGCGGAAGTCTGGAAGCCAGTCTGCTCTGAATCCGTGTCTGGCTATATATATTGTTCTGATAGTCATTTTAATAATTAGCCATTTGTATTTTGTTGATGCTGTTGATACTGTTTCTCAATCAATGACTGAGTTTTGGTAAAAAATTTTCTTTCTTGGTTTCATTTTTCTTTTTGATTTTTTCCTGTTGAGAAAAACCGGCAATTTGCTGAACAACAAAAAAAAGAGCAGCTTCGGTGGACGACGTAGGTGGATCAGGGCCCCAAGGCAGCTACAAGGCAGTTGCCTTATTGTAGGCAACTGCCTTATTGTGTGATATTTTAATGCTAGTCATAAAATATTGTCATAAAATATTGTCATAAAATAGGTCATTAGATGGTAATGATGGTAGCTGTAGTGTTATAGTGCAAAACGTGATATTTTAATGGTAGATACTCACCAAACTATGCTATTCAGCTAGGGTGCATCACCTGTATTAAATACAGCCAAATACAGCCAATATAGCCAATACATTAAAACATTAAACAGGAAATAATTAAGTACATTAAATATTAAATACTAAATCTATTTTAATAAGTTAAATCACATATGTTTAAATCGCAATTGCATCACTGTATGCCACAGATGTCTCGCAAGTAGACATCACCAGATTACAACAAATATAAGTGTATAATATTCAAAGTATGGAGAAATGTGTGTCACATGATTCACTATATTCAATTTTTCTTTCTTTCTTCTATTAAATATTTGAATTTCGATTTTATATTTTGAAATTTCTTTCTTCTTTTCTTTTCTTTTATGTTTTTCATTTGTTTGAATATATCTTTATAGTATCTTAATATTACAATTGATATATTATTCTTATATTACTCATATCTATTACTCTTATAACTAAATAAATTTCTTACAAAATGGTATGTAAACACCGTGGAATATGTTTTTCCACATATTGCCCCCTTTAGTCCCCGGGATTAATGAATACTAACTAGCAAACCAGGCACGTACTTTTTTCGTTGGTGGTAACTTCAAAATGAACGGTTCTTTAGAATCAATCAAAACTATTGTTGAAAGATTGAACGAATCCAAGTTAGCCGAATCCACCGAGGTTGTGATTGCTCCTCCAGCTCCTTACTTATACTGGGCCGTGCAAAACAATAAAAAATCCCCACAAGTTGAAATTGCTGCTCAGAACGCTTTCGACAAGGCCTCTGGTGCTTACACTGGGGAAATCTCCGTGACTGCCCTTAAAGACATTGGAGTCTCATGGGTCATTTTAGGTCACTCTGAAAGAAGAACTATCATTAAGGAATCTGATGATTTCATTGCTTCCAAGACCAAATTCGCTCTTGACAACGGGGTCAAAGTCATCTTATGTATCGGTGAAACTTTTGAAGAAAGAAAGGCCGGTATCACCCTCGACGTCACTGCCAGACAATTAGATGCCGTTTCTAAGATCGTTAAGGACTGGTCTAATATCGTTGTTGCTTACGAACCAGTCTGGGCTATTGGTACTGGTCTTGCTGCCACTCCTGAAGATGCTGAAGAAACCCATGCTGGTATTAGAAAGCATTTAGCCTCAACTATTGGTGCTGACCAAGCTGAAAAGCTTAGAATCTTATACGGTGGTTCTGTCAATGGTAAGAACGCTACGACTTTCAAGGACAAGGCCAACATTGATGGTTTCTTAGTCGGTGGTGCCTCTTTAAAGCCTGAATTCGTTGACATTGTCAACTCAAGAGTTTAAATAATTTGCTATTTATTTACTTAATTAATTATTAATTAATTTTACAAGGAATATTTATTTGTAGAGAAATAGTTTATTAGAAATATTTGCCATAAATAGTATGCTATAAATAGTATTTATATAAAATTAATAAAACCCTAGAATTGTTAGTCATTGTGTCCAATAAAATAATAATGTGATATTATTTATCTATTTATCTATATTTTCTTGATTGTATCAGAATTAAAAAGCTCTGAAAAGGTTTTGTTTCCTCAATGCTAAAAAGCTAGGCCGAAGAAATTCAACTGTTGCACTTTATTCATCATTAAAAAAAAATAGAAGAGGGGATAATTAAAATAATAATATTCACTTGAATCACCTTAACTTACTATTTATCATCTATAAGTGTTGCATTATTTGTTGATTAGTATAAGAATCCAAAAAAAGTGGGAATGAAAGTGAAGGAGGAGGATAAAAAATTTTCTTTTTTTATATTTTTTTGGAAGAAAAAATTTCAACGAAAGAAACGAAAAATTTTCTCCAATACTAAAAAACTACTAAAACCAGCTCTATCGATCTATATATAGATCCTACTATCTATCTATTTATCTATCCATCTATCTATCTATCTATTCATCTATTTACCTACCAATACAATTCCAGTTATAATGAAACATTGAAAAGGCAATTACTTTATATCGGTACGAGTACCGATATAAAGTGAATAAACAGTGAATAGTTAATATAGTCGCGCACCTATCACGTGCGTGTCAAGCTCATCTCAAGATCTTCCAACAAAAATATAAACAAAAAATCGAAAATATTCCAGCGCGCTAGTTGATGGATGTATTTGATGTGTTTGATAGATATTTGGTGTATTTGATAGATATTTGGTGTATTTGATAGATATTTGATGAATTTGATAGATATTTAAATATGTATAGACACAAGATTGCCCTGTCATTGAATAAACCGTTCAAACCGCCAGGAAGAGCTAACTCGTCGTCTGCAGTGCGAGATTCAATAATCACACAATCTGGACATAAGAAGTTAAAGATTTCTAATGGCGTATCCAAGATCAACAACGCAACTAACAAAGTGGCCACTGATGTGGCCATGACCCGAGAATTTTCAGTAGTTTATCGAAAACAAACAATGAAGAAAAATAAAACGTGGGAAGGTGATGGAACATTAATAATTAATAATGGTAATGGTAATAATACTCGAGGAACATTAAAGCTGGAAGATAGTTCTAAGAATTTAGCTAGTGGTATCATCAAAGGAACCATCGCCAATGGAGAAATTATAACTTTAGGCAATTACGACATTGAAATTGGCGATGAGATCAACGGTATTCCACAGCCCAAGACCGTGGGTTCTAAACCAGCCAGTCATAATAACGGTTATAAAAAAACAGTAGTGCTAACGAAATCAAGGAATATAACTCCTCGAGTTAAAGCCAACAATGATGAAGAATTTCAAAAGTTAATTACCGATGAGACCAAAATATTAATGGATAAGATCCCGGTAGCAGATCAGAGACCAGTAGTGATAGAATCAATATTAAGTAAACATTTAAGGCCACATCAAATAGAAGGTGTTAAGTTTATGTATAATTGTGTCATGGGGATCACTAATGGTAATGATTACCGGGGGGCAATCCTAGCTGATGAAATGGGGTTAGGTAAAACATTAATGGCAATTACTTTAATTTGGACATTATTAAAACAATCGCCAATAATTAGTTGTAAAACTACAATTAAAAAGGTGCTAATTGTTACCCCAGTTACATTAATAGGCAACTGGAAACGAGAATTCAAAAAATGGTTACCAATGAATAGAATAAGTATATTAACCATGAGTGGTGGTGGTAATGGTAAAGTATCGCAATATTTTGCTAATGATGAATTGAATTTAAAAATGTTTAATCGAACTAATGTTTATCAAGTTTTGCTCATTGGATATGAAAGATTAGTTACCATGAGGAAAATTTTTTTGGAAAATGGAGGTTTGAAATTTGATTTATTAGTTTGTGATGAAGGTCACAGATTGAAAAATAAAGCTAGCAAAGCTATCCAACTAATCAATTCTTTAGCCATCCCAAGAAAAATATTATTATCGGGGACACCAATTCAAAATGATCTAGATGAATTTTTCACATTAATAAATTTTGTCAACCCAGGGATTTTATGTAATAATAATTACCAAGAATTTCAAAAAGAATTCATTAAGCCAATATCAATATCTAGAGAAGTTAATTGTATCAACTCAGAGATTATTCAACATGGTAAACAAAAATCTCAAGAGTTGATTAATTTGACAAAGACTTTTATTTTAAGAAGAAGTAATGACATTTTGACTAAAATATTACCAAAAAGAACAGATTTAATAATTTTTGTTAAGCCTAATAATAAGCAAATTGAGATGTATAGGGCTATTATCAATTCTCCCAAATTTCAAAGTGATTTAATTAATGATAGTTTGTCTATGATCAATCTATTTAAGAAAATTTGTAATCAGGGTGGGGTTAATATTCAAAAAGATAAATTATTTGTCAAATTGGGTAACTGCAATACCAAAGAGGCTGTTGCTGCTGCTACTGCCAGTAACAAACTAAAGTTACTTGTTCAATTAGTCAATGAAATAAATAAATCCACACAAGAGAAAATCGTTATAATATCAAACTCTACAACAACTCTAACCATTATAGAGGAAATTTTAAAAAAAGAATTAAAATCAAAGATGACATATCAAAGATTAGATGGATCAATTGCTGGTAATAAACGAGATTCAATTGTGACTGAATTCAATAAATCTACACAATTACAAAATTTCATTTTTTTATTATCAGCTAAAGCTGGTGGGGTTGGCTTGAATTTAATTGGAGCTTCAAGATTAATACTTTTTGATAATGATTGGAACCCAGCGGTTGATTTACAAGCAATGGCAAGAATCCATAGAGATGGTCAAACCAAAAAGACTTTCATTTATAGGTTTATCACGGGTGGTTGTATAGACGAGAAAATATTTCAAAGACAAACGATGAAGATTAATTTAAGTGATAAGTTTTTAGATGGTGGAGGAATCAATGAGGATGATGTTTTCAATAAAGAAGTTTTAAAAGAGTTGTTTAAATTAGAATTGGACTGTGAATGTCACACTCATGATTTGATCGGTTGTCGGTGTCAATCTGGAAATCTAAAAGAAACTTCTAAAGAAAATTCGTCAGAATCTTCTGATGATGAAGAAAATTCTAACGAACTTTCAAAAGGTTGGACCACTGCTAAAAAAATATCGTCTCAAAAACCGAAAAAACCAAGTATAAAAGGATGTCTAACTGAATACAAACACTACAAGCCGGACCAATTCCATCAAATTGATCCGATATTAGAAAAAGTGCTTGAAAATGATCACGATATAAGTTATATATTCACTAAATAATTATAATTTAGAATTTGGAATTTTGAAATAATCATTAGCTAATTCAACAACTTTACCAGCAGTCCCGTAAGAAGATTGATAACCAGCACCACCAGCCCCATAATTATGAATAACATTGCCAACTCTTTCTAAACGAATGTTACCCTTTCTAGCTGGTCTAAATGCAGGATATTTAGTGACAATATCTAAATAAGGTAAATTACCAGGGAATTTACCTGAATTATCAGTTAATTCAGGAACAAATTTAGCAGCACGATCAAGAATTCTTTGAGTTAATTTAGGATCTTCTAATGGCGAATCTTGAATATCATTAAGAGCATGGAAAATCCCGCCAATGATACAGCCACCTTCTTTTCTAGGGAATATATAGAATTCTTCGTCATCATAAACAGGGTCCTTAGCGGAAGTGAGGTTAGGTCTGATAGTAGCCGGTTTAGGAATGCAATACTGCTTAGAACATGAATTAGTCACAATGACAATTTGAGCCTTGACTGGATACACTTTATCGTCATTGACCAAATTTCTAGCCAAAAGTCCTGTAGCATTGACTATTAAATCAGGCTTGCTGCCAGTGTGATGAAATTTGTTAGCTTCTTGAATATCTTTAGTTAAATTAACTCTCTTGACAGTACCGCCTAATTTAATCACTTGCGACATAAGATAGAACAAGTAATGAGACGTGGTGATTGTGAAAGTTGGAATTCGATAGCCCTTGACCAATTCAGGAGATGGGAAATGAAAATTGTCAGTAGTTAGTACCTTGAAGTTTTCAACTAAATGTCTATACCAAGGCAAAGGCTCATCAACAGAGTCATAATAAAGGTCTAAATCAACCTGGTGAATTCCACTAGTAGGTTCATTGCGCGAAAGGTTTAAAAATTCGAAATAACTAGCTTTATCATAATCACGAAGTCTTAAATCTTCAGGAGATTCAGAATCTGCAAATGACATCCAGTTAGCCCCCGCATAAGGAGAGGCGTAAGTAGGGTCGAAATCACCGGGGATGTTACGGCCAATCACTGATACATCATAACCTGCTTTCAAAAGCAAATAGGCAGAAGTGAGGCCAGTAACCCCAGCGCCAACAACAACGATTTTCTTTGGCATATTGGACGATCAAGATATTGAAATAATAGGAGGTTAAATAGGTCAATTAAGAAATGAAAAAATAAATAAATAAATAAATAAATAAATAAATAAATAAATGAATATAGATCTATAAGTCTATAAATATAATCAATAAATCCAAATCAATAATCAATAAAAACATAGTGAGTCATAAAGATGCAAAAAAATCACCCCAGTATAAGAAATACATTAGACTCACATGATATATACATGATGCGTTATCTAATGTGTGGCCGTGCAAATGTCATAAGATATATGCATATTCAAGCTGGGAGGGGACGAGAATATCATATGAGGAGTACGGCTGATAGCATAGCCTATATCTATATCCACAACAGTAAAGCAGCAATTCTCACTGTAATGACTTGTAATTAATGACTAGTATAGCAAAAGTAGATATGGCTTTTATTGTTGATTGCTCAAGCGGAAAATAAAAAAAGGGTGTTGGGGGTTTCTTCCCTTTATTTTATCAAAAGTTTCTTGGCATTCGTGTCTTCTTTTTTTGTTTTTTTCGCTGTTAAGAAATGGAAACTGAAATAAAAATAAAAAAGAAAACTAAAATAAAAAGAAATGAGAGAAAAAAGCACTAAAAAAGGCTGTGCCATGTGGAAATAAGGAGTATTTGGATCTTATATACTCAGTTATCATATTGGATATATAGATTATATTGTGGTAGCTACCATGTTTATTCTATTTATCATATATATCATCATAAAATAATTATCATCATAATTAAGTCCAGGGTTTACTATAGCTTGTAGCACTCAAAAAGAGTCTGGGCATTTTGATTAAAAAAGGGGAAAAATTTTTTTGTGCAGTTTTCTTGGCGTTTTTTAAGCCAAGCAACAAAAATCTCTTGGAGAAAGGGAAAGACAAAAAGACATAGACATAAAGGTGAAAGATTTTGGATTTTGAAATACTGTAGATATTAGATATTATATTGCCTTATTAGATATTATATGACCTTATCTTGTTACATTATCTTATTACCTTATATCCACATAGATATGTTCTTTAAACGTGTATTTATGAAACGTATACATGAGGTGGCTCTGTCCATTGGCTATTCTTTTCCCAATTTCTCTTGTATCTATTAATACCTGTAAATTTTAAGATTTTCGTTATTTTTATTACATCATGAAACTTCCTTTTTTGTTACCTTATTTACTCCCTAAAAAGCACCATGTTGTTTGTAAATCAACAGTTATAACTATAATTATACTTATTTCCTTGAAGGCTCCGCCTAAAAATAAGAGCGGAAAAGAAAAAGTAACAAAAGGCAAACTAAAAAAACAAGAAAAATTTTCTCGTTTTTATATAAATATAATCCAATTTCCTGTTTTGCTTATCTTTTTTAAACTATTTTCTTCCCGTTTCATTTGATTATTTCACTTGATATACTATTTCAATCAATTACCTATCACCTATTACTGTCACCTTTCTTATGATATTTATATAAATTACCCTTCAGTTACTACCTGTTCTCCTTTTTTTTTGTTATATATACTGTTATTTGTTAAATGGGATAAATATGTCGTCCATTTATTCGAATCCTAATTCTACTAGAATTAATAATATTATCAATAACCCTTCAAACAATATTGATCATGTCAACAATACCCCCAACAGACTCTCGAGTCCTTTGGCTTCGGCAACAACAACCAACAACCAGCTACCTCCTCCTTACCCTCATCCTTTCTCGAGATTTCCTAACAATAATCCGGATTTCAGTTTACCTCCGATTAGAAAACTTTTTCAACCTGGTGATTGTGGGTATTACAATCCGATCCATGATCCTTCCAATGTTAAATTACCTCCGTTAATTCCTTCTACTCATTCTTACACTATCAATAACAATGATGCTAATTTCTTGCCGCCTCTTCACCCTAGAAACATTAACATTGTTGACTATAACATCCATCCCCCTCCTTTTGCTGTTGCTGCTGCTGTTCCTGCTCCTCCTTCTTCTTCTACGACCGCTTCAAGTTCTTCAAGTTCTTTATTTAAGTCCCCTAATACTCCTATGCACACGCCGTTAAGTACGCCGGTGCCTACTCCCTCTCCAACTCCCGTTGATCTTCTTTCGGATAGCTCTCCTCCACCATCTGTTAAAACGCGATCAACCTCTCCGAAACCCTCGCCGGCAAAGGCCAGGGCCAATAACAAGACAAAGAATAACAAGCCCGTTAAAAAGAAAAGCATGGTCATTAAGGAATCCAAAAGATATCAATGTCAAGTTTGTGAAAAGTGTTTTACTACTTCTGGTCATTTAGCTAGACATTCAAGAATTCATTCGGGTGAACGAAAACATAAATGCCCATTCCCTGGCTGTGAGTCTCGATTTGCTAGACAGGATAATTGTATGCAGCATTATAGAACTCACCTTAATATTGGTAAACGTAAAAGAAAGAGTAAAATCCCTAAAATCGACATTGATCAAATCGGCTTGATTATTCATGATAAAGATAATATCGAATATTTACAGCATGCTTTTCTTAAAACTACTGAAGGCCAGCGAGCTATTTCTAAAATAAAATAGAACTAAATAAATTAAAATATAATCTAATCTAATAAAATATATGTTAAATTAAAAGAAAATAGATATTTTTATTCTATTTTACTACCATTCTTTATTCTTTTAATGTGAGTGATTTTTTTTTTTTATTTTGCCAGGGTCTGAACTTCCGCCAAGCCAGAATAACCGAAAAGTCAAAAAAAGAAAGACAAAAAGAAAAAAATAATTACCTACAACAGGGTCAAAAAATTAAGTACCAAATATTGCTAGCAGTAATTTGTTTTATTTCTATTTAAATGTATATTTATTAACTTTTCATAAAGTCACTATAAACTTCTCACAATTAGCACCTTCTTTTTCCAAGGTGTTAACTGCTAATATAATTTGATTAATCCCATCTACACCTTGAAAATTCCTATACCTTATTGTCTGATACCTATCACTATTAATTAGTTCACCGGTTTTATTAATTAACCATTTTCCATAATTTATATCTTCATGGAATTTTTTAATTTGCACGTCTTTAAATTTTATATTCTTTCCTAAACCCTCGCCAAGGTCTATCCCTGTTAAACTAGTGAATTCTATTTCTGTATGTTTATGATTACTATTACTTAATATGTCAATCAATCTAAGACCGGAACTTTCATCTCCGCAATTCACTGCATGTTTAATAACAATGTTTTCTTGTTGGATTATTGATGAAATCTCTTGGTTAGTTAAATGTCTATTTATTAGTACATCCTTCTGAGGATCTAAAATCCGGTCGCGCAAGAACAGTTGATTACTATTCCCGGCAATACTGATTATTCTCGTGGTTGGTTTATAATACCGGATTAATTGTGTTATATGAATGCCTACATTCGTCGCACCTCCCCATATTATCACACCTTCGGCATTGTCGGAGCCATCACCATTGTCAATCTCGCGGCCATTGCCAAAATAACTAATCGCTGAATTAGCCAAAATTGAAGATGCCGTTATCAAACCAACTCCAATGGTGGCTCCCTGTTGGATATTCAATTTGTCTGGTAATTTCCAAATCAATCTTGAATCCATAATGGTTAATTCTTGGAAACTACTAGTTCTATTATCTCTATAAGTAGTGCTAACAAATATAACCAAATCTCCAATATCAATAGTCCCTTGGCCCTGGCCCTGGTCCTGGCCCTGGCCCTGGCTCTTATTAGCAGCTTCTGCCCTTTCTTTGACTTTTTCTCCAAGTTTGATCACTTCTCCGCACCCTTCACGACCATTAATCCAAGGGAATTTATGGATTCCAAACTGATATTTCTTACTTTTCCAATCAACTTGATTAATTCCAATGGTTTTATTCTTAATCACTACCTCATATGGCGATATGGTTTCTTGTTTAGCGATATCAATCACACTTAACGGTTCGTAAAAGTTTGTCACCACTACTGCCTTTTGCTTTGCGTTTGTCATTTTGAGTGTATTAATGGTTTTCTTTTAAGAGAATAATGAGTTCTATATATGAATATTTTGCTTGTTTTACCCTTTTTATTTTATTTTTTGTCTTTTTCTTGATCCAACTTGGGTTTTTATATCTTAATATTCCTTTCTTCTTCTTTTTTTTTTTTTTACGATTGTACATAATCATGGAGGTTTTTCTGGACATGCATATAATGACAAAAAAAAAGAAAAAAATTACACAGTTCGATATTTTTACACAGTTCAACATTTACACAGTTTGACAATGTAATATTGTAATTTCTTCTTTTTGAAAAACAAAAAAAATGATATTCCTGTACCGGACGTAAAGGTATTACAAAATAATTATTAGAAATTACTAATTATCATGAAGATCGAAGAGGGGTCAATAAATATCGTTTGCCTCTTTTGCTTCTTTTGCGATAGATTTCCTCAGATTGTGGAGTGAATTACTCTGGCAATTGATATTATTGCTACAATTTTAATAGTTTTAATGGTCTTTAAAGTTTTTTTATTCCGATATATAACTGTTTTTATTTAAAAAAAGAAAAGAAAAGCTGCTTATTGATTGGCAATCAATTGTTCAAATTCTTCCTTTGTAGCGTCGGGTCTCCATCTAAGTTTGTATGCAGGATGTGAAGGTCTAACAAACGCTTTATCAGCATCGCTGTTATTAGCATCATCCACCCCAAAAACCAGTTCTCTAAAAGTTAAATTTTTAGTGGCTTTTGGATAATCTTCACGCAACAAACCACGTTTGGTCAATTCAGGCACTAATTTTTCAACCACATCTTCGAAAGTTCCTGGATTAACGGCATAAGTAATGTTAAATCCATCAACGTCACTAATATCAACCCATTTTTCAATCAAATCGGCAACTGTAGAAGTGCTACCGTAGAAAACAGGTCCAAGACCTCCAACCGTGATGTTTTTAGCCACGTACTTTCTAGTCTTTTTAATGTTTGGATCTTCCCCTGGGGCCACTTTAGTCCAGTTATTAACAAACCCTTTGACGGCATTGGTTCCCACGTCTCTTAATTCTTCATCTTCACCAAACTGGCCAATATCAATACCTGTCCATCCACTGAATAATGCTTGAGCCCCTTCTAAATCACCGTAGCTTTGTAATTCTTTATATTTTTCTGCAGCCTCTTCATCGGTGTCTCCAATTACAGTAGTGATCAATTGTAAAAATTTGATAGCATCAGGTTCTCTACCATATTTATTAACAGCAATCTCTTTGATGTCTTTAATGTTAGCAGCAAGGGCCTCAGGAGTGAAATTGGTGATAAATACAACTTCCGCATTTCTAGCAGCAAAATCTTTACCTTGTTTAGAAGTACCAGCCTGTAATAATAATGGCAATCTTTGAGGGGTTGGGTGAGTGATGAAAGGACCTGGAACGTCAAAATATTTCCCCTTGAAGTTAATTTCTCTGATCTTATCAGGGTTAGAATAAATACCGGTGGTTCTATTCAATTCGACACTATCATCCCTCCAAGATGACAATAATAATTCTTCAACAACTTGTAAATACTCTTCAGCTCTTAAATAACGTTCATCGTGAGGTGGTAATGGTTCATTGTTTAATAAGTTTCTAGCAGCACTGTCCAAGTAAGATGTCACAATATTCCAGCCAATTCTCCCTTTAGTTAAATGATCTAAAGTAGCAATTCTTCTAGCAAAATGATAAGGAGCTTCACTAATAGTGGAAAAAGTTATCCCAAATGAGATATTATCGGTGACAGCGGCCATGGCTGACACCACAGCACTAGGTTCGGTGATTGGCCATTGAGCTCCTGATTCAGCTGCTGGTTTAATGTTTCTTGGTCCATTATAAACATCATACCCACCTAAAACATCAGCAATAAATAAGGCAGTGAATTTCCCTTTTTCTAATAATTTGGCTAATCTTACCCAATGGTCAATACTATCGAATTTATAACTTTCATCTAATGGGTGTTTCCATAACCCTGGCGCTTGAAGCCCAGAGCAGCCCATAACAAAGGCATTAAGAAGTAATTGTTTCTTTGGCATTTTGATTTGATAATTATATTTATTGATAATTATATTTTGTTGTTGAAAAGAAAAAGAAAAGAAAAGAAGAAAAGAAGGAGAAAGAAAAGAAAAAACAGGGTTGTATATTTTTCAGTTTTATAAATTCTCGATCTATTTTTTTTCGAAGTGAAAAGCTCAGAAATGACTAATTTTATATATTAATTTATTATTATCATTTAAAAACAATCTTAGATACATTAATTACAAATGTGGACAAACAAAAACCGGGGTGGATCGGGGTCAGGGATTTTCCTCCAAGTTTGAATAATATGCATGTTGGGGGTGGAGGCATATAAATCTTCTGCGCAGATCACCACGCTTGATTATGCAATTTTTTACACACATGTTTGAATACCACCAAAAATTAGAAAACTGTGCTTTTGAAATTAGTATAATAATCATGATTTGATTGAATATTTCATTATTCAATCGACACTTTATGAAATATAATCCCTTATTGACCATTTACTGTTGAAAACGTTATTATTATTATTATTTTAACTTTTGATGATCTTTGATTGTTATTACTGGGATGAAAATTCATGAATATTCGTTTTTTTTTCTTTTTTTGAGGATTATAAAAGTACCTCTTAATGTCTCCCATTACCAAAAAAAGGAATCAAAAAAAGTGTAATCAACTAATTACCGACAGTTTGTGATAAATTGATATCAACGTAATAATGTCTTCCAGTGAAAGTGTTAAATTATTAGAAAAAGGTGCCGGTATTGGTGTTTTAGTAGGGGTTGGCGCGTTTTTCGCAATCCTGATTGTTTTCGTCACTCGTTGGATGAAAAAATATTTGAATGAAGATTCTTCATCTACCGAAATGTTTATGGTGGCCCAAAGATCAGTTGGTACTGGGTTAACTGCGTCATCAGTGTACTCCTCTTGGACTTGGGCCACGGAACTTCTTTGGGTCGTCACTATGGTTTATTACTATGGTGTTCAAGCTAGTTACTGGTACGGTGCTGGTCTTGCTATCCATATTTGTGTGATGGCATTGTTAGGTATTGAAGCTAAAAAGAAGATTCCTACCGGTCATACTTGTTTAGAAATTGTGGAACTTAGATATGGTAGAGCTGGTCATATCTTATACATGTTTTTATGTTTAGTTAATAATTTACTTTCATCATGTTCTATGATTTTAGGTGCCGCAGGGGCCATTTCAGTTATTAGTGATAATTTACATATTGTTGCTGCCACTATGTTGATTCCATTTGGGGTTTCTCTTTATACGGCCGTTGGTGGGTTAAAATCAACTTTCCTCACAGATTACATCCATTCTCTCATTTTATTAATTGTTCTTTGTTATTTAAACACCGCTGCGATAAATAGTGAACATATTGGTGGTATTGGTAATTTATATGATCTTGTTAGAGAACGTGAACTTTCGGGAGTAGCTGAAAAAATCGCTGGTAATTACCAAGGATCTCATTTAACTGGTAAATCTCAAGGGGCTATTTTCTTTGGAATTATTCATGCTGTTGGTGATTTTGGTTTGACGGTTATGGATAGTTCCTTTTGGCAAAAATCTTTTAGTGCTAGTGTTAAAGGTAGTGTCCCAGGTTACTTATTAGCGGCTTTAGTCATTTATGCTAATGTTTGGGGACTTGGTACTATTTTTGGTCTTGCTAACGTTGTTCTTGAAGATACTGAAATTTTCCCTACTTATCCAAGAAAAATGAACACTTATGAGATAAATAGTGGATTTGGTTTAATGTATACTGCTCAAGCTTTATTAGGTAAAGGTGCTGTGGGTGCTATCTTATTGGTTATTTATTTAGCAGTTACTTCAACTGTCTCTGCAGAAATGATTTCCGTTAGTAGTATCATCAGTTTTGATATTTTCCGTAAATATTTTAAACCTGACGCTACTAATAAGCAATTAATTCTTGTGTCTCATGTTGGTGTTGTGTTTTTCGGTCTTTTTTCGGCTGGGTTTTCAGTTATGTTACACTATATTGGGGTTGATATGACTTGGTTAGCTTATTTCTATTCAATGTTGATTTGTCCTGGGGTTATTCCAATGATTTTCTTAATCACTTGGAAGAAACAATCTAAATTGGCATTTTTAGTGGCTCCTATTGTTGGTACTGCTTTTGGATTAATCATTTGGGTTGTTGTCGCTATTAAATTTTATGGTGAAGCTACTATTCTGACCCTTGGTAATCAATTACCATGTCTCTATGGGGGTTTGACTGCTTTATTCTTACCTGGAATTGTCTCTGTTGTTATCAGTCTTATCAAGCCTGCAGATTTTGATTGGAGTAAATTGAAGGAAGAAAGTCAGTTGATTGTTGATAATGATAGTGATTCTTCTAGTACTAATGATGACGAAATTAAGCCTAATGTTAAAACTACTGATAACGATACTGATAACAACGGTGAGTTAATTGATGATGAAAAGAAGATTGAAACTGTCCATGTGGTTTCTACTAATAATGATAATAATCCTGCTCGTAATATTACTTATACAAATGACGAACAAAGACTCATTAGTCTTTACACTAAACTTGCATATGGTGCATCTATCTTTTGCCTTCTTTTAACTTGGGTAGTTTGGCCATTGCCTTTATATAGAGATTGGATTTGGAGCAAGGCTTATTTCCAAGGTTATACTGTGATGGGTCTTTTATGGACTTATCTTGCCTTAGTTATTATCGGACTTTACCCTCTTTATGATGGTAGACATGCTCTCAAAAAAGTTATTTGGGGGGTTCTTGGTATTGGTACTGCCGAATGAAATCTCTTGTATTCCTTTCTTGTTTTCATTTTCTTGTCTCATTTTCTTGTCTCTTTCTTGTTATTATTTTTTTCTTTTTTTACTCCTTTTTATTTTGTTTTCTTAGCATTATCTTTTACAATGTATTCTCTATATTCCTTTTTCTTAGTATTACAATTTATAACTTTTAGCTATCCTTTTTTATTTGTTGTATAATATTCGTACTTGCTATATGAAGAATATAAAAATTATGCCCTGTAGCATTTTTTCATTCTTTTTTTTTTTTTTTTCTTAGGCTCTCGTACGACTCAATACTCAACTCACTTGACATTAGACTGGAATTAGTTACATAAAAAGATAATTTCATCTTTTATCGTGATTACTATAAATATCTAATAGGTGTTACTATGGTATGGCGATAATAAATAGGGGATATATCTTAAAATAGATTAATGTTCTCACTAGAAAGGTTGAAAATACCATCAGTTTGGAATCTTTGGCTGTTTTCACATAATAAAAATATCTTTCATTGCACACAAATTTCTCGGCAAACAAGGCGATTTTTTCAGTTAGTTCCGTGCATAAACTAGATCTGAAAGATAAATAAAATTTTCCAACATTATCTTATCATATCTCAAAACTGGGATAATTTTCTTTTCAATTAACCAGAATTTCATCAATCTTTTTATTTTCCCTTATTTTTTTAGTTTATTATAAATATCAGTGGATATCAGCCATGAAATATTGATTTTATTAATTCTTATTCTATTTTATTTGTATATCTTTTTATTCATCATCAAACAATTATCTCTTTTATATTTCATTTCTACTACCTTTTTTAACTTTTTACTTTTTCAATTTTTAATTCAATTCTTTTCAACTTTTTTAAAAATGCAATATTCTACTACTGTCTTAACTACTCTTGCTATTGCTACCATTGCTAATGGATTAATCATTCCAGGTGTCACAGGTGAAGCTGCTGATGTTGAAATCGTTTCTAAAAGAGAAACTTCTACTCCAGTCGCTAAATTCTACACTGTTTCTAACCCAGTTCCACACAAATATATTGTTGTTTTAAAGAGCGAATCATCTAATGAAGATTTAGAAAGTCATGTTAAATGGGCTCAATCAGTTCAAGCTGAATCTGTTAGTGCTTTATCTGCTAACTCAACTTCTTCCCCAGATGTTGGTGGTATTGAAAAAACTTTCAACATTAACAGTGAATTAGTTGGTTACTCCGGTACTTTCACCGAAGAAACTATTGAAAAATTAAGACAAAATGATAAGGTCAGTTACATTGAACAAGATGGTTACGTTCACGCTTCATCCATCTCTACTCAAGAAAAAGCCACTTGGGGTATTTCCAGAGTTTCTAGTGAAAAGTCTTTAAACGGTGCTTCCACTGGTTCTTACATTTATGAATCTGATGCTGGTGAAGGTGTCACTTCTTACATCATTGATACTGGTATTAACTTTGAACACAAAGATTTCGAAGGTAGAGCTTCATGGGGTAAAACTTTCCCAACTGATGGTGATCAAGATGGTGTTGGTCACGGTACTCACTGTGCTGGTACTATTGGTTCTAAAACTTATGGTATTGCTAAAAAGGCTAAATTAGTCGCTGTTAAAGTTTTAAATAACAGTGGTTCTGGTACTAATGCCGATGTTATCAATGGTATGAACTGGGCTGCTGCTCAACACACCAAAAACAAAGGTACTGCTGGTTACAAAGGTGCCACTGCTAACATGTCCTTAGGTGGTGGTAAATCTTTAGCTGTTAACAAAGCTGCCAATGCCGCTGTTGCTGCTGGTCTCCACATGGCCGTTGCTGCTGGTAACGAAAACCAAGATGCTTGTAACACTTCTCCAGCTTCTGCTGAAAATGTTATCACTGTTGGTGCTACCACTAACGAAGATGCTAGAGCTTACTTCTCTAACTATGGTAAATGTGTTGATATCTTTGCTCCAGGTTACGATATTTTATCTACTTACAAAGGTTCTACCACTGCTACCACCACCATGTCTGGTACCTCAATGGCTTCTCCACATGTTGCTGGTTTATTGACTTACTTCTTATCATTAACCCCATCTAGTAGCTCTGGTTTCTCTTCCGCTAGTGACCTTACCCCAGCTCAATTGAAGAAAGCTCTTATTGCCTTTGGTCAAAAAGATGTTATCAGTGATGTCGGTACCGATTCTCCAAATGTTTTCGCTTTCAATGGTGCTGGTAAAGATTTATCTAAATTCTGGGAAAGTGCTAAATAAGCGTTTTCTTTTCGCTTTCTAGACTTTTCGTTTTCTTAGTCTTTTCAATTTTCAATTCTAACTTTCTTAAGCAACTTCATTGAATGAGTTGTTATTATTTATTTATTTTATTTCGAAAAAAATATATTTTTGGTTCTTAAAATTTTAAAACAATTCTGTAAAAACAAATAGAAAAAAAATCATTTATAATAAAATATAATATGCCATAGAAAATAATAATAAAACAAAAAAGAAAAAGTGTTAAGAGATGCCCATCTTTTTTTTTCCTTTGTTTTAGTTTATGGGCTTTTTTTTCTTTTTTCAACATGGCATGTATGTTGGAATTATTTCTTTTTTGGTTTTGTAAAACTATTAAAATCCAAATTAAATAGTAAACAATTAATGTATAAGTCTGAACATACTTATAATAGTTATTATTTAATTTTTTTACTTATTATTAGTTTTTATTTTTGGTTTTATAAACTTTTCTTTTTTTTTTATTATTATCATTTATGTTAAAACCTTATAAGAAATTGAAAATATTTATCAACAAAACAAATTACAATATCTGCAAAAAAAAAAAAAAAATAAAATTCAATGAAGTTTTATATTTTCATATTTAGAGTTAATGGTAATAACAACGAACAATCAATACTGAACTATTATTATTATTCATTAATAATCAAGGATTAATAACCCATCCAATCATCAGTGGTCAGCCGTTACTAGATACAACGATCAGTGCTGATTGATTATTTAGCTTTTGATTATTTTGTCCTTGATTGACAATTCATTATTGTCTTAACCCGCTGGTCACAATGTTATAAGCTTTAGATTTTGAATTGCTGGCCACAGTTGTCTCAACCTTGGTACATATTATAGTTATACATATACCAACATGATGGATTTAACTATATATATACCAAGATAATGGATTTAACTATGCAACAGCCCTATCAAGTTTGGGCAAGTGGTGTAGTGGTTATCATTAGTGCCTTCCAAGCACTGGACCCGGGTTCGATTCTCGGCTTGCTCATATTTTTTTCCAATTTTTAATTGGCAGCTTTTTTTTTTCCTTTCTTCTGTCCCAATACCATATTTTTTTTTATTTTCTGTAACTACCAATACCAACATAAATGATAATATGAATACTCTCTAATGGGCTCTTGATGACTCTATCATTTTGACTAATAACAATTATTTTAATTATTTTAGTTAGTCACAAAAATATGCGATATTTTTTCTATTTCCCGAACGAAAAATAATAAAAGGAACGCAAAAAAATACTAAGAAAAAAAGAAGAAAAAAACTCCTCCAGAAGAAATATGAAAATTTTTTTTCTGATTTCTTTTAAGGGAAATTGATCTAATATTATCGATACCATCATTTGAAGGTTGGATATATATAATATAAAGATAAATAGATCATAAATATACGATGGATATTGGATTTATAGCATGGCTAATAATATTAGCGTCATTATTAGCAATAATAATAAGATTTTGTTACGTATTACCATGTGTAAATTTGACCACTAGTTTGATCCAGAAACATCACAAGAAATCAAACTATCCTCGTCAACAAGAAGATAAAAGCAAAGAAATTAATAAGAAACATTTAATGGTATTATTAGGATCGGGGGGACATACTGGGGAAATGATTAGAATATTAAGTAATTTTGATTTTAGTAATTTTAACCGTTTGACTTGGGTTGTAACATCAAATGATTTGGTATCAATAATTAAGGCTCATAAATTTGAAACTGAGTTTTTGAAAATTACTAATTTTAGGGAATTTATCAATTATATTAATATAGATCAATCAATGGTTATTAAAAGTGAATCTAATTTCTTGAAAAATTTAAAAGAACTAGACGTGTCTAACATTAAACCTCTTTACCCCGAATTGAAAATCGATTATCTAGAATTGCCTCGAGCAAGAACAATCAACCAATCTTATTTAACGTCAATATTTTCTACTTTGAGTTGTTTACTGCAAATGCTTTTCTTCACATTCTTCAAGATCCATTCAATTCCTGAATTGATTATTTGCAATGGTCCTGGTACCTCAGTTCCTTTATGTTATATTATATTTTTGATTAAGACTTTGGCATTTGGTATTATTCCTAACAAGATTTTGTATATTGAAAGTTTGGCTCGAGTTAATAGTCTAAGTTTAAGTGGGACTTTGCTATATCCTATTGCAGATCGTTTCGTGGTCCAATGGCAAAAGCTTCATCGTAAATATAAACGTTCTGACTATGCTGGTATTCTAGTTTGATTTTTTTTTACACTTACTCACTACTTTCTCTTTTTTTTTTGTTATATTTTTGTTATCCTTGTATACAGTTGTCATATATATGCACATATACAACATTTTATGATACCTTTATGATAAATAAATATTATTATTAATATTAATTTCAATTTTTGGCTTTAATTTTGTTTTGTTTTCATTTTAAGTTTTGTTTCGTCCGTTGAAAATATTGGCACTGTCGGAAGAGGATCTTCAAACTCAATTTTTATTGTTACATCATAAAAAATGAATAAAAAAAATTATATAATTTATTGAAACAAATATAGAAAGAGATATATATATACAGAAAACATATGCCATGGAGTTATTTAATTATCATTAGCATCATCAGGTAACTCAATTGCCTTTGGTTTTTCTTTATTGTATAAAGCGAGATTCTTAACAATTCTTTCATCAACTACAAAAGGTCTGACCCAGTCACTATTTTTATCTATACCAGTTTGAATCCATTTTTTAGGCCAGTCGTCTTCTTCTTCAACAGCTTGATATTCATCAACGTCTTTATCGAAAGGCCTGGTGGTATTAGCGACGATTTCATATGCTAATCCACCATACATGTCAGCAAGCTTTCTACGATTGTAAAATCTGTAAATTCTTGTTGGAATGGTTAAAAATCCTAAAAGATGAGGTATTGGCATGACCAGTATTGGCTGTTGGAATATAGGTGGGATGTGATCTTTGCTTGGAATTTTATTATATTTACCGTTTTCATTTAAATATTTAGCAAGTTCTGGAGCAAGTACTCCCTTGGTTTGATAATCGTTTGGATAAATGTAAGGTGGTGGTACAAATTTCTCATATTCGTCCTCGTCATCATCTCCTCCTGCATCTTTTTCCTTTTCTTGTGGTTTTTCAGGTTCAGGTTCAGGAGCTCTTGGAATAATTGGTGCTTGAATTGATTTCAAATTATCGGTACTATCAGATTCTTCTTGTTTCTTGGTTTCTTCTGTTTCTTCATTAGTTTTTTTACCATCTTTTTCTTCCTTAAGTCTTTTCTTTTCAGCTATATCTTGATCATAGTCTCTTTTGGCTTGCAATACATGTTCTGGGGTCTCTAAAGGTCCTAATAAACCTTCATGAACACCAGAAATATATTCTTTATAAACCCCTCTTCCTAAACATAAAACTCCACCAACTTTGTTAAGATTAGTTTCTATTTCATCATCACGAACAATTTTATTTATATGCTTATCAAGATCATGATAATAAACTCCAAGAACATTCTTCATATTTTTCAATCTAGCTTGATATTCGGCCAATTTGACTGCTTCTTCTTCTTCTTCAATTTTTTGTTTAGCAGCCTTTGAAATGAAAAAGCTTTTCAAATAACTACCAAATCTAGATATGCTACTAGGCCCAGTAATGGCATTATTAGTACTTTGTTGCTCTTTTTCTTGTTCTTCTTGTAATTTTGTTTCAATTATTGTTATATTTTTTCTTAAATCTCTAATATGTTTAGCAACTTCAGATCTAATTTGACCTTGTTTACCAGATGTATGTATCGTGAAGTCAACACCACCCGAGTTTAGTATAGGCTTAACAAATCTTCTGAACATTTTAAAACTTTCCTCTAAATAATCATTTGGTGGTGGAGCAATGAAAATTGTAATTTTTCTAGGTAATTCATTGGTGCTGATAGATTTATTACCAAATTCCTCAGCTTTGTCCATCCATTCACGTCTTATTCTCTTTTGCTCTTTTCTATCATATAAAAATCCTCCAATAGCACCCCCAGTGACTAATAAGAATATTGTCCAGTTTCTTGATGGTAATCTTATTCTATTGATCCCCATAGCTTTCAATGCTGGGTTAGTATACCCTCCCGATTTTTTAGCTGCATTCTCAACTATTTTAGGTTTTTCAACATCAGAATTACTACTACTCATTTTCCCCAAATAATATTACCTTAGTAATAATATAATTGTGATTAGAGTACTTATAATAAAATAGTATTATTAGTTTGAAAATGTGTGAATTGGAAAACTTGTATAATAAAAGAAAGAAAAAATTTTTTTCATACAATTTTTTTTCCGTAGATTTTTTTTTGTCCATCTTTTTCTTACTCAGATGCAGAGTTCATAACATGAAAAATTTATCAATATAGTGAGCAGATCTGTAGAATAATCTTTAATCAATCTAACAGGTTCAAAGTTTTGTAATATATTTTTTTTTTAAATGGGCCTTTAAAAGTATAATTAACTAAAAGAATAATATTGAATTATTATTATTATTATTATTAGTATTTATTTGAAAATGAAAAATTACAGTTTTATTTGTGAATTCTAAAGAAAAATATATTTTCGTTATTATTAGAGTAAAAAGAGCAAATGAGCAAAGAAATGTTGAAAAAATGACATATATGTGGGTGTTTAAAATAATTTGTATATATAATGAATGTATATTTGATGATGAAGATCTAGCAGACAAAATCAATGGAGGAAATCCTGTAACTCCAAGTTGTTTTATTATTGTTATTTTGATTTTGATTAGTTTTTCTTTTCACTATTAACACTATCATCATCATCAGAACTTAATGCAGAATTGTTTGGGAGGTAAGATGGTCTCGGAACGATATAAGTGTTACCATCATCAGCTATAACTTCATATCCATTATAAAAAGCTATCAAACCTGCCAATATCCCAATAACATTAGTGACTTTACCAACAGTGATGGAATCGTAACAAAGAGTAATAATATCAAGCGTAAAGAATATGTCTAATAAGAAAAACATAATCATAAACAGCCAAGTGGTTTTCAAAGTACATAGAGTTAATAAAATTGTGAGAAGTAACCAACCAAAGATTAATACTGCTTTAGCGTATCTTAATTCATCAGGGTGGCCTTTATAAGATTCAGCAACTCCGAAAATTTCCATGTCTAATGCACATTCAGACATCCAAAACGAACCAAAACTTACAAAGGCAACAGCACCAAAAGTATTACCGCAGACAACTTCCCACATACCAGCACAAAACTGGGCAAACCCGCCATAAAAGAGAGCGACACCGACTATCACACCACCATTACTAGAACCAAACCAGCCAGTTCCAAGGGCACATTTAACAAGAGTAGTTAAAGCGAATGCAAATAGACCAATAGGTCCAGGATTACCAAGTTTACGAGGCTTGCAGTAATCAGGATTATTCAAAATAGGACTGAACAAACTGTGTGCTGGATATTGATATTGATTTCCTTGACAGTTGGTAGTTTGTTGTAAGAATAAGTTTTGATTTTCAATGTCCGGTAAAAGTCCATGTATATGTTGATTCAAATTACCAAGCCCCAAAAATTGTGGTCTAACAAATCTATGCTGTTGATTTTGAGAAGGTTTGTTAATCAATGTTTCATCGGAAAGGATTGATGGAGCATTGTTATGGTTTTTATTCTGATTATTATTAACAGGTTGTTGTTGATGCATTTTAGAAAGAAGAAGATGAAGAAGAAGAAGAAGAAGAAGAATAAGAATATTTTTTTTTTAATGTAATTGCTATATGGTAGGTTGAATCATGTATTATTATTATTATTATTATTATTAATATATAAGAAATGAGAAAACTAAAAATATTGAGGATATTTTTGAAAGAAGAGAAACAAAAAAAGAAATAACATGAAAATTAACATTCATTTGTTAAAATACTGGAAAAGTTCTCATACATATATATATATGAAAAGCAATTGTTAGTCAGCTAACAAAAGGAAAATGTGTATAAAAAGAAACTTTGATCTTTCAACAATAAAATAGTTTAATAATAAAAAATTTTAATTCACCCCAGTATTCAAGCCTTACGGGACGATTATATATTATTAATAAATTATATTATTTAAAGTTTCAAATTTTAACAAAATTATCTTTATCATATCAAATATCCAGCAAATCTCTGTGGATTCTGATAGTTATTGAAAGCATATTTTACATTATATCAGGATACACTTACGTGACTTACTACTTATATGCTGATATTGTTGACAGACCTCATGGTTGTACACTTGACTAACGACCATCACTAATAAAATTGAATGTTTATATTAAAGAATTCGAACAAATGAGATTGAAGATACCTTCCGGTGTTAAGAGACTTAAGAAAAATGGTGAATGGTATGAATTAAGATTATCTTACAGATAGAACATATAAAATCACGACTGCCAATTTTCTTTTTTATTACTTTTCTAGCAATTTCATAGAGTAGTTTGATATATATCGGTATAGGAATGCAATTATTTTTGACTTGGTAAAAGCTGAAGAGCAAAACTTTAATTGTTAGCCAAAAACCAATAAAATGAAAAACTGCTAAATATCTTGGAAGTAGAAGGCAAAGAACCAGAAATTAGTCAATTCACATTATATATTGAAATATGTAGAAGCATATAATTATTGTAAATATAATTAAATAAATAAATGTATATATATGATATATATGTATAGTAGACGTCAATATTAGATGTAAAGAGAGAAAGGCTAGCATAGATTAATTTTTCTTTGAATCTCACACTCATTTGCACAGCCGCACATCGATCCATCGATATCATCATTAGTAGGGAAAATTTTTTTTCCCTTTAAATTAATAAAAACAAATGAGATAACCATATTAAAATCAAATAATGATTTGAGCGATTTATTTTCAGATGCTCCCCAGAAAATAGGAACTTTTGGTTCCGGAAGTATAATTAATAGTAATTGTATAATACTAATGAGAAAAGGATGGTTTTTACACATATAATAAACTTTATAGTATAAAACAATAGGTTGTTTTAGCCGCACCTTCAACGTTGGAAATTAATCGAGAAGAAAAAAGCTATAATAAAGTCATTGCTGCCATAGAATAAAGTTTATATAATAAGAAACAAGTTCATACAATAGTAGTAATAATCTAATACCAAGTTCGGAATTCCTCTATGTTTAAATTTTTCGTTATTTCTATATCGGTGACCAGTAGTATTAAATATGACCACTAGTTACACCACAATAATATAACATAGAGGTTTCATTAACGATATTAGCTATTTATTTACTTAATTATATAGTAGTAACTTATTTAATGGAATGATCGTGACTCCTATTTTTTTTTCTTTCAATATTTATATCAATAATGTCATAATGGCTTTAACCTCCGAAAATAACGGATTGTAATGTCTTTGGTATATAATGAACATCATACAAAGTCCAAGAGAATTAGTTATGACTTCGATTTTAAAGAAGCAACAACAATCAACAGATGCTTCTATAAAGCAAGTACTACCCGTTGTTTTGTGCTGTCAGTTACTTCGCCATCATTTTAAGAGTTTCTTTTAAACGGCAAAGATGACAGATCGTATTTAAATTATCATCATCATCATCAATAGAACTATCTGTATCATCATCATGTTGAAATTTAGTTCGTCAAGGCTATCACTGCACAAGAAAAATAGATAATTTAAAACAACCCAAGTGGGGCAAAAACAGACCTCTTGTCGTACTTTTTCCACTAGAGAATGGAGAAATGCCGTAATAACTGAAATCTTGATAAAAAAAATACAATAATCATCCATTTGACACTTTTATTATTATTATTATTATTATAGTTTATAATTTACGATTTTTCCGTTACTTGAGATTAATATATTTATTGGCAAGTAGGCGGGGCCACTTAGAACTTGCTGGCTAAGACTTCAAGGCGATTACTTATATTGGGGAGTTTCAATATTTGTACTACCACGGTAGTGGTTTAATAATGGCAGTGAGATGGTGTAACATTCAAAATGGGCAATTACTATGGTGGTTAAAAGCTATAAATCGTAATGTGATATATATTTTATATTTATTTTTATCTTTTTTTTTCGATATTTATGATTCAATTATACTATACACTAAAGTCCAGGTCATGATGAACGCAAAGACACTTCTTGAATAATCATTTAAAAATATTTCTTTCAATGGATTATTAAAATAATTACCAACGTTATTACTAGTATTAACTATTATTAGTAAATAAATTGTGAAATCAATGAGAAACGTCGTTAAAAAGAAAAACCCAAACCCATATAATGATTCAAGTTTTAAAATACCAGTGGTGACACCAATGACTAATGATGTCAAATCATGTATATATCCTACTTTCTTTATATTAGTTTGTATGTTTTCACCAAATGTAATCTCCACATATTTTTCCTTTGGCTTGATTTGATTATTTGATGGCTTTACTTTATTTCTATTAATTTTCACTTTTGTGCTATTAAGTGAACTAGTTGGTTTCACCATGACGTGTTATTTTATTGAATTGTTATTTATTTTTATTATATGTCGACCTTCTATAATCAGCTCATTGCCACAAATGTTAGCTTTAATTTGATTTTTTGACTTTCAATTTTTCAATTTTTGTTGTAAAAAATACGTAAAAAATTTTTTTAACTGCCTGTGCGGGAACCGTAGGCTAGAAACCGAATTTAGGGGGATTTTACACTGATGGCTACCTAAAACTTGTAATTACCCTATTAACTTGCGGACCACTAGGCTGCACTGCTGGTTTGGTTATTAAAAGTGTTCTTTATGTGTAGTAATTAAAAGACCATCAAATTAAACCAACAAAGAACTTGAGCAAAAATTATAAGATATTATTAGTAAATCAAAGTGCTAGTATGATATGTGGCATTTTATAAATCCAAAATCTCTTTTGACAAAAACCTCACTATGAAAAGTGTGTTTGCACTTTCTTTTTGGTTGGTTGGTTTTCGAACCATTAAGTTCCATTTGTGAGATTTAATATAACAGATCTTGTTAATTTCACTTCAGTTATCAAGATAAATAGTAGTTTGGTTAGACCAGTTGCTCTGCAAAATATATTTGCTACTAATTGTTATGTAACAAAATTAGCCTAAATTTTCGCTATATGTGTGAAAGCACCAATTTACTAGTTACTCCTAGAATACAATTTAAGATATATAATGCTATATCTGAACTAATTCTAAGCTTTTGCTCCTTTTCTCAAAGAATAATAAATCTGTGTGCACCATTTTCATGGTTTAATAACCGCACTAATATCATAATTTCTATTGCTTTTTTTTAATTTCTCTGGCTGTCAGAGCTGCTACTTATACGGTTTGGTAATTTCTACGGAGTACATTCAAAAAAAAACTAATCCTGGCTGTTTGAAGTCTTAATGGAAGATATTATTAAGGTATGTATATTTCTTTTTTTTGGATATATATCTACAATGAAAAAGGGAAGACTTTTTTATGATCTCTATTCCGATTCGTCATCGCTTGTAGACATGATAGAATGAACTGGGATAGAACTAAGATCATCATTATTATAATTCAAATCATTATCAACATGTACGAAATCAGAAAGCACAACAACATCAGGTTCCAATTTCACCAAAATGGATTGTTTTGGGTCGATAACCGAGGAGAAAGTCGCAGTTATATGCAATTTATGTTCTAATTTCATGGAACATATGATGAATGATGGGATTGTAGATTTAACAATGGCATCTTTATAAATCAGTTTAGGAATCAAGTATTTATAAATGTTTTCCAGTTTAACAAATTCAAAATCTTTATGATCTATAATGTGACTAATGTTTTTTTCGTTTAAGAGTGTTGCCTTGAATTCTTTGAAAGCAGAGAAAATTTGTGATTTGGAAGATAATTTACTGACAAGTTTAATTTTCAAAGAATTAAATATTAATTTTTCAGAATCAAACCCTGCACCTTGATGGCTGAATATATTATTATGATTGCTTAAGAATGAAGAAGTCAGAGATAATGGAGGCGTTGAATTATTACTGCCGTTGCTACTGTTAGTCCCACTATTCATTAATTGTGATAGTAATTGATCATAAGAAATGTTTGTAGTCAAAGCCAATTGTATAGAACTTGATAATCTTGTACCGATTTTGATGAACCTGTAGCTATTATTGCATTTATGAGATAATTGGTTAGCAACTAAATTAGTGAATTTTGAATTGAATTCATAATCGGGGATTTCTATGGTGTCACCGTTATTAAGCGTCGGTACATGAGACAATAACAGTTCTTGATTTTTAATAGTATTAAGATCCGATGGTTTTTGATGCTGTTGTGGGTTTTCAAAAATAGCTGATAATGAAAATTCTGAATAAGTTGAGTTGGTTTTTTTAGTGACATTAGTATTATTAATTTTATTGGTAGTGATGTGTAATAATTTTTTCAAAGATTTTTTCAATTCTTCAGGATTGCTATTACTACTATGGCCATTGACGCTACCACCATCATCATACGTATCAAAAACATTATCATAAAAGCTTTGAGTTTTATTGTTATTGAGATTTTCATATTTAAATTTGAATTTTTTCAGCGTAACGTTGGAGTCTAATTTAATCAATTTGTTAGGATTGAATGTGATGCAATCAATCTGAGGAGAGAAAAAAATAGGTGCTGATTTAACCACCGTAGGCTTTGAATTAATAGACGTTTGAAATAGCACATCGATAGAATATTGAATCTTTGAGCTGTTATTAAAAGACCTTTCATAGATTAAAGAAGGAGGTAAATTAACGATATTGATCAGTTCCTCTTTAATGAACCCACGTTTATGATAGAACCCACCCACTGAATTACAATTAATATTGAAAGATTCGCCAGGGAATTTGAAATTAAAATCGTATAAATATTCACCATTATTGAAACTGAAAACTTCTGGTTTTAAAGGATTATGGGTTGGGAACACCATCAGTTGCTCATCTAATAAAATATGAGTCTCTCCATTACCTTCAAAACCTGGAGTGCTTGAAGCGTCTTCTAAAGTAGTGGTCGCAAGAGCTCTAAGAGCGATTATTATTTTACATACCGATATTATTGAGCTATCATTAGAAATGATTTTCACTTGTCCAGAGATTTCATCATTATTAGTGTAAGTGTCTAATTTATCATCGATTTTGATGTCAATCAGATAATTCTTGGAAGATTTTGTTATTTTATTGATTTTAACTTTATGAGTGAAAGACTTCATGCTGCTATTTTTCTTTGCTTTGTTTGAATTATAGTTGAAGTATTCTTTTTTTGGATTTGTCAATGAGAAGGGTTTCGATGGTTATATATTAAAAATTTTTTTTTTTTCATTTTTTTTTTTTTTTTATTCCGTGCGGCATCCTATTATTTTGCAATTATAATTAATAAGAGAATATGGAATTATAATTAGTAATCCATGGAATTATAAGAAAATATGAGCTATTACGTAGTGGTGATGAAATAGTACAGAAGAGCAATATCAATTTTTCAATTCGGAGTAGAAATTTATCGTTAAAAAAGCTTTATAGAAAAGAGTATATATAAATAGCAGTAAAGACAATAGATTTTAAATAATTGTGTTTATTCCCTCTTTTAACAATCTCGATCCAAAATAAACATTAACTAAAGAACTTACCAAACACAATATAAACCCAAAAAATAAGAAATTAGATTTGGATTTACTAGCAATAAACACCAAGAACCCAACATTAACCACATAAATTTTAAAAGAGTTTTTCAAAGAGGTGATAAATTCGTCAAAGGAATTAATCATAGCGAAAGAGGATAAAGGAATAAATTCAGAATTTAAAAACAACTGGACAAACAAGATGAGAATCAATAAATATAACCACAATTCATTATTAATGCTGTCCAAAAATAAATAAATTTCGGGATTATTCTTAATGATTTGCGGGTTCGCGACAAAGATATAGGATGGTGAGACAATCATTTTACCAATAGTCAATAAAGCGAAAATCCAAAGAATGATTTTGATTGATTTTTTATTATTTTCCAATTCTTCATTGACCCCGTCGTTTATGGTACCGCCTTCTTCAATGACAATGGCTTGTTGTTGCTGTTGTTTGGAAATGAAGTTTTTGAAGTAAATGTAAAAATTAGCAATGATGAGCGACGCAAATAAGAAAAACTCAAACACGGGGATGATTGAGGTGATGTAGTTAGTTCTGATATTAACTAAAAGCCCAGTTATCACTGAGAATATTATGAAATAATGAACATGGATAAAAGTATGATCAATGACGAAATCATCATTGTCTGGATCAATGGTTTTGGTGATTAGTTTGTAGCATTGTTTAGGCTGGTTTAAAAGCCACAATGTTATGATGATGGCAATGTAGGTAGTTCTTAAATAAAAAGTGAACCAATCATAAGAAGAAACATCAGCGAACATTTTGTATGCGCTATTGGTGTCCAGTGGCTACATGTGTGTGTATATATAGAGAGAACACATAAAATTTTTATTTTTGAAAAAGTGGAAGAAAGCAACAAAAAAGTGCGAGGGAAGGACCAAGGGAATGGTATAATCCAATTATACGGTATATCCATTTGAATGGTACATACCAATTATACGGGACCACCATTTCCATGGGACCACCATTTCTATGGATCTACCATTTTCATGGGTGTTACTCGTATACGAAAAATCAATGAATATTTTCATATTTACATGAGATGGCATAAATAGCAATTTTTGACACAATTTTAACTTTAAAGCAAAACAAAAAGAAAACAAATAACGAGCCATATTTTCCATCCATCCATATCTTCCATATTATGGAAAGCTAATGGAAAGCGCTTTCGAATATCTCCAAATCACGAGAATCCTGATTATCATCTCAGAAATTTCCAGAAGTAGACAGAATTAGGGTCAGAGTCGTAGTTTGTTGATCAGTTATCCAAAAAGTTGGGTGACAATTCGTACAAGGAAAGAACAAAAAGAACAAAAAGAACAAAAGGGAAAAGGAAAAATGAAAAAATTTTTTTAGCGGAAATAAAAATCACTCATTTAAAACACCTCAAAACAAATCTTAAATCGGCGCTTAACCTGACCCATTTTTCAGGGAACAAATGAGATGGAGAGGTGTGGTTATATGACCTCCAAAAGCAATCAATAGAAATGGATCTTCAGGAGTAGGGGATATAAATAATAATTGCAAATAATAATTGCAAATAATAATTGCAAATAATAATTACAACTATTGATTACAAATATTAATTACTAATTGTAGCAATAATTGCAGCAATAATACAATGTGTGACACCTACTGAAAAAATCTTTACCCTTTTTTGGTGAGGGAAATTCATACTAAGAAAAATTCGACCCTGGACTTTTCGGATGGCTTTCCTCAATTTCCCATTTTTGTGGATTTTCTTGATTCGTTTTTGCAGTTACAGTCAATCGTAAGATTTTAAGTGCTCAGATGATCTGGATAACTGTAAAAAGTAATAAAGCCAAATAAAATTAAGAGCCAAAAAAATTAAATAGGGCTAAATAAAATCAAACTAAACAAAACTAAATAAGCTAAATAAATAAATAAATAAATAAAAAAACTCTGAACTACCGTAAATGGAAAAAAGCTAATATCAATGAAAATAGAGTGGAAACACTGGAAATAAAGGATAATAGACATCCTTTATTACCGATGAGCTAATTTATTGCATTATTTACACCTACCCCCATATTACTAATGTACTACTATAGCTATTGCTACTTCCCAAAATTATGGATCTTCCTTTTTTGCTTTTTTTTGTATAAATATCTGAGTAAATCGCCACTTTGGATTTCAAATTTATGTTCTTCTCTTTTCTATTACTTCTCTTATTTTCATCATCAATTACAATAATCAAATATATTATTAAACAACTTTAATTTTTTTATTAATATTAACTTTTTTTTATTAAACAATGCCTTCAATTAATCTTATTGCTAGAGACAACGAAGCTGTTGCCTTAAATCCACCTACTGGTGTCGATATCCATCTTACTGAACACGGTAGTGATTGGTTATGGGCCGCCTTTTCTCTTTTCGCTGTCTTCACTGTTTGTCATGCTGGTTGGTTCTTGCTTAAAGGTAAGAAATTAGTCGGTTCTTTCCTTGCCCTTGCTACCTCTGCTATCTTATCCTACACCTACTTCACTCTTGCTTCCGATTTAGGTTGGGCTGGTGTTGAAACCGAATTCCATCACGTCACTGTTTCTGATCCTTTGACCGAAGGTGTCTACATTAGACAAGTCTTCTACGCTAAATACATTGGTTACTTCTTAGCTTGGCCTGTATTGTTATTATTGATTGATTTCACCGGTAAAGGTTCTTCTTGGAACAATTTCGATGCTAAATCTTTCATCTCTTATGCCTTCACTGTTGGTGTCACTGAAATCTTTGTTCTTGGTTTATTGATCGGTATCTTACCACACTCTACTTACAGATGGGGTTACTTCACTTTTGCTGTTTCCGCTCAATTATTCATCATCTCTATTGTTAACATTAACTACTTCAAGAAATTCCATTTCACCAACTTCTCCAAGATCGCTTTAATGTTCTTCAATGTTGTCTGGATCCTTTATCCAATTGCCTGGGGTTTATCTGAAGGTGGTAATGTTATCCAACCAGATTCTGAAGCTGTTTTCTACGGTATCTTAGATCTTATCCAATTCGGTATCATTCCATGTATCCTTGCCTTCCAATCTAACTCTGATGCTGCTAATTACGGTTCTGAATTACCAGCTCCTGTTACCGCTGCTGGTGCTCATGCTGAATCTAAAGAAGTCGAACCTGAAGCTCCAAGAGCCTCTGGTGAAACTGCTGTATAATCTTTTTGCTTTTAAAGATTATTTCTAGAACAGCTTAATTATTCATTAATCATGAGGTGTTGCAAAGTTATCAATTTTACTATTGATTTGCAATATTGCTTACAATTACACATTTTTTTTATCTTTTATCTTTTTTAACGTTTTCTTAATGATACTTAATACCTAATATTTAATTTTATACTTTTTTATCTCTATTCTTACGATATATATCATGATTAATGAATGTCTATTCTTCTATTACTTGTTTTTGTATTTAATGTTCAGCGCTTAATTTAATATTTTCAGCGCTTAGCGTCGTATAGAATTTGACGTTTGAAAAAGAATATTTTTGATGTAGATCTTTTTGATGTAAATCTTTTTTCCTTCGGAAATTATATGCTCCTAGACAGATGATCATTTATTGTTGCTTTTGATTATTAATTTACAATATTCAACTGTACCAAGTCAATGAGATATCCATGTTTTTATCAATAATTAGAATTCCTTCTTCTCATCGTTTTTCTAATTTTCGTATGCCAAAGATACCTCCCATATCATTTTATTAGAATTGAGTTACTGATAATCCTTTTAAATATACCTACTATATTGATATTTCCGTACTATATTGATATTTCCATACTATATTGATACTTCCATACTATATTGATATTTCCATATTCTACTATATTGACATTTCCATAAACCATATATAGCTTCTATTAGGGGCTCTATTGTGAAAAGAAGCTTATATGCAAACTATCTTTATTATCAGTGAGTATTGCTTCTGGTGATTTTTCAAATATTAAATATCCAACTTCAGAGCTTCAAACACTTAATATCAGATCTTGAACACTTAATATCACATCACCATAACATATTATTTCTTTGTGCGACTCTTCCAGTTCTGAATATCCATACAGAAAATATGGAAAATTGGAATATTTGCTCCTAACCAAAAAAAACAGAAAACAAAAAATAAAAACATCCCGATAATATTCATACATGGCAATCAATCAATTGAATTCATATTAATAAAGGAAAAAATGGTTTTGGTCGCAGCTGGGCAGTTATCATCAACATCTTCATTATCACATAATTTACAACAAGTGCTTAAATTAATTAATAAAGCAATTAGTTTAAACGCCAAATTATTATTTCTACCAGAAGCCAGTGATTATATAGCCAAAAATGCTAAACACTCAATCAAAATAAGTAGACCTATTGATAAATCAATCTTTGTCATAGGCATTCAAGATAAACTAAAGGAACTCCATAAACAGGGGAAGTTTTTAAATGTTATTGTTGGAATCCATGAACCTGCTTGGAAATTGGATACTGATGTACCTAAAAGAGTCAAGAATTTATTAGTTTATATTAATGAAAAGGGGGAAATCATTGAAAAATATCAGAAATTACATTTATTCGATATAAATATTAGAAATGGACCAATTTTGAAAGAAAGCAATTCTGTGGAACCTGGCCAGAAAATCGTTGAACCTTTTAATACCCCAATTGGCAAGTTAGGGTTAGGTATTTGTTATGATGTTCGATTCCCCGAATTTGCGATTAAATTACGAGAACTAGGTGCTGACGTGTTGACTTATCCAAGCGCGTTCACTGTCAAAACTGGCGCTGCCCATTGGAATTTATTAGGTAGAGCTAGAGCCATTGACACTCAAAGTTATGTTATAATGCCTGCTCAAAAGGGCAATCATAATACTTCTATTGAAGACGACGATACTACTGGTGAGATAATTAGTACTACTGCTACTGAAAAGGATGTTAAAAGAGTAAGTTATGGCCACTCTATGATTATTGATCCTTGGGGTACTGTCATTGCTGAAGCTAGTGATGTCAATTATAATAATAATGAACCTGAGATTATCATTGCTGATATTGATGCTAACGTGGTTGAAAAAGTCCGTAAAGATATGCCAATAATTGAACATCATAGAAGAGACGTCTTTGGATTTCCTTAAAAAAAAAACAGAGATAATGATTTATTTGTGATTATATATATATATCTTTATTTATTTATTTTTAGAGGGCTAAGAATTCTTTGATTGTAATTGTTTTATCTCTACTAAATGTAGAAAATTCTTGATTGTTTAAAGCTTTTGGATCGTTTTTATCTTTAATTTCTTCATGATCATACTCATTGACTGGGATTGATTTAAAAGTCAAATTTTCAGCATATTGATATTTCACACCGCTTATTAAACCTTCAACAAACTTACCAATCACAGGTAAGAATTTATAACCATGGAACCCACCACCGGCAGCAACAATAACATTTTTATAACCATCATCATCTGGTATATAATCAATAATGAATTCGTCTCTTTGAGCATACGAGGAGAAACAAGCTTTAAAGCCAATAACTGTAGTATCGGGATCATTAGCGATTTCTGGTAAAAATTCACGAATGAAATTTTGATATAATTCCAAAGAGAATTTTGGCAAAGTTTCAATGTTTGTCCTTGGGATAGCATGACCTCTTTTAGAACATAAATATCTCCAAAAATGATCATCACCACCAATTTTTAAAATACCATCTTCAGTGGCTGGAAAAATATAAACTCCACTATGCTTTTCTGATTCTTTATCATATTGTAATCTCCAATTGATTTGTGGGAGTGACCTATATTTAGGAATCAATTTTTCTGGAAGTTGAATTAAAATGTACGTAGATCCAACTGATTCAATTCTTGGAATTAGTTGTTTAGGTAAGAATTTAGGAGTCCAACTTCCAGCTGCAAGCACCACATAATCAGATTCATGGATTTTCCCATCTTTAGTATTGACAGCTTTGATGTGTTTATCATCATTGATTAATGCCTCAACTTCACCAATTTCCGGACCATAAATGAATTTGACTGTTCCTAATTGCTCAGTTAAATATTTAACCCACACCAAACTCTTGTTGGCCAATGCAACCCCAGCAATAGTATCCAAGACACCATATAATTTATCAACTTTACTACCAAAATCCAAGGGGTCTAGCTTGTCAGACCAACCAGTTAAACCGGCTCTCCAAACATCTTTTGGAACATTTAAATCATAAGAGAAATCTCTAAGACCGATTTTGGTATAATTAGCAAGGGTTCTTTCTTCTTCATTAGTTTCAATATCATTTAATCTCAAATAACCGGTGTTTGTATAAATTTCTTTAACTTTTTTCAACAGTTCAGGCAATTTAGAAAAGTCCGGATCTTGTTGAGCCTTCGCCAATTGCTTATTCCAATTCTGGAAAGTCTCAAGAGCTTCCAAGGCTAAATTTTGGTAGTGAGTTTTATCAATGTAAGAAAATCTTACAAGTTTTGAAATATCAGTGGATGCACCATCAGCTCCATTTAAAGGATCATAATCATTATTATCATAATCACCACGGTCAAACACCGTGATGTTCTTATAACCTTTCTTGGCTAAATAATACGCCGACGATAATCCAAACACTCCAGAACCAACAATAACAATTTTCTTATCTAACTGATTAACCATTTCTTTTTTTTTTTTGCTTTATAAAAGAATTTTCTTTGTCCAAGATCTTTTTAATAATAACAATAATATTCAAGAGAAAATCCTATATTTATATAGATTCATATAACCATTTTCAATTTTCAATTACATATACACAATTTTTCGTTATATGCATGATGATGATTTTAAACTGTGAAATTATGTGATTTTGAGTGTGCTAGAAAAATTTCTCGATAGAAAATCATATAATGGAAAAAAACAGGAGGCCGAATTTGTTAATTTTTAGTAATGGTATACCGTTTTCTGATAAATAATGAATTTAAATTTGTAATTAAAACTGTGTGTGTGTGAATATCGATAATAACAAAAACACAATAATGTTGTCGTTTTGAGAAAGGACTGATGGAATATTTATTGCTAATGCACATGTTCAGGAACACAGTCAGTCGGTCATATTGATGATCTAACGGAGATAAAAGAAAAATAACTTACACTCATTTGCTACGGCAACTACTACCAAGAGATTAATTAGTTATATATAGAATTTATTGTAATAAAATTAATAGTTAAATAAAAGTTGATGGTCACAAAAAAAAAAGAGAAAGAGAAAGGTAGGGAAAAAAAAATCAAGACACTTATTGTTGTTTACATTCTTCAGGGTTAGATTTTGGCTTATCACCATCTTCTTCGTCAAAATCATCGTCCAATTCATCTTCGCTTGCTTCATCTTCATCGAAGTAATCCATATCATCATAGTCAGCAAAATCAATAGCAGCACCAGTGAACCAATCAACAGCTCTTGGAATCAATTTATCTTTAATGTCTTCAGCGATACGATAATCTAATTCCAATCTAGCTTCTAAATCATTTTCATCATCATCCTCTTCGTCTTCTTCGTCGTCACCTTTTGGTGGTACTGGAGGATCAAAGAAATTAAAGAATGACTCACTAGGAGTGAGCTTCTCAATTGTTCTAGTTTGTTTAGTGTGCTTGTTTCTCTGTTTTCTTCTTTCGATTTTGATAGTGACATTTTTCTCAGGAGATTTCCAATCAATGTCACAACCTTCAGCGTGGTCATAGATAAATTCACCAGAGTAGCCTAATTCTTCTTGGTAGAAATAAGTTTTCTCCAAGGTTTTATTTGGGAAGAATTCATTTTCAGCAAATTCAAAGATCAATTTAAAACCTGGTTTTTCAGAATGTTGTAATCTTATATCAGTCAAGAAATGTAAAACTTCTTCATCTCTTTGAGTAATAGTCTCGGATAATAATTCCAAGTTTTGTAAAGCGGTAAGCCAAAAGTCTGGAATACCTTTAACATCTTCTTCATCTTCATCGTCGTCGTCGTAGTCGTTCTTGGATTCTTTTTTAGTCGTCTGCGAATCTTCACCATCTTCATCCTCATCCTCCTCATCCTCATCCTCCTCATCCTCATCCTCCTCATCACCTTCCAATGATGCTTCAATTTCCTTACCTTCTTTGACTTCTTCTTCGGTAGGCTCGGTTTCACCATTAACGATATTGGCTCTACGATCATTTAATGGTTTGTATAATTCACTATATTTTCTCTCTAATGCAAATAATTCTTTTTGGAAATCCATTTCCAAACCCATTTGTTTCTTTTGAATTGTTTTCAAAGACAAAATTCTATTCTTGACTTTCTTTGGCAATGAGGAAACATAACCACTATCTTTACCAACTAAAGTATTTAATTTACCTTCAACTAATGATATAAAGGCAGGATTAGTGGCTAAAGTTTTCTTGGTGATTTCTTCTGATTCTTCATTAATGGTGTTTGGAACATTTGGGTTATGAGTAGCAGATTTACTTAATAAAGACCCTGCATTTGATGCTGGTGTGTTTTGAGGTGTAGGAGCTTCTGCGATTTCAGCAATCTTACTTTTAATTGGTTCGGCCATGATTCATATAGTTCATAAAGGCAATTTTCGTTTAAAAAAAAGGGGAAAACAGTAAATCAATCACAAAATAATATCAAGAAAAAAAAGAAGGAACAAAAACAAAAGTTGTTTGATAAATAATATAATATAAAGATATCTATCTATTAAAAATAAACAATAATCAGAGAAGACTAATAGATGGTTATTAAAAAATCAAAAATCAAAAAATCATAAAAATTTTTTCCAAATATCAAATTTTTTTTTTGATTTTTTTCTTGTTTTTGAACGTGTGTCATCGCACCGTATGGTTGGTAGTTCACCCTAAAGGCAATAGCAATAGCAATCAACAATATAAATATATATATATATATATATATATATATATAGTTAATAAAACCCATCCTAGTAACTCAACTGACTTCTTTTGAAAGTCAAATTATTTGATCCTGCGAAACGAACGGTAGTTTCTTATCCGTACCACCCAGTATCCACAACCCATCCTACAACTCACTCTATAACTCACTCTATAACACCATTCTAACCGACAGGCCACATTTGCGTAAATAATAAGCTATATTTAGGGCAGTGTAATCAAGGCTTAAGCAGGTTCATTGTAAATCGTCAGTACCATACCATATCTGTTATTATTAGATATTTGTGTGTGTGGTAGCAAAAACATACTAATAGCACCGCATAAAGTATAGATTTTTAATAATAAAAAGTGAGCAAAGGAAAATAAATTAAAAGCACACCAGAAAACAGGCTGTTGTCATTATTGGTTATTATTGAGCGATATTCATTAGGAGATATTGATTTATTTCTAGTATATTTATTTTATTTTTGTTTAATTTGATACCTGAGAATATGGCAACATTATTAGAAAAACGGTTCTATTGGTATTTTCTTGTAAGTATCTAATTGAGTTATATTATTGAATTGTATTATTAGGGCAAATATACTAACGGATCTTTTCATTTCTTCTTATAGATCAGCAACATATTGGCAATAGGATGTGTATATATGGGACTCAGGACGAGAAACACATTTTTGTCGCTATGTGTGTTTCTCTCAGGGGGACTTAATGTCGTGATAATGTCGAACTGGCTGATATTAATGGCATTAATGGCAGGCAAATTTTTCCAGTTGTTACTCTTTGGAGAACTTCGATTAATTGAAATTGAACATATATTTGAAAGAATATGGTATTCAGTGACGGGAAGCTTGATAGCATTGGCGACTTTCAAGAACGATAATAACCTATTAATGGGGGCATTGACTTTGTTTTACATCACTATAAAAGTATTCCATTGGATCTTGTTTGATCGAATCGAATCATTGTTTCAAGTTAATGATGAGGAGCAGTTATATAGTTTACGTCGATTTGTGATTAACAGGGTCAATATTCCAATTGTGGTTATCGGGCTTATAGATATTCAATTCATTAAATACTGTCTTAATTGCTCGTTTAACAATCTAGAGTCAGCCGATGTTTATGTGTCTTTTGGATTTGAAATCGCAATGTTGTTTTTCGACATTGTTGTTCAAGTGACTAAATTAGTTATCAATATCGTTGAAATTGTTTATTTGAACTTCCACCCTGAGGAAGAGAATTTAGAAGACAAGACTTATTACATTCAAATATTGGAACTTGTCCATGCTTTATTGAAGGCATTTTTGACTGTGGCGTTATTTTTGATATTTCTAAATCCAGGTAATTTCAATTTACCGGTGTATTTGATCAGGGATTGCTATGTATGTGTCACCAGTTTTGTTAGAAAGGCCAAGAATTTCGTTAACTATTTGGAAAATTCTAAAAGATTGGATAGAGATTTACCAACGGCCACTGAAAGTGATTTGGTCAACGGTGATAGTTTATGCGTCATTTGTCGTGAAGATATGACCATGGATGATATCACTAATCATAAAAAATGTCCTAAAAAACTTAGTTGTAATCATATCCTTCATCTAGGTTGCTTGAAAAGCTGGTTACAAATATCTAAACTTTGTCCTATGTGCAGGGCCCCAGTCTTCAGCAAAACCACAACCACCAATACTAACAACCAAACTCAAGAAGCAGCAGCAGCCGCCGCCGCAGCTAATAACCAGCCTCAAGAAGCAGAAGCTGCCAATCCAGCAGCTACTGATAATAGAAATGCCCCAGCCGAAATAATCCCTGAGCTTCATGCAACCACATCAACAGGCGTATCTCGTCACCATCATATAACGCCAACAAGAACCATAAACCCTGAAGAGTTAGAGTCCGAGAGTTATTTCCAGGACGTGATAGGGTTTGATAAGGAAGAGTTGCTAAAAGAGGGTGTTTTCAGAATTCCTGATAATGCATACAATGCTAGTCTATTAAAGATGGCTAGCGAGAATAAATGGGTGTTATTACCAATGCGGGAAAATCCCGAGTCTCATCAAAATGAAATTATTTTCAATGTCGACGATGGAGCCACTGGCACGCTAGAAATCGTCAACAACAATAGTGGCAAGGGTAAAGAGAAGATCGAGGTTGATGGGAAACCTAGTATTATTAATGATAATGATGTGAATGACAAAATAAAAGAGTTACAGACAGAAATTGAAAATCTAAAATCACAAGTTGCAATGCTATCAAGTAAATAATTATGGAACTTACAAGAAATTTCTTAATATTCAATTCAATAGTTTGAGAATGTTATGTATTTCTTTTATTATATATTTATGTACATGAAAAGTAGTTAATCTAACCTTGTCTTTGTTTGTGTTTTTTATTGGCTTTGCATAAGACGTATACTCTTCCCTTTCTTCTAACGATGTAGCATTCAGAACAGAACTTCTTAACTGATGATCTAACTTTAAAACCTCTTGTTATTATGCTTGAGAACACTGACCCTCCTAAGAAATTATTAAAAGTGTTGGCTCTCACTGACTGAGCAATAGAATTCTTAAATAAAGCTTGGAACATCATTCTATATGGTTATTATTGGCCCTGGTATTATTATTATTATTATCTATAACTATCCATAACCACCTTGAGATAATTGTTTTGATAAAATTTTTTTCTTCGTTTTACTTTTCGATATATTTTTTCTTCATTTTCTTCTAATATTTTTTTTATAGCGGAGCGCCATTAGCAATTTACATATATCAATCATATAAGTGAGAAAGGATTTTATAGTATATTATTATAGTATATATTTATAAAAAGAAAAAGGTTGTTCGTTATTAGTCATCATCATCATCATCATCAGAGGGTGATATTGTTCTTTTATTATTGTTTGAAATGGATCGATTTAAAGAAGACGTTATTATTGTTGCAGGCTGTGGAGTCGCCGATATATTGCTAGGACTATCGTGAATTTCATTATCGAGTTTGTTTACTTTACTAGAAGCAGTGACAATTTTGTTATTGTTATTTCTCGCCTTCTTCCTGCTGTTGCTGGAATTGCTATTGTCACTATTGTTTGAAATTACGTGAGAGATCTTGTGGGAGTCTCTAGTGTTACTGTGATCTTCTTCACCTCTGAAATTGATATCATCGGGTTTTCTTTGATTAGCGTCTTCTTCAAGCACGAAAATCGTACTTTCCTTTGATTTTGCCAATTCACTGCTAGTGTTTAAAGAAATAACGGTTTCCTTACCCACTAGCTGGACCATGTTTCTATAATAATTATCCAAAATATCGTGGGCGTAGCCAATACCGATTTTTGTCCTTTTCAATAGCTGATCTTGCTGAAACGTCCCGGCGATGGGAGCGTTACCTGAAGACGTAGACGAAGACGACGACAACGAAGAAGACGAAGTGGAAAACAGCTCGTTAGTTTTCAGACCTGTTCCAGCAGGTGGTGCAGTAGCCGCCGCTGAAGCTTCAGCGGCAGAGCCATTATGATCATCCAAGATGATTTTTTTTTCAGAGGACGTGCCGTTTGCATCCAAACCAATGTCTTTCCTATGTTTCTTCTTTTGACGAGCGTTGACTATAAGATGCCGCTGGAATTTCTCGTCGGCGTCTTCATTTCTGACAATGATTCTCCAGTTGACTTTCTCTAGAAACTCCATTTCCAAGAAATTCAATTCATTAATGTTGATGCCACCCACCTTCGCGTAATGCGTGTTAGTACAGAAATAATCGCAAAGACCTTTTGAAGCAACAGTGGTGGCCGTCAACAAGAACCGGTGCACCGTCAACGAGTTCAAGTTGAAATGACTGCAACTGTTTGAAAAAAGATCGATATAGTATATGGCGGTTAAAAGGGCGGCACTTTCCAAAGAGTTGTAATGCGATAAACGTGTAAGATAATCATAGACAGAGATTGACGGAGGCGCTCTTGAATGGAACCGTGTTAGATTTGACGTTGAGAGGTTCATTGGTAGTAAATTGTCATTGATCCGTATTAATGAGGTTAACATCCTTGATATGAGAATCACCAAATCATCCTTAGGGCATCCTATGAAGTCTCTGGGGAGTCTCCTAATAGCGTTATTGTTCTTCCTATTCGATGACATACTTGTTTATTGATACGGGTTTACACTGCTGACAATCTTCATCTGTTGCTATATATTAATAGTTCTTATGTGGTGTCTATCTTGATGGTATCTGTTTCAGAGAAACCTCGAAGATACTTAAAATTTTGTCTTTTTTTCTCTTTTTTTTTTTTCGTTTTCTGTTTTCTTCTTTCCCCGTTTATTGCCATACAAAGAAAAACAAAAAATAATTTCTACAATATAAATATCTTCAATAGAATGTCTTCTATAGAATGTCTTCTATAGAATATGATAACAGGTTATAAATAAGTATAAAGAAGAAGGGCAATTACAGGGAAGAGTAAGTTCATAAAACCGAAGAAGATATCAAATAAAAGAAAGAAAAGAGTTGGAAACTGGAAATCTTTTTTTGTTTCTTTCTTCCCACCAGGACACTCACTCAGAGTAGAATAATACCTAAAATAACCTAAAACAATACCTACTAATACCTAAAATAAATAAATAATGATATCAATAACGTAATAACTCGTAATAATCACAACCTAATAACTCGTAATAGTAATGGAAATACCTATTAGCTATTAGATAAGATGCGTGTAATACTAATTCGGGGTCTACACGTGTGGTGTGATATACCAACGGAACGGGTGTTTTTTACTAATGGAACATGGCTTAATGGTATAATCGTCAAGTGCCACGGAGGTTCGAAGCTGGTCGAAGATGGTAAACATATTTGAATACTTTTACTTATCTCACTATACACTTAGAGAAAGGTGTGATAAATGATATACATATTCATAAATGTGGAACTATGGTTCATGGTTCATAGGTCATAGGTTATAGGTCATAGGTTATAGGTCATATTTCATAGGTCATATTTCATATAGGTAAAAATTTTGATTTTTGACGTCGAACGACTAAAGAAATACTTTAAACAATTATTAGATTGTAAAGTATTAAAGCATTTATAAAATAATATGACATCTTGCAATAAACATCTTAATAAACATGTTAAACATCTTGCAATAATATGACTCCCTATCTCATAATGGCAGGATTACTCTTTCCTTTCAAAATTTTAGGCGAACGACAAAAGTCCTGAGATGAGCTATTAGTCATAGAAAAAAGATAGCAAGAAAAAAATATATATAAAAACCTATGAAAAGTTGCAAATTGCAAAATTTACATTCCTGAAATATTTTTTTCCTAACTATTATTTTAAATACAATTTATTTAAATTACTTTAATAAAACTATTTTAATATTAAATTACAAAAATGTCAGTTATTCTTCATTTAAGAGCTGAGACTAAACCATTAGAAGCTAGAGCTTGTTTAACTCCAATCACCACCAAGCAATTAATCGAAGCTGGGTTTAAAATCTACGTTGAGAGATCTAGCCAATCGATCTTCAATATCGAGGAATATGAAAAAATTGGTGCTATAATAGTCCCTGAAGGTTCTTGGAAAACTGCTCCTAGAGAAAGAATCATCATTGGATTAAAAGAGTTAGAAGAAGAGTCTTTCCCATTAATTCATACCCATATTCAATTTGCCCATTGCTACAAACACCAAGCTGGATGGCAAGAAGTTTTGGGCAGATTTGTCAGAGGCCATGGGACCTTGTACGATTTGGAGTTTTTAGAAAATGATCAAGGTAGAAGAGTCGCGGCATTCGGTTTCTATGCTGGGTTTGCCGGTGCTGCTCTTGGTATTAAAGATTGGGCTTTCAAGCAGGTCAACACTGATGATTCTCAAAACTTACCTGGAGTTTCTCCATATCCTAATGAAACAGAATTAGTCAATGATATCTCTAACGACTTACAATCTGCCTTGGTCAAGACTAATGGCAGAAAACCAAAAGTTTTAATCATTGGTGCTCTTGGTAGATGTGGGTCTGGGGCTATTAAATTATTAAAATCTATTGGCTTACCTGATGAGAATATTATTAAATGGGATATCAAAGAAACTTCTGTTGGTGGGCCATTTAAAGAAATCGCCGATGCCGATGTCTTCATCAACTGTATTTACTTATCTAAACCAATCCCTCCATTTATTAATTTGGATCTTTTAAATAGTACCGAAAGAAACTTGAGAACTGTTGTTGATGTTTCTGCTGATACTACTAATCCACACAACCCAATCCCAATTTATAGTATTGCTACTGTGTTCCCTGAACCTACTGTTCCAGTGGCCACCACTGTTGGAAGTAAAGTTTCTGTGATTAGTATTGATCATTTACCTTCTTTGTTACCTAGAGAGTCTTCTGAATTTTTCAGTCGTGACTTAGTTCCAAGTCTATTAGAATTACCAAACAGAGATACTGCTAAAGTATGGACTAAAGCTAAAAAATTATTCGATAAAAAAGTTAATGAATTACAAAGACAATCTAAATTGTGATTTTTTTTATATAAATATACATCATTTTGAAATAAATATTTGCTATCTATCTTTTTTTTTATAGTACATTGTAATATATATATACATATTACAGAAAAAAGTAATCACATTTTTATACATGTATTATTAATAATAACAGATAATCTATTTTTGACGGGAGAAAAGTTCTGAGACTTTGTCAAAGATACCATTAGTATGTTTAACTAATTTATAATCTAAAGGTAATTGTTTAGTGTTAGCCTTACCTGAATCCAAATGTTCTTTAACAATCTCGGCAAGACCTTCAATAAATAAAGGATCACCATTTAAAGATTCGGATCTAATTAATTTATCAGGGTATTTCAATTCATCTTTCAATTCAATATCAATTTCGTGTAATGTTTCAATATGATCCGATGTGAATGCAATAGGCACTATAACTATACCTTTATAATCCGGCAAAGATTCTAATTTTTTAACAATGTCAGGTGTCTTACCACCTAACCAAGGTTTAGGCCCCACTTGAGATTGCCAAACTAATCTATAAGGATTTGAAAATTTGAGACTTTCCATCACTGCGTATACTGTTGCTGCTACTTCTGCTGGATAAGCATCTCCTGTGTTTATAACATCCATAGGTAAAGAGTGGGCCGAAAATAATATAGTAACTTCGTCGCGATCTTCAGCTGGGAATTTCGCTAAAGCATTATCAATATGGTTTGCCACTGCTTGAATAAATTTCCCATTTTTAGGCCATCTATCAATGACAGACCATTGAATTTTCCTTTCTGGATCAATTTCTAAAGTCTTCCGCCATAATTCATTGATACTTGACCCTGTAGTTGAATAACTGAATTGTGGATACTGCAGGAATGCTATTGCCTTAGTAACACCGTCTTTCAACATTTGCGGTAAGGTGTCCTCAGTGTAAGGTTTAGCGTATCTGAATGCCACATACGGTTTATGTGGAGCAGTATCAGGGGATGTCTCATCAAGGATTTTACAAACTTGTGAAGATTGATACTCGGACCATTTACGGATTGGTGACCCACCACCAATTTCTGTGTAACGTTGTTCAATCATCGGAGTTCTGCGATTGGCTATCCATTTACCCAATACTGATTGGAATGGCAACTGGATTAAATCTTTATCACTAAATAATTTTAATAAAAAATCATAAGTTTCTTTAACCGTTGAAGGTCCACCCATATTCATGAATAATACCGCTGTTTTGGGTTTAGAAGACTGATGTCTAACACCAAATTTACTAATTATTGCTCTTTTACTAATAATATTCATCATCATTGTATCACTTGTTTATTAAATTAATTAATTAATTAATTAATTAATTAATATTTCTTCTCAAGAAGGTTGGAATTTATTAGTGGAAAATTAATTTCCACAACTTTTTTTTTTTTTTTTGATTTTTTGATTTTTTGAGGCAAAAAATTGCGATTTTGAGCCTTTGGGGGAACGAGATTTCTATTAAACACAGAATACTATTGCAAGGATACACATCCATTATTAGTAAAGATACTTTAGAAAATGAATCATCTAGTTCATAATATTCAATATATATACATATATATATAATATGAAAAAATATAAAAAAAGCATTGTGCGACAAAACCCACAGGTGACATAAAATAAAATAGATAATATAAAATAGGATACAAACGAAGAAGAAAAAAAAATGTTAATGATGCATTTTTAAAAAAAGAGATGTTTACTGATCAACCAGCATATTGTTCCCAACCTTCTGGACGTTTCAAGTTATTGATACTGTGGAATTTAGCAGTACAAGAGTAATCCTTCCAAGTGAAATCATCTTTTGGATTACAAACACACTTGTTTCTGAGTCTAAGTTGTTTATCAACAGGACAGTTATTGAAAGGAACATGGTAATAACCGACATCACCAAAGAAGTGAATTTGATCTCTTTCCAAGAATAAAGAAGCAGCAATAGAATGAACAGGAGCATCACCCCAACGTTCATAAAAGAACCCACCGGATTTATCCAAGTGTTCAAAATACTTGATATAAGCTTCAGATCTCCAGAATTTCAAAGAACCAACTTCGAAATTAGACCAGAAATGACACAAGTTATAAGAATTACCAGAATCATCAGAGACAAAATCTAACATATTGTTTTCTGGTAAGTATTGAGGGTTTTGAGTGATGAATTCTTTAGTGGTTTTCCATAAAGTTGGAATGGTTTCAATATATTCAGGAAGAGTGATAGTGAACCCATAAGCCTTGTTGTTATCCTTCATAAACTTGAAAACATCATAATCAACATCGCAAAAGATTTTGATATCAGGTTCAACTCTCCAGTAGTATTCATAGTCCATCATTAATGGATGTCTGAAGAAGAATCCAGATTCATATCTACACATGTGTCTGTAAGAAATAGAATCACCATAAATGATCTTACGTTCTCTCATATCTTCACGGACTTTAGCAGCTTTTTCCTTGTCAATCCATTCTGGGAAGCCCCATTGATCTTTGGAAATCTTACCATATTTAGTTTTACCAGAGATTAAAGCTGAAGTCACTCTTTTGAACTCTTCACTGAAATCATCGTCATTCAAGAAAACCCAGTCATAATGGAATTTACGGTTGAAACGGTCTTCAATGTATCTAATAGAACCAACAATAGACATTAAATCAGAATTTCTAGCCAAAGTCACAAAGGTTGCGCTAACCTTTTCACTTTCATCGACTGGAGCTTCTTTATAGTAAGTTCTCTTGAGACCATCTTCAACAAGAGTGACTTTTTTACCAGAGGTACCACCGTTGAATTTGGTTTCTTCAAGCACCTTAGCAGCACCTGCACCGGTTGTTAGATATCCACTTTTAGAAGTATCGAAACTAGAGCCGGAACTGGCTTTGGAAGTGGAACTTGAACTTGAGTCTTTAATAACTGGCACATAACTAGTACTACTGCCTTTAGATAATATAAACCCACATAATAAAAGGGCTGCGATTAAAGCACCAAACCTAATCAAACGAGCATTAGATCTAGCCATGGTGGTGATTTTATTTAGTTATATTTATCAATCTATAATTATTTATAAAAAAATGATCGAATCAAATAATAAATAAATCAATAGATAAACTGAAAAAAAAAATAAAAAATAAAATAAAATAAAAAAAATGGAAAAATCAAGGAGAGAAATTTTTCTCATTTTTTTATTTGCTGTTCTTTTTGGCCAAAAAAAATTTCACCTTTCGTAGAAAAATCGACCTTTTTGCTAATAATTTAGCGGCTTAAAAAAAAAAATAGGAGCAACATCGTGGCAGTTGTAGGTGCTGGGCATCCTGTGGGACTTGAATTACATTAGTGAAGGGTTGTCTTTTGCTGGATGTACACAGAGCTTGTAGATTTTATGTATTGTGACCAAATATGGCACTAGTAAAGACATGGTGAAGGAACACCATTTGTACCCAAACACCACTGTAAAGTATATTAGCATATCAGCTATATGGTATTAGTTATATGGTATTAGTTATATGGTATTAGTTATATGGTATCAGTTACATTGTATCAGTTATTATATCAGTTATTATATCAACTGTATTGTCTGTATTATATCAGCTTTTATTCTATTATATAATGGATAATTGATAGACCACCTGGCCGGGTCTTAAAATATTCACAAGCAGAGAAAAACAAAAAAAAAACTAATTTATTCATTAAATGAATGGAAACATTCGTGAATGTATTGGTTATAAGTAATAAATAAATAAAAAGAAAAGAAACGAACGATAAATATGTCCTTTAACTCATTTGATTTTACTCTTGACTATCCCTTGTTTGCCCTTGAATTCATCAAAGATGATACTTTTGTTGTGTCTGGCGGTGGTGGTGAAGGGAAGCATGGGATCCCTAACAAAGTCGATATTTATCAAATAGTGAATAGCAGTGATGCTAAGAAGGAGGAGAAAAAGGAGGAAAAGAAGGAGGAAAAGAAGGATGTGCCAGAAATATTAAAGCCAAAGACCATCACTGAGGTTGCTAGTTATAAATTCCCAGTTGGTACTGATGCTCCAATGGCAATCAAAGTATTGCCATCTTCATCGTCTAATATCGATATTTTAACCGGCTGTAATGAATCCAAAGAACTTGTCAAATCCGATAAAAACGATTCATTAAAGCAATTATCCTTTAACCCTCAGAATTCGTCAATTGAATTAATTAACAAATTCAATGTTTTCAAAAGCAAGGACCCCCAATCATACATCAAGAAAATTGATATTTTGAACGAGGATATAGCATTGGTATTGAATTCTGACAACAAATCCAAAATAATCGGGCTACCTTTGGCTACAAAATTTGATAAAAAACTAATTGATATTACCGAATCTAATGAAGTTAAAGATTTTTCAATTAGACCTGGTAGTTTTTCTGAATTCTCTTATATCCAAAAAAGCTCAGTTACTACAGTCACTTATAAAGACTCCAAGGTTACTAGTAAAGTTGCTGATTTAGCTAAAATCGACAATGGCCGTTATAAACACGTTTCTAATTCAAGAGTATTGTATTTAACTTCTAAAATTGTTTTAGTCCTTGGTTCATATTCAAGCAATCCAAGAGAGAAAAAAATATTTGCCCTTTTCTATTCGATAGCTGAAAAGAAAGTGGTTAATTTCGAAATTATTGAAAATAATGTTAAAAGTATCAATGCTGCTGATTTTAAAATTTTCAATGAGTCTCATAATGCCAATTCCGCAGTGTTATCTATAGCTACAAGCGATTTGGCCATTGTATTGTACTATATTAACTTGAATTCTCTCAGTATTCAAAAATTATACAAATTTGACAAAGTTCATGCTTTTGCTATTACTAATTTGAAAATATCGCCAAAGATTACCTCGGTTGTCAGTGTTAGTGCTGCTAATACTATTAGTGTCATTGAATTGCCAGTCGATGAAAATGATTTAATTGGATTAAAGGAATCTTCGCAATTAAGATTGATTATAATTGCCTTGATTATAGCTATATTGGCTCTTTTAATTCGTTCATTATAAAATTAATAACAATTCTTTTTGAATATATATAGTGTTTAATAATGATCCATCATTGTAGTATATTAACCACTCATAACCATACAAAAATGCCATTTTTCTCTTAAAACGAAGGAAAAGCAAAATAAAGGATATACCAATATCCTTGCTGCTGTAAATAATAATATAAATCAAAGAATAAAACATAATATATAGTATACCAATCATGTTGGCAAGAAAACCATTATTCAGACCAATTGGCAGATCTTTGATTTCCAGAAGTTTCTTCAGCTGGAATTCTTGGTTTGCTAATTCTAAAATAATTTACCCCGAAAGAGAATTTGGAATCCATGGCAATACAAGAATATACCCACAGGCAGTACGTTATGGAGAAAACGATCTTAATGATTATTTAATATCAACTAAAACCACCCCGTTATTGTTGAATTTCACTTACAAAGGTGACCAGTCTCATAATATCGTCACCAAGGCATTGTACAACATTATGAATTATCAAATTACCGAGGATAAACGTGTGAACATGGTAGACGTGGAAGCTGACGAAGAGGCTAATAAAGAATTAATGTTACTATACAATGTTACAGTTTTACCTACCATTGTGGCCCTCAAAAGGCAGCAGTTTGTTGATAGCTATAAAATTAAAGACATTAATCAGTTTAAACTGAGTGACTTGCTATCTTGGATCAATAATACTGTCTAGTGGATAAACAAATAAAGAAATGAAGGTGTTTTAATAACAATAACAACGAGATAGTTGATGCTTTCATTGACATTCTTCAATACGATACTTGCTAGCTCTTCAATAACCAAGCTTGAATAGGTAAAATATAAATACTCACGTGACAAATACCACCAAATATTGTTTACATTTTTCCTAATGAAGCTATTTGCAAAAGAAAAATCAACAACAAAAATTTAAAAAAAAAGTTTTTGATTATATAAAAGTAAAGAATAATTCATGATATTTTCGTTAAATACAATATTTCCATTTATCATTTATAATCTGAGTAAATTATAGTATATATTATCATAAAACAACAATAATTGTAATTTATTCACAATGAATATTTTCAACCTGAGATCTAAATTATCTGAAGTTGACTCAATTGCTAACGGAGTTCAAGATATACAATTCGACAACCAACAATCAAATAAAATCAATCAATTCGTACCAAACATGAACTTCGCAGCCCCAGCTGACTATGACAAGGAAAACTCGTCTCCTTATAACAACGGTAACACCTCGCCAACAAAATCCATCCAATATGGTAATACCAACAACACTGCTAATAATAATAATAACAATAACTATCAAGTCAATAGACATTTAGGTAGAGATTTCTACCAAAAGGCAAACTCCCAAAAGACTAAACGTTTGGTCAATGTTTGCCAAATGTATTTCTTAGACTATTACTGCGATATGTTTGATTATGTTGTTTCTAGAAGACAAAGAGCTAACCAAATGCAAAAAAACTTGTTAACTATTAACTCCGAAGAAGAAAGAAATACTCAATACCATACCTATTTGGCTAAAGAAAAACAATTGCTTAGACAAAGAAGACTTAGACCTAAACATAAAGATTTTGAAATGATCACCCAAGTTGGTCAAGGTGGCTATGGCCAAGTTTATTTAGCTAGAAAAAGAGACACCAGGGAAATCGTGGCCCTTAAGATCTTAAGCAAGCGTCTTTTGATGAAATTAAACGAAACCAGACACGTTTTAACCGAAAGAGATATTTTAACCAATACTAGATCTGAATGGTTAGTTAAACTCTTTTATGCTTTTCAAGATACTGAATCTGTCTTCTTAGCCATGGAATTCGTTCCGGGTGGTGATTACCGTACTTTATTAAATAATACCGGGGTGCTCATCCCGCCTCATGCTAGATTCTATATCAGTGAAATGTTTGCCGCTGTTAATGCTTTACATCAATTAGGTTATTCCCACAGAGATTTAAAACCAGAAAATTTCTTAATTGATAGCAAAGGTCATATTAAACTCACGGATTTCGGTCTTGCTGCTGGTTCGGTATCCACTGATAGAATCGAAAGTATGAAGTCTAGATTGGCCGCTGTTAAAGATTTAGATTATAGTGTTCCAACCGGTTCGGTTAAAGAAAGACAAAAAATGTACCGTTCTCTTAGAGCTAAGGACATTCATATTGCTAATTCCATTGTTGGTTCTCCTGATTATATGGCTCTTGAAGTGCTAGAAGGAAGATCTTATGATTACACTATTGATTATTGGTCATTAGGCTGTATGTTATTTGAAACTTTAGTCGGTTATCCACCTTTTGCCGGTGCCAGCTCTGATGATACTTATACCAATTTAAGAAGATGGAACCAAGCCTTAAGAAGACCTAGATATGAAGATGGTAGATATGTGTTCTCTGATAGAACTTGGCAATTAATCACTAAATTAATTGCGGCTCCTGCTGATCGTCTTAGATCTTTTAAACAAGTCATGAATATGCCTTATTTCGCGGAAGTTGACTGGGATAATTTAAGAACAAGAGTCCCTCCATTCACTCCTCAATTAGATGATGACGAAGATGCTGGTTATTTTGATGATTTTAATAATGAGGAAGATATGGCCAAATATAAAGAAGTTATGGATAAGAAAGCTCACATTGAAAGAATGTCCGATAAGAAAATCGATAATAGATATTTCATTGGATTCACTTTTAAACATGCTGGTTCTAAGATTGTTGGCAATGATTCCAATAAAGCGAATACTCTTTTTGAACAAGAAACACAAGGTATTAGTAGTGCCGATCCATTTACTACTTGGTATTAATTTTGGTCATTTCTTCACTTTTCTTCTTTTTTTTTTTTCTTTAATTATTATTAGTTTAGCTCGGTCTTATTATTATTATTTTTCTCTCTAGTTTGTTAATATATATACTCATACAACATACACATATACACACAACTTGTAATCATGTCTTCTACAATAGATATTCCCGACAAATAAATGAATATATTGTTTAACTATAAACTTAAAACCTCGCTTAAAAATTTATCCTGCTTTATAATTGATGAGTATTTACCATTGATAATAGTCTTCAATTGTTCAACAGCTTCATCACTATTACATTTATTCAAATCAACATTCAGTTTCCATTCTTTCAAAATAGTCTTTAATGTCTTTGTACCTTCCACTATTTCAGTTTGTGAGCATTTACTTCTTTTATCAGCGATATAAGGATCTTCAACATCTTCTAATTCAGATGCCTTTCTTTTAGACATTGATATAATCTTCTTTGGGAATTTAACCATTTCTGCGACATGAATACCAAAAGATTGATCAGAAATACCGGGCTCGACTTTATACAACAATGTAATATCAGGTGTGTCGTTATCAGTAGCTGCTGCTTTATGAGAATCATCAACATGAGCTACTACATGGAAATTCTTAACCGTTGGGATTTTATCACTTAAGGAAGTTAACTCATGGAAATGAGTAGCGAATAATGTGAAACATTTTTTATTTTTAGCAATATCTTCACTGATCGCATAAGCAAGACCAAACCCATCATAAGTACTAGTTCCCCGACCTAATTCGTCAATGATGATTAATGAATTCTCGCTAGCACTTTTCAAAATACTCGACATTTCAAGCATTTCTGCCATAAATGTAGAAATTCCTTTCAATTGAGAATCACCAGCACCAACCCTGGCTAAAATTGCATCAACTATTGCAATTTCAGAATTCTCTTCTGCTGGGATATAACAACCAATTTGTGCTAATAAATTCATAATCCCAACAGTTTTTATATATGTTGATTTACCACCCATGTTAGGACCAGTGATGATTAAAAATTCTTGAGAACCTTTAATGAGACTAATATCATTAGCAATAAAAGATATATCATTAATCATTTCTAAACATGGATGTCTGGCTTCCTTAATAATGGTGTTTCTCGTCTCACTGGATAATTCATGCATTTTAGGTCTTGTATAAGAAATTGGAGCATATGCAGAAACGTGAGCAAATGCTAAGAGAACATCTAATTTGGCCAAAAGCACGGAAATTTCATCTAATAATGGACAGTAAGTTGAAGTAATTTGAATGATTTCTTCAACAACAGTGGCCTGGGCCTTGTTATATTCGTCTTGCAATTCAGCGTATTGAGTCGCATATGTTTGTAGTTGAGGAGTAGTGAAATGGACACCAGCTTTAATTGTCAGTAATTCAATGTAATCATTAGTATGAGATTTACCACGTAATACTGAGGCATCAATTCTTGTTAATCTTAAACACCAACCATGAAGATGATGATTTTCTAATTTTAATTTCTTATCAGCGTCTTTATTTAAATCATCAGCAACTTCTAAATGGATTCTTTTAATATTACGTTGTAATTTATCAGTCTTTTGCTTGATCAGTAATAATTCTTCACTGAAGTCTGGTTTAATCACGAATTCATGATTATCTAAGGCGTCTAAATCGACAGTTGTTTCAACTAATTCTTGTAATCTATAGAAAGGATTCATAGCTTCTTTTAAAGGATTCATCCATTTATCAGTGATTAATTCTTTCAAACGATTATGCTCTTCATCGCTAGTCAAAAAATCATTAGTGTTACCATTTTCCTCTTCTAAATTGGCATAACCATTTTCAAGAATGTTTAAAAGTTCGGGGATTTTCAAAACTAATTGATAAATACGAACCACATCTTCTAAATTAGCATTATGACGTAAAAGTTTTCTAGTCAATCTTCTAATATCTGGGATACTATTCAATATATCTTCTTGTAAAAATTTTCTAGTCTCGGAGTCCTCAATCAAATAACCAACGAGAATATGACGGTCAACAATTTCTTTAATATCAGTTAATGGCTGCTTCAACCATTGTGATAATAATCTAGTACCTTCAGAAGATTTACAATGGTTCAATAATCCAAATATACTATTGTTTTTATTACCAGAAGAGCCAACGTTGGGAAAAAGATTCAACGCTTTAACTGCTGATAAATCCAATTTCATGAAATTGTTTAATGCAAATAATTCTAAATTGAAAGTATTGTAAGTAGATTCATCACTGATTAAACTCAAATGACTTATCAAAGCGGCAATACAATCAAAAGATTTATTTTTACCATTTTGAGCCACAAGGGTTAAATTCCCTTGCTTGTTTAAAATCTTTGATAAATCTTGATCTAAATCATTGTTGTTGAAAGAACTTGATTTAACATCGGTGATTGTCACTTCACATCTATCAATAACTTGAAGTAATTTCTTCAAATTAGAATCCTTCAGTAACGACAAGTCTGAAACATTACTGATCAAAAGTTCTTTAATATTCATTTGAATTAACATTGATTCTAAATTAGAGAATAATTCGTTATCGAAAAACTCCGTGAATCCAATGATTTTAGAATTGGTGTCAATATAGGCAATGGCCAAATTAGTACCATTAGTATTTTTATCAATGACTTTAATAGCACCCAAGCATTGATTTGACACCAAATCATTGGATGAGAAGTTCACCAAATCTTCAACTTCATTCAAGTTACCAGGACTTAAAGTGTTGATGAGTCTCCAAGTCTTTTCATAAAGCTCAATTTTAAACCCCTGATCAATGATGAATGATTTAACAATAGACCCAAATACTTGTGGCGAGAAAGTAATGTATGGGATGTCTTTATTTTCCTTGATGATACTATCAGTTTTAAACACTTGTTCAGCTAATAACTTCGTGTCTTCTTTACCTAAAACTGTATAATACTCTCCCTTGTCAACTACTCTAATAGTTTGATGTGGTTTCTCTGGTAAGTTTTTATATTTTCTATAAAATCCGTTCTGATCTGCTTGATCAGCGAACTTCAATTCAACCTTCGTAGACATGGTTTAAATTATTGGTATTCTGGATATGTAGTTTTATATTGGTGATCGTACAAGAGTTGGAATTCAAAAATAATTGGTGTAAATACTGTCAAAATAATTATGTTTTTTTAAAGAAAAAAAAATTAAAAAAAAACAAAAAATCTGAAAAAATATTTTTTTACGCGACGCGTCGCGTCGCGTCGTTCATTCGATCCATTAACTTGGTACAAATATTTTTTTTGAATTTTTTTACAAAATTCCTTGCTAGCAATCGAGAGCAACTATTTAACTCTATTATAGATATATAAATATATAAATATAGTAATAAAAATCGGACTCGCGACCATCAACTATATTGGGAATGATAATAATTTAATATCGCAGGCCCTTCTTTCAAAAAGGTGAAATAGTCTTATTGTTGGCTCTTATTGTTGACTCTTATTATTGACTCATAGAAGGAAATCCAGAAACTATCGTGGTTCTTTTCTTTTTCTTTTCTTTTTCTTCTTTCTATTGGACTTCTGGGCATCATCGAACGTGAATTACCTGAAGTAACCAGTATCTTTTACTTGGCTTTATTATTCTCTAACACATACAAATACACATACAAATATGAATAAGATATCGAAGGTTTCCTGTTATAGAATACTTTCTCTTTTACTATTGTCGCTTTAGTATCCTTTATGATAATGCTAATAATAAAAGTTTCTTCCCAAGACCGGACCGAAGTGTTAAAATCTTTTGGTCACCATCATCACCTACAATGACAAAAAATATTTTCTTATTTCTTTTACACTAAATAAAAGATGTTGCTTATACAATAAGCTATTAATTAATTAGCAGAACTGTTACTAAAAACAACAATAAGTCAACGATCCGAGTTTTACAGCTAGCTATTGGTTAGCTATTATTTATGATTCCTCCGTTTTCCGATAAAAGAGATAAAAAAAATTTTTTTATATTTAAAAAGGATAAATTTTTCCTAATTATTTTTTTTTTTTTTTGCATTTTCTGTCATATATCCATCATCTCATCTCATGATTGTATCCATCTATCTTTAAATTAATACATCTCAAGATAAATGCAGCAGACATATATTTATACAGCTATTCAAATGACAGAAATAATACTATCAGTTTAAGTAAAACCCCCATTACAAAAAGTATTTATTAACAACGGCAATAATACCAAAAGTTTTTAGAAAATGAATATCAATAAAGATTCAAGGGCCTATAAGATCTTCATAACCATAGTTAAATTCATAATAAGCCAATGGTTTTATATGTTTTTAGCAGCCTTAATAGCGCTAGCTCATTCATATCCAAATTTTGCACGTCATGGCGGCACTATTAAAGCTGAATATTCTATTGGTTATGGGGCAGTTGCGGCGATTTTTTTGCAGAATGGATTATCTTTAGAAACTAGAATTTTAATCAAAAATTTAGTCGACTGGAGAGCTCATTCATTAGCCATTTTGATGCAGTTTTTAGTCACTGGACTTATAGTGTTTGGAATTTGTTCCGGTATTAAACGTGCTAATAATCCAAATATTGATGATTGGCTACTTGTCGGTGCAATCACTACATCCACTTGTCCAACGACAATTGCTAGTAACCAAATCATGACAAGAAAGGCTAAAGGTAATACTGCATTAACTACCTGTTCAGTCTTTGTCGGCAATTTATTTGGTGCCTTTGTCAGTCCTTTAGTTTTAAGATGGTATACTTCATATCATACTTGGTCCTTTGGTAACCCTTCTAATGGTACCTCTTTCAATAGTGTTTATAAACATGTGATGAAACAGCTTGGACTTTCTGTGTTTATACCATTGTTTGTTGGCCAATGTATTGTTAACATCAATCCTGAAAAAGTATTGGCATTCAATGCTAAATATAAATTAGGCAAAGTTGGATCCATTTGCTTGTTATTAAATTTATATGCATCCTTCTCAACCGCTTTTTATCAACATGCGTTTACTTCAGTGTCTCATGTTTCCGTTATTATGATTGTCTTTTTGAATATTGGATTATATCTACTTTTCAGTTTAATCACTATCTTATTGGCAAGGAACTTCTTGATTAAACTATTTGTGGATCATTATGAACAAAATATAGAAAAATATCAAAATAAAAAATTCACCACATTGTTTTATAAGTTCATTTCACCTTATTATTTCAATAAAAAAGACACTGTTTCGTTGTTGTTTGTGTGTCCTGCTAAAACTGCAGCTTTAGGGATTGCATTAATAACGTCTCAATATGGTGATCATTTCCGTTATTTAGGGAAGATTTTATGTGCATTAGTGTTGTATCAAACTGAACAAGTGTTAGTGGCTAATTTGTTAGTGATTCCGGCTAAAAGATGGATTTTAAAAGATGAAGCTAAACAGAACGATATCAATGAAGAGGAACAGGAACATTCTTCTTCAAGTTCTTCGGAACGTGACTCTTCAACCCAGCAAGTCTTTGAACCAATAGCGAAATCAAAAGAAAAAACTTGATATTAATAATATAGACATATACTCTTCTTACATGTAGATTTTTTTTCCTTCTTTCAAAAAAATAAATATTCGGCATTAAAATTAATTATAAAATAGACTGGTGTAAGAAATGATGAAGAGAAAAAAAAAAGACTAATATACAAATATGCAAATGAGAACAAAACCAAAAATGAAAACCAAATTGAGCAAAAATGAAAAAAAGAAAGAAAAAAAAAAAAGAGCTATGACATGATGATGGATGAATAGATAAATGAAATGGCGCAATCAATAAGTGCCTCGTATTCTTCTGGCTAATTGGATGTCTTTTTGCATTATCGTCACTCTTTTAGCATGAATAGCACAAAGATTCGTATCTTCAAATAAATTCACCAAAAATGCTTCTGCAGCTTCTTGTAACGCCATGATGGCTACCGACTGCCATCTTAAATTATAATCACTCCCAATATAATCTGTAGCAATTTCCCTTATAAGCCTTGCAAATGGTAGCTTTCTAAGTAACAACCCTGTAGATTTTTGATATTTTCTAATATCTTTCAATGCCTTAATACCTGGCCTATATCTTCTTTTCTTAGCCGGAGTTCCTGAACCAATACCGCTTAATCTGCTGGTTCTTGCTACTATACTTTTTCGACTAATGGGATCTTCATGATGAATTAATCTGTTGCTGCCTCCCTCTCCTCGGCCACTGCTGCTTTTGTATGCGTCGTTTTCCTCACCATCAACTATTGATTCATTATCACTCTCTTCTTCGCTTTCTGATTCTGCCTTCACGATGGTTTCCACCATTTTCGTTCTATTTACCGTCATCTCCAGGTTTTTACGTCTTCTGCTCGGCGAGACATTGCTCTTTGATGCTGCTGTTATTTTTTTACTACTTCGTCTTGATCCGCCTGATAATCTAGCCATTATTTATGATTTAATTGTGCGTTTTCTTTTTCTCCATTCAAAGTTATGGTAGTAACTGTCAATTGTTAATATTAATTGAATCGCTGGTTGTGGTGATTAGTAAAAATGAATGGATATTACTTCAAATATTTTTTTTTCTTTTTTCAAGATGATTAGAAAAAAAATGAAATTCATGTGGAATACCAGCCATTTTAATTTCTTTCAATGGGGTCGTCTAACTTTTTTTTACAGTAGCATTTTTTTAATTTTTCACAATACATAATATTGTTCAATTACGAGGAGAAAGGAAAAAAGAAGAAGAAGGAACACGTGATAAATCATGTGATTATATGTCAGAAATTTTATTTATAATACTTATATATATAAGATTATATTTAATCAACTTCATCAGCTAATGACGTAGATTCAGGCTGTTTTCTATATAATCCCAAGACTTCAGACTGTTCTAATAAAGTGATGATTTCATTTGGATCTTGGTCATCGGTTAAAGACCCGAATAATTTATTGACTTCGCTAAGTTCCCCGGTTTCAATAGCTTTTTGGAAATTCAAAGGCAATTTTTTGAAATGCTCATAAGCTTCTTTATTCTCAGTAGCATCCGGTACTGGCAAAAGAACGATTTCCGTGTTTGGATCAGTGGATTTAATTTCAAATGCTTCATCTTGTGGCTCGTAATTAGACTTCATATTTTCCCATTCGTTTTCATTTTCAAGCACCGCTTGAATCCCAATGACTCCACTTTTTTCAAAAGTTTCCAAAACGTTTTCGGCAACATCAATCTTCATGTTGGCAAACACTTTATTGATTTCATCTAATGATCCAGTTTCAACTGCGGCTTTCATTTCAGTTGGCAATTTAGAATATTCTTCATATTTCACCGGGTCTTTGGCTTTATCAGGGATTGTTATTGTTAATTTAGTATTAGGATCTAAAGATTTCAATTGGATTTGCTCTTCTCCATGTTGTTCACCGGCATCGACTGATTTTTGTTCCTTTTTGATTAATTCACTTCTGGTTTTAATATGTGACGCCATTCTATCCACTTCTTGCAACAATAAACGATCACTATCAATGATTTTATTGAAAAACATTCCGATGATTCTTTCTTTACGAGAAATGTCGTCTTTGCTGTTAGTATTACTATTATTACCAGCATTAGCTAATTCAACGATATTCTGAATCATCACAGCATGATGTATAATGTTTCTAGCACCTTTTTCATCGTCTTTTAATTGGTAATCAAATGCAAGCATGAATAATCCATCTTTTTGAGAATCGGAAACAATGAAAGGATTTTTTTCTAAAAATTTAGCACATTCTATGTAATTAGATGCCGGAATTTTAACATATTCTTCTGTTTCTGGGAAAAGTTTCATAGCATCCATTTCCTCATCTGTAATTGTTGGCTTTTTTGGATCTTTCTCAGCTGGGGCGCTGCTGGTAGTAGCTGCTGGAGTAGGAGAAGCAGCAGTGATTTTTGGGGAGTTTAATGTTTCAATTTGAGTAACTTTTTTACTGTTACCAGCAGTAGGAGTACTGGCCGCGTCAGCAGCCTTTGATTTAGTATTAATTTCACCTTTGTTAGTATAGAAAGAATCAAACCCAGTGTGAACATCTTCGGAAGTAATAAACTTGGCCTTTTCAATGAGTAACTCGTCCAATTTCTTTCTATTTTGAACTGAAACAGTATCAATTTTTTTACGGTGATCCAAGACCAATTTTCTTAAAATGGCACCATCTGTGACTTTATTATCAGTGAAGATTTGCGTGAATAAATCTTCAATCATTTCATTGTAGGTTGGTGCCCCAAAAGTATCATCTTGTGATGATTTTTCCTTACTATCGAAATTATCGGCAAGGTATTTATTTCTAACTTCTTCATTGAATAAATCTTCATCAGAAAGATTTAATAAAATCGAATCAACACGTTTATTTAAATTTTCATACATTTCAGATTGAAGACGGAGAAGTTTAATATCTTGATCTCTTTTGGTTCTTTGTTCGTGGATCTGTCTTTGTTTCATTCTAATGAACGATTTCTTATCGACATTTGGATGAACTTCAACGTCACTGTCATCACTTAACTCAATTTTATCCCATTTAGAATAATCAACCATTTTTTGATATTTATTTGTGTTTGTACTTTACGGTTTGCTATTAGTTTGGTATGAATTGCTGGAAATTTTCCCATTGGAAATTCTCTTATTTATGTTATTTGATGGCAATTTCGAAAAAATGAAAACAAAAAAAATTTTTGTTTGTTTTTTTGTTAGTATATGCATTGTAGGCGTGATACATACAGCTCTATAACATTCTAGAAAATTCTACATAATAGTAAACGAAACGAGTAGTTATTAATGATGATAATATTATTTGGTACTACTGCAAAAGAGTAGAATGTACGTATGTATGTATGTATGTTAGAAATCAAAAAGCAGCTTCATCAGCATAATCACCTTCATCGCCAAAATCTTCACCATCATCGAAATATTTTTCAGCATTATAATCGTCATCATCTTCCTCATCAAATTCATAGTCATCATCGTCACCAATATCATCGTTGTCCTTCTTATCCTTGTCATCTTCGTCTTCAGCAATGTTCTTTAATTTTTCCAACATCTTCTTAGTAAATTCCTCATCGTTATTTTCACCGTCCTTGTTTTCTCCATTCAAATTGTCCAAATAGAATTTCCCACTCTTCTCCTGGTACGTACTTAATTTGATTCCTTTGTTAGTGTTGTTGCCACCAACTAATAGCACTGATTGCAACTCTTTAGGAAAGAATGATATATCGAATGGATGATCGGCTATAGATCTTTGAGCTTTTCTTTTCTTTAAATATTTATCAGAGTATCTTTTCAACCCGTCATTGATTTTTAGATCTTCACTGTTTTCATTATTGTTGTTGTTGTTGTTGGTTGACCCTGAGTAAAATGGCCCTTCTTTGATAATCTCTTGGAAATGGATAAATTGACCTGCAATTTTCTTTTCACGTTCATTCAAAGGTCCATTCACTGGTACTATTAAATTTTTCTCCGAATCTATAGCAAGTCGTACTTCTTTTAAGTCTTTATATTCTAAACCCAACCCAAATGCTAATCCTCCGTATCTACCACCTCTGCTCATTTTTTCTCTATTATATTACTGTATTATGAACAATTAGCCAAATTATATTTGAGTAATCCTCTCAGTATCTTATTGCAAAATAGAAGTATCCACGATTATTCCTTTAGGGATGAGATTCACAAAGAAAAAAAAATTTTTTTTTTTCTTTTTCTCTCCCAAAATGAAATTTTTCAATGCGCCGTGTAATTAGTAATAAATGAATATTGGTCAATAGCTCATTTATAAGCCCAGTAAGTCCATTGGTGATACGTCAAGACGGTATAACAAAAAGCCCAATTATGTTAAGCATTGGGTTTATGTGATTCCATCTTCAAGTTATATTATAAGCCTTTATGACATTTTTTATTATACACAAGGGTGACAGGAAAAACTCTTACAAGAAGGAAGAACCAAAAAAGAAGCTAAGGACATTACTATCATTCAGGATCAGTAACAAACTTCTAAGGCGCAATATTTCAACCACAAAGCCATATTCCTTATTAGTAGTAGGTGAAAATGAGGCCCCTTTTCACCAAAAGACCACTTTGTTGATGGTTCATTGACCCTACCTATTTGCAGTAAAAGTTTAAGTATCATATTGTGTTGTAACTAACCTACAGTAGCTATATATACAGAAGCTAAGCTGGAGCAGCTCCTGGACAAATTAATACCAATAATGGTCTACAAACAATAAAAAAAAAAGAATGGAAAAGAAAAGAAAAGAAAAGAAATAAGAAAGAAATGAAAAGTAAGAGTATCTCTAACTTGACAGTATGTTTATGTCGGCAGGTCCTGTGTGTAAAAAGAAAAAAAGTATTTGGGAAGTATAATGTAATACAGCATAATGTAATACAGCATAATGTAATACAGCAATATCTATGCCTCGTATTAGGGAACTATCTAAGAAAGAATTACTTGTTTTTTAGTTGTTATTTTTAGTTCTTGTGTAGCTGTAGCTATAAAATTTTTGGGCCTATACAGAGGAAATTTTTGTACGTTTCAAATCAAGGGTAAAGCCCCGAATCGACGGAAAAACTTTATAATTTATTATGAGATTAACTTCACTGAAAGAGATTGTTATATTGCTTCTAATAATACTTGAAAAGTTTGATAGTTCTCCCTCATTATCGTAAATAATTGGTGAGCACGTTTTAGAAAAGACAGAAAAGAAATGGCAAAGATAATAGCACTGTAATACGAAGCTTTTTAATTCAAAAGCCGAAAAGAAAATATATAACTTGAAAAAGCCAAACGTTACCACAAATTGTGAAAAGTTGCAATTATTATAATGAGGCTTTCCCTTCGCTATTTCAATATATGATGAATCTATGAAATTAAATATGGTAACTGTGAAATATATTAAAATGAATTCTGGTACTGTCTATCTAAAGCCTTATTATTAAAACAGCGATCGTATTATTTTACTATACAAAATCCATGTATGAGTGCTATCATAGAAATGAGTTCCAGGATATAGTATCACATCAATCTTCTCACTGCCTTTACTGTTGCTAAATATATATTCAACTTTATTTTTGGTCTTTTGATAGTTTTTAAATTAATATAAATTGAACAATGATCCCATGAAGTTTATCTAATTATCATTAACTGTTTATAATTATTTAATCAATCAATCAATCAATCATTCTTATAGACTTATACACTCAACAACAATTTATAAATAGACAAACCAATTATACAAAATGAAATTCTCAATTGTTTCTATCGTTGCTTTATTTGCCATTACTGCTAGTGCTTTACCACTTAAACAGATTAAAGATATCAATACTCTTTCTGCTCCTCTTTCTAAGAAATCCACTGATGGCCTTAACGCAGCTATCCTTGAAGATGCTCAAAAACGTGAAGAAAAGCAAAAACCAGCTGGTGGTATGCCACCATCTCCAGATGGAGCTGGTAACTTTACTGAAGGTGGTGAATTCAACGGTACTCACCATGGTGGCAAGCTTAATGTTACTCACCATGGTGGCAAGCTTAATGTTACTCACCATGGTGGCAAGCTTAATGTTACTCACCATGGTGGCAAGCTTAATGTTACTCACCATGGTGGCAAGCTCAATGGTACTCACCATGGTGGTAAATTCAATGGTACCCTTCATGGTGGTAAATTCAATGGTACCCTTCATGGTGGTAACTTTACTGAAGATGGCGAATTTAATGGAACTCATCACGGCGGTGAATTCAATGGTACTCAACACGGTGGTAAATTTACTGAAGGTGGCGAGTTCAATGGCACTCATGGTGAATTCAATGCTACTGGTACTCCACCATCTGAGCTCCCAACTAATTCTTTCACTGGTACTCCATCTGGTATACCATCTGGTACTAATATTAACGTAAAAGAAGTTGATGCTTCTTCTGTTCCTGAAGAAGAAGAAGAAGAATCCTTAACTGCTACTTCTGAATCTACTATTGCTACTTCTGATTAAACAGTTTGAAGAAAAAACAACAACTTAGCGATTAATCGCTGTTTAGAAAAAATCAAGACAGGTGCTTGACTTAATTATATACAATTTATAAACATTGCCTTTGGCTTGGATTTTTATATATATACAAATACTTATACACTCTTAGAATGCACTCTATTGCTCACTTTACTTCTTTATACTTCATTTATTCGTAGTTTTTGGGTGCAATGTTGAAAAATTTAACAGATAGGAAAAGCAAAGAAAGGAAATTTTCATGAAAAAAAAAAAAAAAAAATTAAGGGATTGATGTATATTTAAAAATCGAATTAATGTATATATCCACCCATTAGTCTATCATCATTAGCGATATCGACATAGATAATGTATGGCAACAACAGTTTAAATAACATCATGGCAATTGATATTACTACTTATTATTATCTTAGAGATTTGGCATTTGTTGGTGCTAGTAAAGGGTATTACTTTTCATTAGCAATATTATCCTTTTCATTCAAAATGGCAATTACGATATTAAAATTTATAATAATTAAGCCAGTATCATTTGGATTTTATTGTTTCAGATGGTTGATTTTTTTACCAATATTCACATTGATAGTATATTCGACAGAATTTATACTATTGCCGTTAAACTGGTTTTTAATCTTATTTTTCGATACCAATCTTTTAGGGGTGTTCAATTACAATAAATCTAGAAACTCTGAAGCAAATAATAATTTCAAGTATAAATATCTCAAGAACAATTACAATAAGAATATTAACAATGTTTATAATGATAATCAATTGAGTTATAATCAAGTGTTTTTGAAAAGTCTTCGCAGAGGTTATCATCATGACTATCTTCATGATAGTCCCAATAAAGCAATAACTTTCAGTTCATTACGTTACACTCTTTACAAATTCGTTTTCATATCTTTACTCTTTACAAGTGTTGTTGCATTTTTTGTCACTTTACTATTCTTGTCAATTAAATTGTTATCTAATGATGTCACAATTAAAATAATTATTAATAGAGTGGCAGCATTTTTTAAAGGGCTAGTCGATGTGGTCTCAGATGATATTAATGATTCAAGAATTGAATTAAAATCCCAATCCGAAGATACTAAAGACAAATCAAAAGTTAAACTATCATCTGACAAAGAAAAAGAGGAAAATAAGGAGAAAATTAAAGTGATGCTATTATCGGATGACGAGGAACCGGATGTTGTTGATGATACAACGACCGATATTAATAACATTAATAATAATACTGATGACACCACTGCTAGCAATAGTACTATTGATGATGATGATATCATAAGTTCTAAATATAGTGATTTGCAATATTTGAGAAACCTCAATAGCAAGAAAAATATACCAGTGACACCTAATTCAATATCAACTGGAATCAATCTTCATAACAGCGAGCCTAATAATAACAAATATGATAGCGAAGGTGAAACTGACATTGATAGTAAAGCCAGTAGGCTTACATCTATGTCGTCCACAGTTAATAGCTCTCTTTTTTCAAACTATAAATTATCTACAATCGAATCTAGCATCATTGAAAGTGTTGATGAGTTGACTGATGATGAAGGTGTCCCAAGATCAAAAATTTCTATAATTAATAATGATGATGATGAAAGTAATAACACATTAACAACCTCTGATATTCCTATTACTACGAATATTAATACCACGACAACCACCACTGACATATAACTATCTTTTTAGTATATATATATATTAATGTACATCTAATGATAAATCTGTGCTATAGCAATATAATATAACTGAGTTACGTAATTTATTTTTCTAAAAAAGTAAATATATTTAATATCATAGTATGTCACTATTAAAAAGAAAGCAAGACATGAAAACCCCCAAAGTATAATAAATAAATAAGTAAAAGAAAGTAAAGAAAGAAAAATAAACCAAATTATAATAAAGCCATCAAATTATTAGAGAATCAAAATCATCAGATTCCCTGAAACGTAAATCAGGAATAGAATCCTTATCTAATTTCACTGAGCAGCCATTAAGTAGTTTAAGCTGCTTTTTAACTAAAGAATCGCTTTGACGATAAATATAATCTTTGTTTTCAATTTCTACATTAATAATTGGAATCTTGGTGAACGACATTATTTTATTCAACTCCATTTCAACTGGTTCCACGATTAATTTCTTTTGAGGGATTACACTCTTAGAATTGAAAAATGCATCATCAATGTAACTTTGTAATAGCTGATTTTTCTTACCAATTTGACTCTTTAAATGCTTATGATTATTGAATATATTCACCTTATCATCTTTTTGAACCTTTATTTTTCTACTATTCTTTTTCTGTTGCGAAGGATTTTTAACTCTTGAAGTTTTGCTGCTTCTCTCTTTAGGCTTTCCAATCTTCTGATTATTATTTATTATCTTTCTACCTAATGGTACTCTTTCACTTTGTAATTGTCTAGCATTATTCGTGATGGTATCTGTATCATTAGCTGGGTAATGGCCCTTTTTCGATGCGATGATTGTCTCATTCTCTGCATTTTTGTTTTTAATAATGGACGATTTAATAACACTTTTCAATTTAAAAGCATTATTATTTGAATATTTCCCAAGCAATTCCATTTTCTTTTGCTATCTATGTTTGCTTGTAATATATTAGTTTGCAGTCATATTGTAAATAATAGACGTCATGTCATTAAATGAGGTTTTCTATGTTTATTTTTACTTTTGTTTTACTTTCTTACTCAAAAAACGCAAAAATAGGGAAAAAAATAAACAACATGAAAAATAGGGTCACGTGGAATACATTTATTCTCATTTTATCATGGAATATACAGTCTACATTTGTACACTAATGTAATAATATGCTTCGCGATATATATATATGTATATAGAAGAAATAATATAGGAACGTTAAATCTATGTCTGTACTAACTATTATGAAATAACAAGTACGTATATATTCCATAGGATTGGAGAAACAGCAAAAGTCAAACAGCTTTGATTCCTTTAGGAGTTTCTCTTTGGATAATCACAGAGGCAATACCAAGAACTTGTTTGTCACTAAAACTTCACTTGAATACAAGATCATATACAAGCGACGAAATAAGACGACTATAATAACCAATGTTGGTCATCTATATAATATTGCGGTGTGTTTAGCAATAAACGAGCAAATATTAACGAGCTTCTGACCTTTTTCAGTTTTTTTCCCTCTTAGAAAGAAAAAAATGACAAAAGGCAAAAATGACAACGAGCTTAAAATTAAACAAATCAATTTTCCGCGATGATATTTCGATTAGAGTGTTTGATTCAACCAATACATCTTTTTTTAGAATTCGTACTGGGCTAAATTATAGAAATAAAAAAGAAATATACTTAAGAAGAAGAATTAACGCAATTAATACCACTAATAAATAAAAGACCCAAAAATGAGCGCTGATGAAGAGGCTATATTCAGTAAGTTACTTTGCCCAGCGCTATTTGATTCAAGTATATCATAGGTTTTCAGAGTACTAACGCAATTGGCATTTTTTAGGATCGGCTGATATGTCATTGATACAGATCTATTTGGCGACAGAACTTTCAAGAGATGTAGTGTCGTTACTTGGAGAACTAGGAAATGTTCAATTGAGAGATTTTAATAAAGACGTTAATGCCTTTCAACGAACATACGTGAAAGAAATTAGAAGATTAGATAACGTAGAAAGGCAGCTCAGGTACTTGAAAACAATCATTGATAAGCAAGAAACTCCAGTGAGAGTTGTTCATTATGGTGAAGAGGACGAGGATGTCGCTAATAGTACTGCGCCTACTGCATCGCAAATTGATGAAATTGTTGATGTGGTTGATAAATATGAAGAAAAAATTGGTGCTCTTGACAAATCTTTTGAAGAATTGAAATCAAAGCAAAATAATTTAATAGAACATAGATATGTTTTGAAGCATGCGGGGCAATTTTTTGATAGACGCAGTGATACTAGAACAATCGCTAGAGAAAGACTCTCCATGGAGGATGAAGATGAAACTTCTTTGCTTCAACGTGAAAATTTAGAATCACAATTTGAAGTGACTACACCTACTGAAGAAGCTGCGAATACCTCTCTTCATGGGTTATTTTCTCTCAATGTTGATTTTATAGTGGGCACGATTTCTAGAGACAAAGTGGATACAATAGAAACAATCCTATGGAGAGTGCTAAGAGGTAATATTTTTATGACAAATGTTCCAATTGATGAGCCAATATATCTGGAAAAACTTGGTAAACCAATCTATAAAAACGTTTTCATTATTTATACCCACGGTAAAGTGTTATTGAATAAATGTAGAAGAGTGATAGAGTCTTTAGAAGGGCATATTTTCAAAATTGACACTGATCCACAATTTTTGGATAATGATCTTGTACATTTAAACTCACAATTGGACGATGTTAATCAAGTTTTAAATCAAATAAGAAATACTTTAAATATTGAATTAAACGTTATTGCTGAACAATTAGAAATTTGGGCTATAACAATTAAAAAGGAAAAGGCAATGTATGTCGCACTTAATAAATTTGATTTTGATCAACAAAGAAGATCTTTAATCGCCGAAGGTTGGATACCTACCTCAGATATTCAGTTAGTGAAAAATTCAATGAGAGAAGTCACTGATAAAGCCTCTACAAATAGTACCACTACTTCAATCGTGGTTAACGTATTGGAGACCAATAAAACCCCACCAACTTATTATAAGACTAATAAATTCACTGCGGCTTTCCAAGCTCTTGTTGATGCTTATGGTATTTCAACATATAGAGAAGTTAACCCAGCACTTGCGACAATTATCACTTTCCCCTTCATGTTTGCACTTATGTTTGGTGATTTAGGTCATGGTTTTATTTTAAGTTGTATTGCTGGTTATTTAATTGTTAATGAAACTAAATTAGCTAAATTACCAAGCGATGATATGTTTGATATGTTATTCTCAGGAAGATACTTATTGTTCTTAATGGGGGTATTTTCAATGTATACCGGTTTTTGTTATAATGATGTTTTTTCATTGTCAATGAGTGTATTTAGAAGTGGATGGCAATGGCCAGCAGAATTCAAAGAAGGTGAATTAATTGAAGCCAAACAAGTTGGCACATATTTCTTTGGGGTTGATTCTGCTTGGCATGGAACTGATAATGGGTTATTATTCTTAAATAGTTATAAAATGAAATTATCAATTATTATGGGGTTCATTCATATGTCTTATTCTTTATTCTTTTCGTTGGTCAATTATAGTTATTTCAATTCTAAAATTGATATTATTGGTAATTTTATCCCAAGTGTCTTGTTTATGCAAAGTATCTTTGGATATTTAACGATAACAATTGTTTATAAATGGTGTGTTGATTGGATTAAAATAGAGAAGCCAGCTCCAGGGCTTTTAAATATGTTGATTAATATGTTTTTATCACCGGGGACTATTGATGATCAGTTATACCCAGGGCAAGCATTCCTTCAAGTGGTGTTATTACTCATTGCATTGGTATGTGTTCCATGGTTATTATTTTATAAACCATTAATGTTGAAACGGAAAAATGAGCGTGCTCAAGCTGAAGGTTACACAGATTTATATTCACAAGCTAATCATAACTCTGTTTCATTACTTGAAGATAATGCCTCTGAGGATGATTTAATCATTACAGATATTAGTAATAACAATGAAGATTTTGATAATGATAGTGAAAGCGGTCATGGTAATGAATTTAATTTCGGGGATGTTATGATTCATCAAGTTATTCATACTATTGAATTTTGTCTTAATTGTGTTTCACATACTGCATCATATTTACGTCTTTGGGCCCTTTCTTTAGCCCATGCGCAACTTTCCACTGTGCTTTGGAATATGACAATTGCGAATGCCTTTGACGATTCTAAACCATCAATTTTCACCGTTATTAAAGCGTTCTTTTTATTTGGAATGTGGTTTGTATTAACAGTTTGTATTTTAGTTTTAATGGAAGGTACTTCTGCCATGTTGCATTCTTTACGTCTTCATTGGGTTGAAGCTATGTCTAAATTTTTTGAAGGTGAAGGATATCAATATGAGCCATTTTCTTTTAAACGTATTCTTAAAGAAGAAGCATTAACCAGTCGATAAATGAAAATTTCTCCTTAATATGTACATATGCACACTTATAAATAATAAATGAATAATAACATTAACAAGAAATGATATACAATAATGATAAATATAGTAGAACAAGGTTATATTGATACAAGATTTTATATATGAAACTTTTGGTAGTTAAGAAAAAAGAAAAGAAGAAGAAAGGAGAGAAAACATTAAAGTATGATGACAAAATGATAATAAGAGAATTGAAATGAGTATCTAAAATATATATATTGTACAATGAATGGGCAGAAAAGCGAGTAAGTTATTCTCTTTTACCATTCTAATTTATCAGCCCAACGAACATTTTTTTTACCAGTAGCGTTAGCGATATTGGTAGAAGAGGAATTAATAAGTTGTTGACGAATATTTCTAAATGAAGCTTTATTGTGTCTGTAAGAATGGAATTCATGATATATATGGCCATTCAGTAAAAGTGATGATAATGCCCTTTCTGAATATATACCAACAGGGGTAGTTTGAGAATTTTTATTAGAATTAGTCGAACTTTTTGAATTTGCAGAAGTAACAGTTTGAGTCACTAATTGAGCCTCAATTATGGCCGCCTTTTTATGTTTTTGACGGTTTCTTCTAGTTTGGTTAGCTGGTACATATATTTTATCATTAACTTTTTCTGGTAATAAGATACCTTGAGAATTTGAAGCATTTAATTCAGTAGCATACTTGGTAGCATCTCTAAGAGTGCCATTTTGGGCAGTGACAATCAAAGTCATTGAATTTTCATTTTTATGTTTTAATAATGATTTAGAAGGCTTAATTTGATTATTAGGAACAAATAGTTTTTTGCAACTTTTAGGGAATAAATCCAAAGATTTGCAAGTTCTAATAGTTTTGGCCATATATTCATCATGCACTTCTTCGTCATCGTCATCATCATCATTATAGTATTGTGCTAATAAATTATGATTACTCGTAGCAACAGTAGAAGCTTGAGCCATTTGTTGTTGTCTGTGAATGAAAGGCTGTTCCAGGAATTTACAATCATCCTCCGATATTTCAGTTTCAGATGTTGAATAACTGTTATGTTCATTGTCATCATTGTCATCATCGCATTCGTCGGAATTATTGAAAATATCGTCCATGTCATTGAAGGAAAGTGTCTCGAAATCATCATCGTTGAAGAAGTCATCATTGAAGGGATTGTCGAAACTATTATCGAATCCAATTTCTTCCTCATATAAGCAATTTGAGGGGCTGAATCCAGAAAACGAGTTAGGAATCACCGGAGAAGTAAGCACATTGTTTGTGGATAGCAATTCATGAGGCAAATATCGATTGTTGTTGACGTTATTTGTTGTTATTGAAGCCGGTGGAGCAAGAGAATTAATATCAGGTATCTGCGACGACATTATAAGAGAATCTTCTTAATAAGGGGGTAGTATGATTTGTTGTTGTTGTTTTTTTTTGGATGGATTTGAAATGAGTTAAAATGAATGAATTAGTTGGTTATTATTTTGATATTTTCTTCCTTTATATATTTTTTGATTTCATAAAAAAGAGGAAAACAAAAGGAAGGAAAAATGACGCAAGAACAGTGACCAAATACTATTATTATTTGATTGATTATTTACAATTGAGTATTCAATTGATAACAGAATATTGTTGCTTTTGAAAGGAGTTTGAATTGTTAATAATCCACGGATTTAGCAGCAAGCACAAATAAACAACCGAAATTGTTGTATATACAAAAAACAATATCAATAAACTTTTGACTGGATCAATAGGGACAAAACTCACTCAAGAGAAAAATTAATGTATAAACACCTTCTCCTATAATTTAGTCTAATAAAATAGATCACAATGATAAATCTAATTGTTGAAATGAAATATATGAAAAGAAAAACGAGCAGTTCATATATCTACAATATTTGAAAAATCCAACTGGAAAAGAAAAGAAAACAATTTTATTTCACTTTTTAAAATTTAAATAACGATGAAAATTCGATTCATTTTTGTTAGACAAGACGGATTTGAAATGTCTGACTGATTAAAATACAAATTTTTTAGTTATTTTATCTTTAAGAATGCTCTTTTTAGTCCCAGATCTTGTTTTTGAATTGTTTACATTTTGTTGTTTTCCTTTTTCCTAGTTTGGAAATTAAAGCGTGTTTATGCACCTCCAGCGCGGGTTGAATTTCAACATGAACGTATGACTTTTGTACCATTTGCAGATTTATTGCTACAGTATCTATTCTTGGTTTATCTCGATAGGTCATGGTATATATAAAGACAGGGTTAGGTGATAATAATAAATAGAAAAATGAAACAAATGAGGATAAATAAAAAAAAAAAAGAAAGAAAGAAAGAAAGAAAAAGATAAGAAACTGAATACGATGATCAATAATCGCATAAGATTTTGTATATACAATTTTCTTTATTTTTTAAACCCATATAAACTATACAACTGTTAAATTACTTTATATAGAAAGCTCATCGATTAGTATTGTACAAAAAATACTAATGGATACATTGTCTGTTTTTGTTAATGTAATAGTCATTGCAAAATTCTAAGCGAGTGATTGCTAATGATAATACAATGAAAGCATTAGAGGAAAGTTAGTCGTTTTCCCCGCCAAAAACAGAAACAAAGCACTTCTATTTATATAGTTAATGATAAGATATAGTATCGTATCTCTATTTGTATTGTGTTCCCTTAAGTTATTAATGTTTAAGCTACTGAAGCTAAATGGTAATAATATTCTACGTATTATCATTTGAATATTTCCTTATTATATATTAATTCAAATTTGCTTCAAGCTGTTTAGAATATGGTTTTGATTGATAATTGGCCCAGAAACAAAGTTGGTATAGTAGAACCTTTTTGGTTGTTTACTCTTGTGTATTAGCTTTCGAGTGAGCCAAACATTTTTGATAATTTGCAATAAATATAATATCAGTTTTTTTACAATTATTTTTACAATTGTTCTAGCTTATTTGGACTCCTAAACGCAAACAAATTGCAGATGTAAATTATCAATGTTGCCAACTTTCTCAATCATTTCAACACTGTAATGCATACTAAAAATTTTTTTAGCACCTACACATTATTTACTAATGACACTAGAATTGAAAATCTATATAATATGGTGCAGCTTGTATGAGAAGATAACAAAAAGATACATAGCGGTTATCGATGAGCAACCATTAGTAATTCATAAAATCTGTATTAATTTAAAGATGTCTATGAATCATTACAAAGACCGATAATAAGACAGTAAAAATATATATGTATATTTCTTTAACAATATAAAATTAAAAATATAAGTGTATATATACTTTTGAGTTGTTTAAATGAAGGTTTCGTATGGAGCTGGAGCTAAGGTTTCTGGTTTGTTTTCTTTAGCAGAGACAAAGTGAGAAACTCTTGGTTGTGCTGGTTGTCTCTTTAATTGGACTGAAACACCGTTCTTCTTAGCTTCTAATTTTCTAGCAGCGTTTTCTTTAACACGGTTTAAAAATTCTTGACGACATTTAGAGTGTTTAACGTGTTCAACTCTTAAGTTAATTCTTTTTTCAATGTATCTGTTACCAACTTGTTTGTTAACAATAACACCAACAGAAGTTTTGGTAATGTTGTAAACAATACCGGTTTTACCGTGGTAGAATTTGTGTGGCATACCCTTTTGGATGGAACCGTTAGCTTTAATATCAACAATATCACCAACTTTGTAGACTTTCAAGTAAGTGGACAAAGCAATAGCTCCGTGCTTCTTGAAATCACGTTGGAACATGTAACGTGTTCTAGATCTGTAACCGTGACTATAAATAAAGATTATTAGTATAACAGATTCTAAGGAGAAAATGATTAGGATAGATAAATGAATTATTTGAAATTATAATTTAATATAGATAAAATAAGAAGGTAATGGAAACTTATTGAAGGTGTGATTTGAGTTACATTCTCCATTTCGCGTAGTTGAAATATTTAGATAATTATAATTTCTTAGTTTTCGTTTGCTAATTTCAATATAATACTGATTTTATCTCTAATTTACTGTCTAACTGATCATATTTTAAATATTTGTGTTTTCGTTGGCTGATGATTATAATAGCCTCTGTTGATTCGATTTCCATAGTTTATTTTACTTGTCGAAAAATCTCACTATACCAATGACATTCCCTCTTTAAATTTATCTTTATTTATTATGACAAAATTTATTACAACAAAAAAACAATTACGTTGATATTATTGATAGCCTCTGTACTTCATTTGGCTTGTTCTAATATTCGTTCGTTGCACTATCCTTATTATAATCATTTGTTTCTTCATTAATGTTCCATTCTCCATTGGTATTCATTCCCACATCTTTCTTTTATCTATTACTAATTACAACATCCTCTTTAATTCTAATTCCACAGTTAGACATACCTTTTACCCATCTTTAATTATATATATGATTAATTATTAATTTGTGATTAATATTGTGATATTGGTTAAGGGATATCTTTTAAGAATAATATTATTATATTGAAAGAAATATTATCTCTAAAAAAATTTTTAAAAAAACTAAAAAATATTAAAAAATTTTTTTTCTCTTTGAATTTTCTTTGCAATTTTTCAAACGTTCAAAACCGATCTTTTCTTCTTCTCTGAAATTTTTCAGAAAAACAATTTTTCTTTAATACTTCTTGATCGTGCAACTTTTCATTTATTTGTTTTTGTATGTGAAAAAAACTAAAAACACACATAACAAAAAAAAAAAAAAAAAGTGATGGAAAAAAAAAAAAAAAAAAAAAAAAAAAAAAAAATGATGGAAAAAAAAAAAAAAAGAAAAAAAAAACTTGCCATGTGACATCCGTGACAGTTGTTTATAGCCCTATTATTTTTCACCTGACTCAAAGATAATAGCCCTCAGTTCCTCTTTTCTTTATTACATATAAATGTAGGTACGATTATAAGAGACAAAACAAAGTCGTAGAATACATAAGAGATCAATAAACTCAATGATAAAATAATAAAGTAATAAAGTAATGATAATGAAATGATAATAGTACAAAATAGAAGTCAAAATTGATTAATCAACTGGTAGACAATTCCCAGATTTTTCCGAATATAATTGATAATTAATATCTTTACCAACAGGGAAACACTTGACAGTCTGGCAATTATTACAAATATGCCTTAACGCTTTGAAATCAGTCTTTTTACTTATACGATTTTCTTCAGAACTATCAGTAGCATTAATCAGACAAGTGACCCCCGGGATTAATATACTGTAGCATTGTTTACAGTATTGTCTTTTCATTGAAGGTTTCAATTTCACCATAGTTTTCTTAGAAACATTAACCATATTTCTCATCATCATTCTTGAAAATAAGTCGTCATTATGAGCCATACGATAGATCAAAGATGTATGATACATATAATTAATTCTTGAATAATGATCTTTAAAAGGTACGGTTGATGGTGGCGGTATCACCGTCACTTCACAGTTTCTTTCTTCGTCAAATATCACTTTTGGTGGGCCATTATTATTCTTCTTATTAGCGTTTTTATTTTGATTCTTTCTCTTTTTCTCTAAATTTTTTTCTGCATTTTCTTGTTTAGAACCTTTATCGTTGGTACTCATTATTATTGTAATTAGTTGCTATCTTTTATTATATCCAAAAATTGTACAATATTTTCATATTTGGTTTTTGATTTGCCAAAAAAAAAGAATTTTTAAACCTATTTTTTAGGTATTTTTCCTCTTCATATTTTTTTAGGGATGTTTTCAACATGAAAACCATAATCTAATAAATACTAAATCATTGCATTATTTATTATTATAGGAATAATCAATAGGTATAAAAAGGTAATAAATATTTTAATATGTCCCAAACGTTCTTCTGGAGAAGATAATGAGCTCTTATAAAAGTCTAAATTACTGATAGCATTAGCTGGATGAATACTATTGGCAGGTTCTTCAACCCAAAAAGTGATTACTTGAAGCTTATGTAAACGATTTCTTACATACTCACCTTTTTATTCATTAATTTAGCCATTTATTTATTATATAAGCAAGTAATTATTATTATATTTTATTATTAATTATTATGATTTTGATATTATTATAATAGCGAAAAGCTTTTACTTATCTTCTTGTTTGCTTGTTTGATTGTTTTTCACCTGCTCAAGTTCAAAGTCAACCAACTCTGAAATATTATAGATACCACCAACGATTTCTTCAAGCTTTTCATAATCACGTTCAAAACCTTTTTTCAGATCAGTAACAAATTGAATCACATCTTGTTTTGTTTCAGATGAACCGAAACCAAAGTCAATGAACTTCACAGATTCATCTGAGTTAACCATAATGTTCCCACTATGAATGTCGCCATGAATGACGCCATGTTGATGAATTTTAGAAAGGCCAGATATTATATTTTTGCGAAGTGACATTGACAAATAGGGTTTACTACTAATAGTTGTAAATCCTGAAGCAGTTAAGTCTTCCATCTCAATGAAAAATCCGTGAGAGCTTTCAATAGTTTTATTTTTTTTTGTGTCCAAATCAATATTCTTGTTATTCTTAATGAGTCTTTTAATATAAGGAACAACATTCCAGAAACCATAGTTTCTGATTTCTGGAATGAGGCTTTGAGTTTCTAGATTTTCACTCAATCTGCAATAACAACAAATTTCTTGAATGAACAACTTAATAACATTAAACAACGGTTTGTCCAAATCAAACTCATCCCAATCACGGAAAAATCTGTTACTCAAAAAATCAAAACTTTTTATAATTGACCCTTCACTGTTAATAAAGACAGTCGAATAGTTCTTATGTATTTCGCGACCAGTTAAGAATTTCCTAGCAGTAATTTTCGAAAATTCTAAAATTTTGATATCTTTTGCAACAAATTTTAGTTGCTTTCCAAAATGTTCGATTTTTGGAGATATCTTTTTTAAATATTCTTCTTTCTTTTCATCAAGGATACTTTCCTTTGTGACGGCAGTTTCATCATCAAATTGTAAATTACAATTGATGGAACTTAACCGGAATATTTTTTCAATAATATTGTTAATTGAAATGGATTTGTTAACAAAGAGCAGCAAATTTTGGGTATTTCTATATTCTATCAATTTACTAATATAAAGATTAGTTTCTTTTTCAATTTCATATTGGGCAGGCTGAACTGAAACGATGAACGAATATAACATTAATATGGGTAGATTTTCATTAAAATCTACCCATTTAAGCTGATTAATGTGTAAGGTATTGAAACATCTTCCATATGAATCATTTTGGCAATTGAAGTCATTATTACTTTTTTGCCAGTCTATTGACAAAAACATGATTGATTGTTCGTCCAATAGAATGGAGTTTGAACAATTGCAAATAAGCATCTGTGATATAACTTGCCTGATAGCTGTCAGGAAATTTTTAGAATTGGCAAAAATGGATAAATTTGTATCATTCATCCCTTTTCGTTTAGCATTGGCATTGTCGAACTTTGCACAAAAACTTTTATAATCATCAAAAGATGATCTTAGTTGTTGATTGAATTTTACCTCCATAGTTATCATAAAATTCTTTTGTTGGATAACAATATCCGGTGTAGATCTAAAAACGTTGTCACCAATTGTTTTTTCAAAACTATTCTCACGATACACTCCTAGATCAAATTCGTATGACAAAGAATCTAAAATACCAGTTATTATAGAAACTAACGTTGCTTCATTAATTATAACTTTATCAAAGTTAAATACTGGTTTTGCCAATTTGCATGAATGAAATTTTTGATTGAAATTTGTTTTTAGATTATTAATTAAAGGGAACGGAGTTATTTGTTTAATTTTAGAATCACCTTTAATTGCAGCTGTAGTTTGAGTATTCGATCTACTCTGAAACTCTTCTCTTTTTGTTTTAACAGATTCACTAACCTTGAAAGATAATTTATGAGCCAATAGTCTGAATGCAATAAATTCACAGTATGTAACATTTAAACTACAAACATCTTTAAAAAATATTGGATCTAAAGCAGATGGCATGTTAACATGACCTCTGAACATAAATTTGAGTAAAATAAAATCATCAATACTCATACCATGAGTTCTTCTTATACTTTCTTCAAGCGAATCATCAATAGCACATTCTTTTAGTAAATTATCATAATCATTGACTTTCTGATCAGTGATTATTTTTTTATATTTGGAAAATTTACTAATAAAAATATTACATATATCTCTTTCTGATTGAATCATTTCTTTGTATTTTAATATAAAATATACCAGATAAACTAATTATGTATCTAAGTATATTTAATTTTAATTTTGTTTTATTTTTATTTGTATTTTTGCTTTTATTTTTTTTACCAGAATATTTTCCTTCTTCTTGTGTTAGCAATTGCTAATATTTTTCTGTTCTAGAATCGTAAACTACTACACCAGCTTTTGATCCATTAGATGAGAGGTTTGATGAAAAAACTAGTCCACTACAAACAACAATTGAAGATACCATTAAAAATTGATTAAACAGCGGTGATTTGTTGATAATGTGAGGATCCAACATTAGGTAATTGAGATGTAATGCCTTTAAAATCAGTGGCTTCCTGTTATTCAGACTTTATAATAATACAATTTATATTATATTACAAAATATAAGTGTTATTAAAACAAAAGATAGTAGTAAATACTTATGAAATAGAGAGGATGGAATACATGTTGAATATTTTTATAGCGGAGAAATATAATAATTATGCATAAGCATTGACTCCTACAAAATATTATAACAATAAAGGAAAAAAATATAGTTATTTTGGATTTATTATATTTTGAGATAAAACATTAAAGCTAAAAGAAAAAATAATAATTGTAGTTATAAGACACTACAATAAGTCATTTGTTTTACTAAAACAGATATAAATATTTTACTGACTGCAAGATGATCAAAATTTCTACATGCAAATTAAAATTGTCGAAAGTAAATGTACAGCTGAAAATATTTGTGATAAAAGTAAATAACATTTTGAAAATAGTAATAATGGCAAAGATATTCATCTAGCTTCATAATTAGTTTTATGGTTTTATTATATATTCAATTTTTCAAACATGAGCCTTCTCTTTCTATCTACTAAGAATTTTTCGGTATCTTCAATAGTTGGCACCGGTCGACCATCTGATTCTAAAAGAGTATTCAATATTTCATGTGGTTCTTCGAGACTATTGTTATTCTCTTGCATAATATTTTTAATAATTCTCTTAGATAATTCTTTTTTTGCCTTTTGTAAATTATTATCATTATCATCATCATCTTTATTATTATCACTGATTTCAGTTTGATTAGCATCTAGTTTAGTAACTGAACCGTTCAATTGATTTTGTAATTCGTTGAAAATTTCTAAATTTGATCTTGGTGTTATACGATTAATTGGATCTTCATAAAATCCATAATAATCAGCGTCCAACTTGTTAAGCTTTTCATATACCAATTTTTTATTTAAATATTCATTATCAAAATTTTTATTCTTTTTCCTGTCTAAATCTTCTTTAGCTTTAACCTCCATAAGTTTTTTCACTTCTGGTAATTCCTTAGCCCTACCAAAATACCTATAATTCTTTACCACGAATAAATCTGTATTATCTTTTTGTTGTTGTGTAGAATGCTCTATATAATTAGGCCCTCCTAATTCAATTATTCTATACTCCCAAGCACGCTTTTCACTGAATAATTTATTGACTTCATCATTCAAATCTCTAATTTGGTAGTCTGATATTAAATCATCATGTAATCTTAAAATTTTAGTATTAATATCTTTGAGTACTTGAGATCTCCATTTTTGTGCTGTTTGTAAGTTATCAACTTTGGATATATTTCGAGGTCGCTGTAATTTATTGATATTTAAGTATCCACCTTCTCTAGCTTTCTGTTCTTGATAAAGATGAAGTAAAGATTGTGCCTTTTCTTTATTTCTTGACATCCTATATTTAATATATTTGTTGTTTTTTTTTTTTTTAATTTATTTATTATTCTCATCACGATGATGTATTATTATGGCCTATTTATTTATAATTTTTAATTTTTTTTTCCTTGCAGAAAAAAATGAAAAAAAAAATTTTTCTCATATTGAAAGATCCCACCAAACATCGATATATTAGGTTCATAGAAATTCATTGATTACAACTAATTGAGTAATCAAATCCAATCTGTAATTGATAAGTTTTTTTTTTTATTGATTATTACTATTTTTAATAAACTATTTATTTTACTTTTTTGTATTGTTTAATTATAGAAAGTTCTCATTAATTTTGAGGAAAATGTACTTTTTATTCAATTGAGCCATCCAAATTTGGTAATTTTACAATCTTCAATTAAATGTTAAGATAAAAATATATAAATATCGATGACAATCCTACAACTATCAAATAAAATACTGTTATTTAAAATAATGATACTGTTGACTTCTAGAAATTAATATCGATCGTATGAATGATGTATGAGCTTAGTGATCTCTTAGATAGCGATACTTTAACTAAAAATGGGTCATTGTTATTTGGGCAATATAGCAATCTCAAATTTGAATGCAAATGTCAAAGATGTCATTATTACAAGAAACAATTAAAGTATCAAACATTAGTAAGCATATTAATAATTAGCAACTAATTGATTTTCTTTTGAGGTTACTTGTTCATACTAACTTTTTGTTTGACAGTTTTTTAATGTTGGATTCTTGGTTCCGTTTTTCTGGATCGGAAGCATCTTAATTTATTTTTATGGAGTGCTTACTAAGAACACAAGTCAAAAATTTGATGAAGAAAGTGGTGGGCTATTAGAAGAAGTAATTGTTAACAATATTTGCGATGGTAATTTTCCTGAATCAACAGAACAACTAGCCGGTAGTGGTAATGTAGATCAGTTTATTAATAGCCTCATTCAAGATAGTCAATCTGAAATTTACGAAAACCACCATTTGACACATGAAACAGTTAAACAAAATGCTAGAAGCTCAGCGATCATGATTGCAGCATATATTGTTTTAGCATCGTACTTCATTTTAATTTACTCCTATTAATAATAATATAATAAGTTTTTCAACAGAAAGGAATTCAAGGGTCATAGATATCCTTTGTGTACCGTCTTTGTTAGCAAATTTCTGGTTTCTGCAATAAGATATTTCCGTTTTTGGATCTCAAAGGGGAAAGCTCCAACAATTTTTATTAGATTTTTTGTTTAATTTAAAATACCAGAAAGTTTATATATCATTCACCAGACTTCTAATTATAATTATATTGTTATTACAAGTGATTAAGGGATATTTTTTGTAAAATCTGTCAGGTATATAAAGTCGACAATAACTGCTTATTTTTTAAAAAGAGATAATTTTCTAATATTATAATCACCGTCCAAATATCCATTAAACAGACAAAGTATTATAGATAACTAAATAATAACAGGATTTCAATACAATAATATAATATAAAATATCAAAAAGAAAAAATATGGTCCATTATCAATCTCTTGTTATTGCATTATCAGCGACATCATTTGTTCTATTGCTAGCACCACTTCCTCATTTATTTCAACAAAAGTATCTGATACCATACTTATGTATGATATTTTGGTTGCAATTTCAAAATTTACAAGGTATTATTTCGGGAAGTGTCTGGGGCGGTGATAATTTTGGTCACACTTGGAATGGGAAAGGTTACTGTGATGTAGTGGTTTATTTCAATGATGCTACAGCCACCGGTGTTTGTTGTTCTATGGCAGGTATTTGCTTCCATATTTATGCTCTAATCAGTTGCACTGGTAAAGAAAATATAGTCACTAGGTTTATTACTTGTAAACCATGGAAAAGAAACTTAATCTCGTTTTTAATTTGTTTATTGAATCCAGTGCTTATCATGGCCTTTACTTATTTTACAATGACTGGTAGGTACGCTTTAGAAAAATTTGATGGATGTGCTGCAGTTCATTCAACTTCTTATATAACTATTATTATTGTTTTTATTTGGCCGTTAGTTTGGAGTTTGGTTATTATAATTTTTTGCTTATTAATCTTCAAACAATATTTTCTTAATAGAAAAGATGCTAAAGATATTTTTTCCTCTTCGAATTATAAAATATCCTTACATAAATTCTATCGTATCATGTTCCTTTGTGTTGCATCTATTGCTACAATGTTACCACTTTTGGTCCAATATTTTATTGTTAACATAGACTTAACCTCTGACTACAAATTTAAAGAATATCATGCAGATGTTCTTTGGAATTATGTTTCATATTACGAAAAAGAAAAACCAGGTGAGTTAAGATGGGCATACACTACTTTATCTTTTCTTTTCTTTATATTGTTTGGTCTTGGTAGCGAGAACATCAAGCTTTATAAAAAAGGATTATGTAATCTTGGTTTAGCTCCATTGGTTGACAAATATGATGATTTACAAAGAAAGAGATTTGAAAAAAAACTAGCCAAGGATGATAATAATTTGCCATTTACTAATAGTAATGAAGAAGATTCTTCAATTCGATCAAGCGCAATATCTTCAAGAAATATATACATTACTGATTCTAATATTGCTGATTATTTCTTCAATCCAGAAAAAGAAAAAGATGTCAAGTCAAAGTTTGTTGAAACGATAGACGAAGAAAGAGATATCGGTATTGCATGAACATCTATTTTTATTATCATCGATTTTCTTTTCCATTCCATTTATCTTCTTTTTCTCTACCTCATATTTTCTATCTAATCATTATATAAACAGAGCAATTGATTCCTGTTATACTATAAAAATAAGAAATAATTTCATGTTGAGATTGTTTCTCTTTATAACCACTACATATGTGTAGCATGGTGTATCCTTATTTTTACAATTGTTATAAAATGTATTTAAATTAGAAATAATAATAAAAAAAAAGCTGATTAATATCTTTTTGTTTTATTTTGTTATGTTGATTTTTTTTTTTTTTTTTTTGTATATAAATATAAATAATTTGAAATCATAGAGGATGTCTTGTTGGACGATTTTAGTGTACAGTGAAAGGAATGTACTTAAATTGTAGTATTCCAACTTTAGTCAATTGATTGAGTCTACTACTATTTGTAGAAATATGGTACTATTTTGTATCAGAGAGATGATTATTATCAGTCGTTTTTCCAAGAATTAAATCTTTCTACCTTTTTTTGATTTCTTACTCTTAGACTTAGTAGGACTCTTCTTGGCCTTAATTTCTTGAGTAGAAGAGGTTTTTTCTTTCTTACTACTCTTAGTACTGGCAATAGTGGTGACAGTTGATTTGTTGCCAGTTGTTGAAGGGATTGGGGCATATTGTTTCTTTGAATTATTATGGAATTCATGGATGTCTTTTAATAAATATTTAACGAATTTAGAAATAAATGGTGTTAAAATGGCCAATATTGAGACAATTGCAATAATGAGTAAAGAATTGATTGCATATTCTTGATGTTGTTCGGATAAAGTATAAAAGTACTCATCTAATAAGTCATTATATTTACTATTAATTACTGCATAAGCTTTTTGATAAAAGTCCAAAGCTTGACTCACACTAGAGTTAATGAAAGGCCTCACACTAACCAATGATCCATTTTCAACAAATAAAGTTGGAAAATAAGCAGCAATATCAAATAATGATTCATCATCGCCATTGACAACTGGAACAGAGCTAGCAACTTTAGCAGCAGCAGATTTGACAACTGAAGCCTCTGGATTTGAAATCTTTTTTAATAATTTATTACCAGAAGATGATAACTTTGAAATGTTTTCAGTAATCTTATTGGTAGCGGCTATTGATGATTGTTGTGATTGTGCTTCTGAAGCTTGCTTCAGTGGTAATTGAGACACAATAGCTTCTGGCAAAAGGCCCTGGATATTAGCTGATAGTTGAGCTAAAAATCCTGGGAAATATTTGTCGTTCAACACCGACAAGAATGGTAAAATAAATGTAGCCGTAGCTATTATAATAACTGTCAAGATCATATTGTAACCAGTCTTTTATTATTTATTATATTATATTAATATGACTTTCTCCACAAAATAAAAATAATAATTGGTGCAAAAAGAAAAAAGCAAGTAGAATTATAACAACAAAAGAAAATATAACTCAATAGCTTAACTTGATATATAGCCAATTATTATAATAATAAGTAAATATAATATAATATAATATAATTATTATTGTTTTTGATTACAAGTCCAAATCAAAAAAGATAAAAAAAATAAGATAAAATTAAAAAATTTTTATTTCCTGTTTGGTGTTTTTAGTTATGTGACGATGTGTTAAAACTAGCCCCATTAATTAAACCAATCATCACGTGAGCAATGAATATGAATCAAGAATAGATCCATAACTATGGATTGAATAAAAATTATGATAAAATTGTTGATTACAAAGCTATGTCACATAGAGGCACATTCTTCCAGATGTCTGCTAATGAGTTAAACTCTATTATATTTGAGCTTGGGCTTGGTACAGAAGTTAACTCAAAGTTACAATTAATTAATAAAATCTTCTGATAATTAAACTGAGCATAGTGATTCTATCTCATTTTTCAATTTACTAAATTTTGCCAAATTGGCTTTACCACATTGTGAGTTTCCAAATAATTTAACCCTTTATATATATATATATATATATATTTATTTATTTATTATTTCATATGTTATTCAAATCAGTTAATTACATGTTCATGTTAGGCCAAAAAATAAAATATCCTGCACGTGACCCGCAAAATCAACAAAAGTGTAATTTTTTACAGAACTGCCGCAAAATTTAAAAACATTGAAGAAAATTAAAGCAAAACACAATAATAGCATCTAATACTATTTATATATTGAGATAAATATACAAGGGATAACAAAATAAAAGGGAAGATATGTCATTGTCATTTTGGAAGCAGTTCTCGTTCTTACACTATTCTCCCATTAGGGACCCGTATTTCAATACGTCTAATCCACTCTTTTCAGATCCATCAATATCGGCAATAGCATCTTCTGATAAATATTTCTTCTTTGCAGGACATGATGCAATAATTCAAATCGTTGACCTCAATTTCAATCTTTTATATCAATTTGTAGCATTTGAACAAGGCTTTGTTATTACTCATGTAAAATTCAGCTATGTCAATAATATGAGTATCCTTGCAGTAGTTGGTGAAAACCAAGGTGTCCTGACAATTCTCAAATTATGGAATATTGATAAATTCTCAATTTCCAACAGCAATAAGAATAAAGATTCGCATAATCAGCGATTGACAGTCGAACTTAATGATTTCACTCATCATTTCCTCACTAATGTTGTAATTCAAAACGGTGATAATCAATTCCCATTATCTTCATTCACCTGTTGTTCAGATTTTTCTATATCAGCATTTGGGTTCACCAATGGTTCAGCAATTTTAGTTAGAGGTAATCTTTTAAATGATAAAGGCGCTAGACAACGTATAATTTATCAATCAGATGGTGACCCTATTACTGGTTTGCATTTGTTTAGCAATGAATCTAATGAATACTATATTTATGTCTTAACTACATCCAAGATTTTATTGTTTGATACTACCGGTAGAAATCAGAACGTTCCAATAAATTCTCTTGAAAATAATAGTGGGTCAAATCTTTTTTGCAATGATTTGCTTTCTAATAATCATACTTTAGTGGTGTCTAATTCGTCAGCGATTGATTTTTACAATCATAAATTTGGTAAAGTTAATTCAATTAAAGTGTCTAAAAACATGCATCAAAGTAGAATATTCTCGTTCAAGGATAAGTATTTAGTAATTGTTTCTTCCGTGGATAATGATTTTACAAACTCTGTTATGAATACGAATAATAATACTTTAGAAACCACAAGCAATAACAATAATATCAATAGTATTGATAATTTTTCAGATGCTTTAGTCAGTAATGGTGATGATTCTAATTCAAAATTCAAGACTACAAAAGTTTTAGTCATTGATTTTGCTCATGATTTCATTGTGTTTAATTTAACAATTCCAAATAACATTAATCATATTATTGGTATGAATGATGATATTTATCTTTTGTCTTCTAATGGTATATTGTATAGATTGCATGAAAAACCATTAACCGAGAAAATTGATTTAGTGATTCAACGTAATTTCTATCCAATTGCTATTCAATTAGTCGAAGAGGAACTTGCAGAGGGTGCTACTGGTGCAAAAACAGTAACTAAAAAAGATTTATTATCAATTAAAAAAAAATACGGTGATTTCTTGTATGCTAATGGTAGTTATCAAGAATCTATTGATCAGTTCATTGATACTATAGAATTAAACAACAATAACTATAATCTTGATATTATACTCAAATTCAAAGATAATGATAAGATATTATATTTGACAGAATATTTAGAACATTTATGTTTTTCAGATCGTAAAGTATTTGAAAGTCAGTTAATGAAACATAATAATATCAAAGACAGCACTCAAAATTCAGAATTTATCAGCGAAAATTATTTGACATTATTATTATGCAGTTATTGTAAATTGAAAGACTTGAACCGTTTAGATAAGTTTGTTAATGAGCTTGAAGTTGTTCAACAGAAATTTGCAAATAGCGATGAAGATGGTATGAATTATTCCAATATTAATTTCAATATTGATATTATTTTGGACTTGTTGTTAAAAGTGAATTTCAATAAAATTACTTTAAAGATTTCGTTTATTTTCAAACATTACTCAATGATCATCAATATTTTAATCAACAAATTTAAAAATTACAAATTGTGTATTATATTCCTTCGATATTTGAAAATCAATGATATTTTCAGTTTCTTATTAACCGATGCATCTAACAGTAGTTATTTAAAAATATTATTGAAAAATATTCCATTCGAGACTACGAAACTTTTAATTGATGTATTTACAGGAAAATACAATCCAACTATTTCTGAAAAATATATCTATGAAAAAATTTCTAATCTACCTAATGATTATAAGGATGATGATAGTGTTCAAAAAGATAGTGATGAAGACAATGTCACAGTAAAGAGTGGTGCCACTGCTGCTAATGGTGAAGATGAAAGTAGTGTGGTTCTTCAAAGTTATAATGCATTTGTTCAATACCTTTCATCAACAGCTAACACTACTCTTACCTTAATAAATAATAATAGTACAACTACTGGTGAAGCTACTAGACAAGTGATTAATGGAGATTCGATGAATAATACATCAGAACCAACTTATCAACCACCAAAGCCTAGATTAGTCTTTAGAACTTTTGTTGATAACCCCAATGAGTTTGTAATTTTTTTGGAAGCATGTTTAGAAGTGTATCAAAAATTTGATAAATTCAATAGCAATTCAAAAGATAAAACTGATCTTTTAATTACTTTATTTGAAATGTATTTAAGTTTATCAAACGATCCTAAAAAATCTAATGATCGTGAATACAAGAAAATATGGGAATCCAAAGCGGTTACATTGTATAAACTGATGGAGAGTTACTTCGATTACAATACAGTTTTATTACTTTGTAATTTAAATAATTTCTCGGATGAAAATCTATTATTAACCTTAGAACAGCGTGAAGATGAAAAATTGCCAGAAGGTGATGAAGAGGGAGAAAAAGGACTGTCACCAGTTGAAATTGAATCTAGAGATGTAAGAAGTGAAAAGAATAGAGCTAATGATAATTCATTTGATTTTAATTTTGATATTGATGAAATTATCTCAGAATTCCCACTGAAATTACCAAAAGACCACCCAGTTTTATCAACATCAATATCTATTTCAACCAAAACATTCGATAATAATAATAATAATAATAATAGTAATAATAATAATAATAATAATAATAATAATAATAATAATAATATTAATATTAATACTAATCAATCATCTATTGATAAAGATCGTCATAGTATATCAGCATATAATAAAATTGAATTATTGAGAACATCTTTGAATTCTGACAATGTGGTGCAATGTATTCAAATATTAGACTCTTATGGCAATGAAATTCCGGAATTATATTCATTTACATTATTTTACGTTATTAAGAAAAATTCTGAAGATTTCTTGTTGAATAAATTTGGGTTAAAAAATTTCCTTATAATATTAAACAAATTATTGAAATTCAATATTATTTCGATTATTGATTTGATCAATATATTAAGCACTAACGATTTAATCAAATTCAAATTCCTTAAAAAATTTATGATTAAATATTTTAATTTTAAAATTTCGGAAATCGATAAGAATACTAAATTAGGAGATTACTATCAAAAGGAAATAACTGTTAAAAAACAAGAGATATCCAAATTAATTGATACCGACAACAATAGTGATCAAGTCAATGAAGATGATGAAGGGGAAAACTTTACAGTGATCAATAATCTCAAATGTACACTTTGTCATTTGACTTTAGATTTCCCAATAGTGCATTTCATGTGTCATCATTCTTATCATCAAAGATGTTTGAACGATTTTGAATACGACTCTTATACACAAGATGACAATTCTATGAAATGCCCAAGTTGTATCAATGAAATGGAAGCAGTCAATGCCCTTCGTGCTGCGCAAGATGAAATTGGAGAACGTAATGATTTATTTGACATTGCGTTAAACGAATCTGAGGATAAAGTTAAAGCCATTCAAGATTTCTTTGGTAGAGGTGCTATGGAACATGGCAGATTTATTATAGATAGTTGAATAAATATAGTTCACATTATTTTTTCTTTTTTTATTACAATTGTTTAAAGTAGTCTAGTAGAATTATTCAGAGTTGTAAATTATTATTGATTAAAGAGTTTTTAAAAAAATAACGTATAAAAAAAGGAAAGAAAAAGAAAAGTTCGTAATTCATAAATTAGATATTAAATAACATAATATCTGGATCTTCTTCAGATTTAATTAGCCAATTAATGTCAATGTCTCCATCATTATCAAGATTAGCGATGTCAGCGACTTGTTTACTTAATGACTTTTGAATATCTTCATCATTGATTTCGGCTTTAACATTGCCAACTTTGCTATCAATATCTAAAAGATTTAATTTGGTGTCGATTGCTGTTGGGCTGACAGATGTGTTGACTGCAGCAGTTAAATTAGATGTTACTTTATTAGATTTAACTAATTCATTTGCAGCTTCCACACAAAGACAAGGAGTACCATCAACACAAAATCCACAAGGTTCAATTTTATCCGTCATTTTCTTAGCTGCAGTGATCTTTGGTGTTGTAGTAATAGCAGTAGCAATATCTTTCTTGTTGGAATTTTTATTTTTCTTAGACTTAGTAGTTTTCTTAGTACCATCAGCGTTCTTATTCTTGCTAGCCTTTGTACTTGAATTTTTTCTTGATACATAATTCTTAGACGCGTTTTTAAGTGGTCTACCTCTTTTACGCTTTGGCTCATTATAAACAGGCACAGAAAGAGATCTTTCAAGTTTCAAAGATTTCAAAGAAGGGTTACTACTTAATGCTGAAGAATAATTGTTCAAAAGCTCGTCATCTTGTTCATTATTAGTAGGAAAACTACTACCACCGCTTAAGAGTCTAAGAAATTCTGCATCTGATGATGATTCTAAATCATTAGTTGAATCTGTTAATGGGTCATAATCAAGAAAGTTTTTTAACGTATTAACATCAATACGGTCTAAAGTATTGCCATTATTAGCTGTATTAATATCGTTATTATTAGTAGTAGTACCAGAATTATTGGTGTTGTCAGTATTGCCGTTTAAATCTGCTAAAGCTTTGAAAATAACCATATCTTCCGGATCTGTTTTCATTTCAATGTCAGTTTCATCTTGAACAATAGCATGAGCCTTGAAAATATCAGAGTCTGAGAATTTTGGATTATCAAAAAATAATCCTCTATTACTGCTGTTATTGTTATTACTGTTGTTATTATTCTTTTGATTATTTTTCTTCGATTTACTTTTATCCTTTTTATTTTTATGATTATTAGCAATTATGATATTATTATTAGTATTATAATAATTAGACATTGGACCAGTTTCATTCAAGGATTTAGATCTTTCTAATTGATGAGATGATCCATTAAGAAGTTTCTTAATTGTGCTAGGGTCATGACTGTTGTTTTGATTAAGATAATTTTGAACATTATGATCATCTGATAAATTATTATTACTGTGATTATTACCACCATTGAAAATATTATTAGCCTTGTTAAGAGCGGCTTTGTTGAACAATAAATGTTCATCTCTTAAATTAGGAGTACTAGAATTAGAATTAGATGATATTGGCGATAATGAATTAAGCAATATAAGTGAATCGATATCAAGTTCAGTGGCTTCTGAAGAATTGGACATGGTTAATGACAATGATGGTGATGGTGACCCACCACCGAGTCTTTCAGTTAAAATTGTTTCACTATTTACAAGTGGGAAGTCTAATAATTTATTAGAGAAATCATTAAGCTCATTAATTTTGTTAAAATCATCAACTTTATTATTATTTTTGTGATTGTTATTATTGGTATTATTGTTATTGTTGCTGTCATTATTATTCGTAGTAGCGGTGAAATCAGCCGATGCAGACTTCTTTTTACCACCGAGTTTTTTGCTTTTCTTTTCAATGATATGTTGTCTCTTTGGAGGTCTAATGTCATCATTTTTCTTGTTGTTGCTGTTGTTATTATTACCAACTTTCTCATTATTAGCTCTAGATAATAAATAACTATTGATATTACTCAAAAGAGTAGAATTATCAGCAAGGCCTAATTGATTAATATTATTACTAAGTTTCATTGGATTGATAGTTCCAACTGGATTACCATTACTATTGTTTTTACCATTGTTGTTGCTATTATTATTATTGCTAATAATTGGATCACTATCAATTCTACTTTTCAAAGCTTTCTTCGCTTTTGCTTTCTTTGTAGTGGTATCCTTTTTACTAGATTTCTTAGCATCATTTTGAGTTTTCTTTGGTTTATCAATCTCTATTTTAGTAGTAGTAGGAACTTTATTATTAAGATTATTGATATTAGTATTTTTGATGTTTTTATTATTATTGCTGATAGCATTATTAGTGTTGGTATCAGTTTTATTATTTGTAGGTAATTTAGTATTAGGATTATTAGAATTAGAATTTTGAATAATTTTTAAAAGATTGATTTCGCTACGAAGTTTTTCAATGATAATTCTTAATTTTTCATTTTCTTTAACTTTAGTAGTAAGCATTGATTGAAGTTCAACAGATTCTTTATTAGTTGATGTTGAAGAAGAATTTCTTTGCATTGCCACGCCAGTAGCATTTCTTTGGAAATTTATAGTGCTATTACCATTATTGTTGTTGACAATTGAGTTATTTGTAACATTATTCTTCAAATTAGAAATTAAACTGCTACTAATACTATTTGACACTGAGGGAGCTGTTTTAACAGGAAGATTTTTGGTTCTATTGTTGTTATTGTAGTTCTTGTCAGAAATATTATTGTTGGTGTCCATACCCTTTGATATTATTTTCTTGTTAGGAGCAATATTCGGTAAAATTTTATGATTAGTTTGCTTATTATTAACCGTTGGACTTAAAGTAGTTGGTTTTATATTTAATAACCCCGAAGTTTTCGCCAAATTTTTGTATGCCGCTAAATTCAAAGTACCGTTAGACGAAAAATTAATGCTCTTCGTACCGTTATTATTATTAACAGTTAATAAACGAGTAGCAACGCTAGAGGCTGCAGAAGTAATTGGTGTATTACCAGCAGCAGTCTTAATATCTGTGGTGCTTATAGGTAACTTATTATTATTATTATTATTATTATTATTATTATTATTTTGTGACGATAATTTATTAGAGTCATAAATTGCCTTTGGCGCTAATAAACTTTTAGCAGCAATTTCAGGAGGTTTGTTATTAGTAACTGAAGTTCTAGCGGCTATTGAAGGACGAATATTATTCATTGAAAGATTAAATTTAGTATTATCAGAGGCAGTAGCAGTGTTAGTAGCTTTGGCAGCTATAAGTGCCGAAGGGGAACTACCTATCTTTGGAGCAATCGGCTGACTTTTTGAAGTTATACTGCCAATAGGTCTAGTAGTAGCGGCAACAACTGATTTGTTACTAACGTTTGAAACTCCGGCGCTACCGCCATTTGTAGTAGTAGATGATGGAGACATATTTTTACGAATTTCAATTTTATTATTAGGATTAGAGATTTGATAATTTTTCAAAAGAGACACATTAGCTTTTAAAGTAGAGGCAGATAAAGAATTTGAAGAAATAATACTAGATTTCAGAGTGGCAGTTGTAGAAGATTCAGAAGAAGATATTATGGACAGAGATGGGTATTTTTCAGTAGTAGTCGAAGAATTCTTGCTAGCATTTGTATTATTTGATAAACTTGAAGATATTTTAGTGCCGGGCAAAGTGCCATTAGAAGAGTTTGAAGGGAATTGGCAAAGTTTAGAATGAAGCGCTGATGATTTGAGGGTACTTGTAGAAGAATTTGAAGAGGTCATAGAATCTAGCGAAGTATTAGAAGTGCTAGGACGAAGTACATTTTTGTTAATAGCAATAGGGATCTTCGGAGCGATGGTACTAGTAGTGGCGCTAACATTGGCAGTGCTACTCTCAGCAGATATTATTGGTTTAGATTCAATAGCGGCTTGCTTTATCAGTTTATCAGCTGCTTTTGTGGCATCAATGGAGGAAGAATTGTTTGGTATCGGCGCTAAGCTCGACAGATTATTATTATTATTATTAGAATTAGAATTCATTGTAATTTGTCCTTATTCTTATACTATGATTATTACTCTTGATGATGGTGTCTTTTATAGATATAAATTATTGACTGTAATCATTATATTTGGAAAAAAGGGAAAAGAGAAAGGAAGATGACTTAATAAGATGACAAAAACACAAGAATAATGTGATCGTGGCAGCGATTATACGCAAGTAGTTATTAAATGGTAATATTTAATAGATTGAGGGCCACCTGTGGACGCTTTGATAAGTTTGATATTTCGATATTTCGATATTTCGATATTGATTGATTGATTGATTGATTGATGGTCCTAAGATAGAATTCGAAAAAATAGAAAAAATTTTTATTTGTTCTAATTTTCTTTTTCTGTTTCTTTTTTCTTTTCTACGCTGAGAAATTTCTTTCTTAGAAGAATTTCCCCTTTCTAAATTTAAGCTTTGTTATCGGTGGGATAAAGGATCCAACACCATAATTACTGGCCCATCATAGTAGTATGCTGCTTCTCCCCCTACAATTTCATTTTATTAGAGTGATTTTGATGATTCTTATCACCGTTATCTTTGTATCTTTAGCTTGTACATCCACATATACCTTGTCCTATACCCAGTAGACGATCAAATAACTCGTAATTTCTAAAGCGGTATTTTAATTTCTTTTTTTTGCTGTTTCTGTCTGTAGCACTTTCGGTGGGGGCGAAGGGCCTGGGAGGCCCGTCTACTACATTTAGAGGTTCATCTTCTAAACGAAAAATCCCGCAATTTCTCTTTTTATGGGCGGCAGCAGCTGTAACCGCTTTCTGGGCGTTTTGGCTAGGCTAGGCCCCTCCAATGACGCCATCGGGAAAAGTTGAAAAGAATAAGGGAAAAAAAGATTTTTTTCCCGCAAAACAAAAAACAAAAACAAAAACAAAAACAAAAACAAAAAATACAAGATAAAAGATAGTATATAGCATAGGTTTATTGATGGATTGATCAAATGAATTATAGATACAGCCAAACATACAGCCATGGATACTAAACAACAGAAGAATGAGAATTTAAAACTATTACGTTATGAACTTCAAAAACTTCAGCAATCTTTAAATTATACAGATCAATTAGTTAATGTCAATTGCGCTCAAGCGAAAGTTATTTCAAAATTAGGTATATTACATTCAAGCCTATTCATGGCAGTCAATCAAATCAATGAGCAAGATATTGTCCCTGTAAGCACTCCTACTACCGCAATCAACCAGGAATAACTGGGATTGTTTCAATTGTTAAATATAAAACTAAAGAATTCATTATTATATTATATATCTATTATTTAAGATGGGTTCTTCTTTTCAAGAGTGGCCCCAAAGAGTTTTAAACTAATTGGTGTATCATTAATATTAATCACAGGATTAGAATCTTCCAACAAATCAAACGGCTTTAAATCTAAATCATAATATCGGCTATTGTTTTCATCGTATAGCATCATGTTATTCAATAAATAATTATTATCCCCTTTAGTATTAACGCTAATGTCGTCATTTTCCAACGTCAATATTAGTCGTTTGCTCAATTCAGTGTTTAAATTATCATTATTAAGTTTCGGCAATGGGATTACTACCTTATTCTTCTTATTCGTCTTATTAGTGTCATCATTATTGCTAGTTGCTGATTTACTCATTTCAACTAAATTCAATTTGATTGAAAACATCAAATCGTATAGCATATTCTTTAAATGGCCGTGTCTTTGCAAGAATTGTGTCTTTAATAATGTAATTAAGTTAGTGATAAATTTATTATTATTAGTAATAACTGAATTGTTTTTTTGGTGTAGTATTTGGATTATTGCAATTTTATGAATGAATAAAATATCCATAAACACAACAATGAACTTGACTAATAATCTTTCATTTTGATAACAAATATTCGCAATTTCAGCATTATTTCTAGTCGATTCATGAGTCTTCAATACCGTTAATATTTTCTCTGAGCAATGAACTAAAGACGTTAATAATGGTTCATTCAATAACATATTATTATGATGTAAATTCCTTGCTAATGAATTAATCGTCATGGCCACAAATGGTATAAAATTATTAAATTTAATAATCTTCATTCGAAGAGCTTCATTGTCATTACCAATAAGACTGTTGAAATTGATTGAATTGTTTTCATCTTTAATTAATGCTAATTTTGGTAAATTTTCACTCTTCAAGAAAAATTGTTCACATTCGTTAACCAAAAATATTTTTAAATCATTTCTTAAGCCTATAAATAAATCACTAATTATTGAAATGTTCACTCTTTTAACACTAGTAAGATTAATAGCAAAACAATGGGTATAAGTTTTATTCATTACTTCTCTCATTAAATTCCCAATTTGTTCCTTCTTATTAGTATTATGATTACCACCATTATTCTTAATATTTTGTAATTCTATTGTCAACACAATTGACACTAATACTTGACATATTGGTAAATTAAACTCATTGGCGAAATAAACAAGTTTATAAATATCATCTTTATTTTGAATTTCCAATGATTTCTCAGTTCGCTTGAATCTTGATCCAGTATAATACAATAACAATTGATTATACAATGATAAAAGTTCTTGTAAATCAACTTTAGAATTCATTAAAAGTCCATTGGTAATTAATGATACATCTTTACCAGTTAACTTCAAAATAAAGGTTGCTAAACTATTGTCGTACTGATAAATGTCTCCAATGAATAATTGACGAACGTCCAGGTACAACAACATTGTCATGAAATATGAGAAAATCACTGGATGACGTAGTTTAAAAAAATATCTAGCAAATGTTAGTTTTTGATTTTCAATAACTGTTAATCCATAATCATATTTCTTACTATCTCCTAATAATATTTCAAACAAACATTTGATCATGTTTTGATTTCTTTTGATTAATGCTGTATTAACAAATTTTAAAATGTTTAATTTATCATTAAACACGCCTATATTTTCATTAACTTTATTGAATTTAATATTATTAGTAGTGGTAGTAGTGGTAGTGGTAGTGGTATTCGTATTCGTATTATCATTATTATTATTATCATTATTATTATTCATATTAGAGGCATTGTTATTATTGTTTCCGTTATCATCCATTGATTCATTGAGGGGTGTTAATGGTACGCCATCATTATTATTGATATTATCATTTTTAATATTGTCATTACCACCCTTGTCATTTGATTTATTATTAGCATTAGAGTTATTAACATTAGCGGCATTGTTATTATTATTACTAGCACTATTATTACTGATAGGAATTAACAATCCAATTAATAAAGTTTTCAATTCAATTAATTCATAACTGATCAAAACTGAAAAAATCTTAATACTGAGGGAATTATTCTTAATATTATGACGCAAGAAATTCAATTCCATTTTCTCAAAATTCACTGGATTAATTTTTTTCAATAATGACAACACTTCAATCAAATTTGAATAAGATCTTTCAATTCCTAATGGTTTTTGTTGTTGTTCAACTTCTTGTTCAATTTCATTAATCAATCTAGTGAATAATATCTCAAAATTATTACTGAATTCACTCGATAATGTAAATGTCTTCAAATCAATCATTGAATTATTATCAATTAATAATTCACTAACAATTTTAGACATAGTACTAGCATCACAATTCCAAACACTTAAACTATTATTGCCATTGCTGCCATTACTATTCAATGATTCCATTTTCAAATATGTAAATTGATTAATTAAATTACTCAAAAATTCAAGGTCATGATTATTATTACTATTGTTATTATTGTTGCTGTTGTTATTATTATGATTATTATTATTATTATTGATTTGATCTTCGTTATTATTAACAAGAAAATTTTCATATTCTTGAAGTCCAATACTGTAAAATTTCCAAAACACCCAGAAATTAAATCTATTGATTTGATTGATAGTTGTTGCGTTATTACGATTATTGTAATTATCATTCAATTTGGAATATACTATAACTATCAATTTCAAAATCGTCATGAAATTCAAATATTTTAAACTAGTCCTATTGGCAGACATCAAAGATGATGATGATGATAAAACTGAGGAATATGATCCACCAAGAGTTGAAGTATTAATATTTTTAATTGCTAGTGAAAATCCAGATTCAAATTCAACAGAAACTTCAGAATAATCAGTCAAGTAATTATAAGTATCAAGATGATATGATAAAACCGATAACAAATAATATATTTCTGGGTAACCGAGTTTAATACTATTGTTGTCTTGAATAAACAAACATAGAATAATTTTAACAAAACTGAAAAAATAGTCCAATTTATTCAAGCAGGCAAACACATCTAACAAAAAAATTAATTTATTTGGATTATTAACTTCAATGTATCTATTCTCTTTCTCCTTGACGAGTCTTACCACTAAACTCTTATAAAAAATATCGGCAAGTGAAATTTTGGCACCCATTTGTAAATCTTCAAAATTTTTAATTTGACCACAATCAACTTTAAACTCTTTAGTAAATAATGATGGGAGCGCCGAATTTAATAAGTATTCTTTAGCAGCTTCAAGTTTTTCATTGAAAAATTTATTACTTTTAACCAAAAACTTATTTGTGATTGTATTATTATTATTACTTTCACTTTCAATCATTAATTTTAAGAATTTATTGGCGTAGTTACTTGGTACTGTTTTAGGGTAAAGCGATGATAAATTTTGAATTAAATTTCTCAAGATCAAATTATATTGGGCGTTATTATTAATGCTCACTTTCATATTGATATTCGTGAGGATTAAATATTGAAGAAGATTTAAGTCGTAGAAATTCTTAAACCTTTTCAAATATAATAACCCTGATGAAATTAATCTTCTTAAATATGAATGCATAACAATGTACCTTAATTCATATAATTTATTCACTAAAAGTAATAATGATTCAACATTAATATTCTGTAAATTCAAATCAACAAAATTATTCTTTTGAGTATTGGTATCCTTATTACTGTTACTACTTTTATTGATTGATGTTAATTTTAATAATTCTTCAATGTCGTTACTATTAATTGTGACACCGTTTCTATTGTTTTTGATTGCCTTAGATAATAATTCAAACATCTCAGAATCTTCAAATTGCGTTTCAGAATCTTCATTTTTATTAATATTGAAAATAAATTCTAAAATTTCATTTTGTAAGAAAGATTTAAAAATACTGAAATATTGTCTTCTGGATCCTCCATTATTATTATATCTAATGTAACTATTACTTCCACTAGGTGATGCATAGACGTCGCTTATATCAACTGGAATAGTAGGTTCAGTAGGTGTTGAAATATCAGCTTGGGAAACAGGGTTTTCATTAGCAGTGTTCAATTCTTCAGGTGGTGAGGAACTCTTACCATCAGTTTCATTGTTTATGGTTGAGTGATCAATTGTTTGGCTGTTAATAACTTCCTTTTTGAATCTGTAGAAAATATGTCTGATAATATAAATCACAATGTAAACTTTCTTAAATTTTTTATAATTTTCATTATAGCAAGATGATGATTCTGAGTTATCAAACGATGTAATGGACCATTTTAATAAAAATTGTAATTTTTCCTTTATTAATAAAAGCTCTTTAGTATTCTTATGAGAATCATACCCAAGATTAGCTGTAGGAGTTATTGGACTGACTAATGTTTCTTGATTTTCTTGTGAAATCCCAGCAGTGATCTGAATTGGGTCTGGCTTTTTGCCCAATTTTATTCTACTAGTTATTGATGAAAATCTTCCAACACCAATACTATTTGCAGAATCACCAGCATCATTATCAGTATTATTATTATCGTTACCTTCATCGCTATCATTGCTGTTGTTGCTATTGATGAGGACTGTCGCGGAATTTGGAATATTAGGAGTTGGTTGTAACGCCGTAAATAATTGCTTGAAATCACCAAAGATATAAGTGATCAAATCATCAATAGTGTTGTTAAAATCATTAAACACGACAGTTTCATAAGTGTCACCATCAGCGCTATTGTTTGTATTAGTTGGATGAGTCATAACTGGTGCATTATTGGCAATTACATTAGAGTTTGGTGAGTATTCATTATGATCATCGTTCTTAATAGCAACAGTAGCAGTTGTGCTAACAGTACCACTGAGATCTCTTTTGAATCGTTTATTTCTATTTTGAATTGAACCAGAAGAAAATGCACGATCAAAAGAACCTATTGGCCCAACATTTTTCAAATTGCTAATAAAAAAAAACTTGTATGAAATAATAGACTCTAAATTCTTGTTCAACAAGAAAATTTCATTTTTAGATTCTATTAAAGAGGTAGATTTAATAGAGTTGATATTTTTCCTCATTATAGTTCCATTGTTACCACCACTGATTCCGGTTTTAATGATTGATGGTGAATTTAAGCTACTGCCAGGATTTACCACACTTGGACTGTTCATTGATGTTGGTGAAGTTATGCTCATAATTGGTAAATTTTTACCGAAATCAACGCCATTTCCGCTACCACCATTTGGAGATAATACTGAAAAGGGCTCAGAATTTCCTGATGATGTGAAAGATATGTGACGTTGGTGATGGAAAGATTGTAGTTTTTTAGAATCTTTATCATTGAGTTGTGATTCAGTAGCGCCAAGTTCTTTCAAAGAATTTGAAATATTATTGAAAAGTGAATCGTTTCTAAAACTTATAAATTCAAACTGTTTCTTTAGTAAAATCTTGCAAATATTTTTAACAATGAAATTATCATAACCAAGTTGGAAATTCAATCCATGCTTTAAAATATCATTACAATCAAGTGTAGCTTCTCTGTTTTTAAATTTCAAAAAATCATTATCTTTATCCTTATTAATATTATTATTGTTGTCATTCTTATCATCATCAGGCAGTTGTACGACAATTGGAGATGCCACTGAAGTAGTAGTGAAACTTTGCTTTTCTGAATATTTCAGTAATGGTAAATTTAAAGGCTTCTTCCAAGGAGATGTGTTTAAAATATTATATTCGTTTAAAATTTTCTTTAAAATTTTCCAAGATTTAGGTAAAAGAAATAATTCGCCATTATTAACCGCAAATAAATTCATCAAGAAGATCTTAATACTAATCAATAAAAGTTTCCGAGTTTTTTGAATTAAGAAAACTGATCTATTAATATCTAAGTTGTTAGTGGCATTATTCTCTTGAGGCAAATTATCATAAAAATTAGAATTCCACGGTGAATTAAAAGAAAATGGGCTTGCAGCTGTGCCTGGAGTGCTATAACTGCTTGGTGGGCCATTATTATTCCCAGTATAGTTAACATTAGTCAAATTTAAATGAAGATTAGGTGCAGTCTTATTATTATTATTGGTATTGGCATTGGTATTTGTAGCGTTTATAGAACTATTATAGTTGCTATTCAACGGAGAATCAGCAGAATTTATTGAATTTGCTGTTAATCTATTGCTGTTGTTGTTGTTGTTGTTGTTGTCATAAGATATTGGTGAATGCATGAGGTTATTAAACGTGAATTTTTTATAAACATAGTCGTATTTCAAAATCAAAGTTTCGACTAAAGTTTTCAATAAATTAGTATGGAATAAAAGTTGATCATTATTTAAAGAATTAGTATTTCTATTGAGTTTTGAATCATCACTTATAAAGCTATCATCATCTCTAATAGAACTATTATTGCCGTTATTATTATTATTTGTACTGACATTATCAATATGTGGCGATGATGGGATCTTATTATTATTGTTGTTGTTATTGAGTTCATCATCTTCAGTGGCATTACTAGTGGTGGTGAAAAAATTCTCAATGAGGAAATTTTTAATGATGAATGATATGAAAGTGTTAATAAACACTGAAATGAATAAATAAATTTGATCGAATGGAAGGTTTGGTTTAGCAAAACTATTAATAAGCCAATTTAAAAATATTTTCTTGTTAATTAAATTTTCCATAAAAAGATTTTTAATTAATCTGTTCAAATATAAAATCTTGAAATTTGGAGAGTTTAATTCGAATGCACCAGTAGTTCCATTATTATTAGCACTAGTATCTGTAGTAGTGCTATTAAGTTCCTCATTATTGTTGTTGGTGTTGGTCGTATCAAATAAGGTATCATTAATAATTACATTTTCTAAATAATTAGTGATTTGATGAGTCCATTCATCAATCCATTCTCTATCAGCTTGATTATTATTGTTGTTGTTGTTGTTGTTGTTGTTATTGTTGTTATTGCCATTCCCATTGCCAGAATCTTTATTTGAAAATGGTAAATTGTTTTTACGTTTAAGAGATCTTAATTCGTTTAATCCAATACATTTAATCAACCAAATAGCTCTATGAATTGGAACTCTCTTAATGATTAATTGATCTATAAGATTTTTATTTCTAATACCATGAGGAATAGTTCTTGAAAGTTTCCTTAAGCTAATGGCGTTATTGGCTAAATTACGTAACCAAAGTTCTTTCTTCTGGCCAGTTAAAGTGACTCTTGGAGGCGGTTTAAAGGTAGATTTTTTGGTAATTTTATTGAAATTATTACGTTTATTTATTGATAACAAAATGTATTTCAGTAATCGATTTATTGGATCGTATTTAACTGAATCATTCTTACCACCACGAGGAAACTGACTATTAGTTGGAGATGTTGAACTTATCAGCGTTGCGTCGTTATTATTATTAGTAGTAATATTTGAATTGTCATTACTATCTATTTTATTAGTACCAATTATTACTGGCTTGTCATCATCCTCTTCTTCGTCATCATCGGATTTACTATTTATTGAAATTGCATCAGTGTTGCTTCCAATCTTTTTATTTTCATTACTATAAAACTTGTTTTGTTTAATATTTTTCAAATAACCATAGACTGTACTTCTTGCTGAGAGTAATTCATTATTAACACAAGGTTTCTGTATAAACCCTTCACGAAGATTCTGAACTGCCAAATCATCTTCATATTGAGTATGCATCCAAGGATAAAAATCAGGATATTTAGAAATCAATTCGCCATTTAATATTCTTGAGGAGTCCTTGTTATCATTGTTGTTATTATTGCTATTATCATAATCCTGATCGAGTGAGTCAAGGTTTAAAAATCCATTTAAAGGATAAACTTGATTTGGATGAGAGAGTTTATAACGTTTAGAAAAAATATCATCATTTGATCCATGAGAGTTGGATCCCTTAGAGCGATTAGAATACATTGTTTCCTCTCTAAAAAACTATTAATACCACAATGGTTACTATTGCATCTAAGTTATAAGTTCAATCGATTATCCGATGAATCTATCATCATCATCAAATTCCACCTCTTTTTTGTTGTGACCAACTTTTTCACTGTGTTTTTTTCTCTCTTTTTTGTTCTCGTTTTCCTGATAGTGAGAAATGTGTACATACTTCTAAAGGCACTTGTTTACAAAAAAAAAGCGGAAGTTTCGTCTACTACAGTATAGCACGGAGTCCCCTCCGGACAAAAGAAACCATTACAGCAGTAAAGTTTTAAAAAACATGATAATAGAATTAAATATATAATACATATGTACATATATAAAAGATGATGAATGCGGAACTAAACAAAATAATAACATGGGATAATAGATGAGGATGATGAGCAGAGTAGACATAGAAGTGCTAGCCTTATAGTCACTTTCGCACCAATTAGCATTTCCGCTTATTAAGAAAAAAAATATTATTAGCATTTTTTTTTCATTTGTGCCTTACAATAAAAGGGAAAAAGAAGTCAGTTAGAGAAGATAATAACATCTTCTTCATACAGGTTCACTAGCTGGTGATTTTGTTATCAGCATCAGCTGCTGCTGCAGTAGTAAACCTTTTTGGCTGTAAAATTTCTTCATCACTAAAAGTAATCCTTCCCTTGATTTTTTGATATTTTGAGAAAATTTATTATGAGACCAATTCTCAATACGCTCTTTGATTCCAGATCCGTACCATTTTCTAAACCCAGAACGAAACTTAACTTTGGCTTGAATGTCAGTGGTGAATTGATCTCTTTCATTTGGAGTGAAGGTATTATATTCTTCAACTCTTATTATTGCGGTATGGTCTAAATTTCTTGTATAGGTTTTCATAGTTTTGGTGACTGGGTCCACTTCAACTTTTTCTATAATCCACAGATCTGTAATGTTTGATAAAAGTGGTTTTATCCATTTAGGCAAATTTCCAGCTTTCTTGACAAGTCTTGTAATACTGAGAACTCCTGTCTTTGGATTAATTGTATTTTCTATTGTATCAACCGACATGACATGTTTAGAATACGGATTCGGATAACGATTGAACCATGAGTAAGTTACTAGATTAAAGTTATATTCAAAATTATTACTGTGGCTATACCATAAAACCATTTTTAAAGAGTTTATTATTTGCTATGTGTCTTATTTATCCTTTAACACTATTTCCTGTTTATGTTTGTATATATTGGAAGAAACAAAAATGGGGAGAATATTCATTTAAAAAAAATTTCTGAAAAAAATGAATTTTTTGCATTTTTTTTAGGGAAAAGGTGATAAATGTATCTGTGTGCCAGTTTTGCTATTTGAACTCTCCAATAAATCAACGCCAATTACTTATAAAAAGAAATAAAGTGAGTTATTGAAAAGATATTTATGGGTTATAATGGTGGTGATTAGCTATCTATTATATGAAGCATATTCTTTTGCTCTGTTTTTGTTTAGGGCGTTGTTTAGGAAAAAGAAACAAAAGAGTTAATGGAAAGATGCTAGTGGAAAAAAAAAAAAAGATCAATGTCATATTCAATTATTTCGTTAAACAATTATATATTATCGACTACTATGTCACTTCCTGTGTTAGCTACTCTATACTATCCACTTGCTCAAGGATCATCTTTAATGTTGAATAAAATCATATCTTTTGAGAGATGACTGTCATGTATAATGCTTATATAATCATCGGGAAAATATTACAAGGAAAAAGTGTAGACAAAAACAAAAAAAAAAATTTTTTTTGCAATTTTTTTTGATTTCTTTAATGATGATGAAATACCTTTAAAGACATCTATAATAAATAGAATAAATAGAAAATGATACGAAATTTCCAATATAAATCAATAATATTGAAAAGGTTTTATTCACAAATCCAGAAATATCAAAAAGATAATACACACATAGTGAATTCTCCATCTACTAAATACACCCATATTCCTGGCCCATTTGTTGAAGAGTTTGACAAAAAATATTTACAACAGATAAGAAAACAACAACAGCAGCATCCGCCCCAAGAATATAATAATCAAAGTTTAAGAGATGCATTGAAAAGAACTTATGAGCTTATAGATTTGAAATATTCATTCCTAGAGGAAACTAATATTGGCGGCGATAGTCATGCCAAATTTGAAAATTTGAAAAAAGAAATATCTTGGATAGCTCAAAGGAAGACTACTTTAATATCAATTGATATAGAGGCTCAAGAAAGCAATTTAACTAATCCTTTAGAAGTTGGGATTTCCATTTTAGATTTTAATAACCAAAAAAATACTCTTTTCCCGAACTTTTTGAATTTACATTTTGTCATCAAAGAATTTTCCAAAATTGAAAATAGATTATATGTGCCTAATAATAGATACAGATTTCAAGGTGGGTTTTCATACACAATAAATAAAGATGAATTTCAAGGGATTTTTGAGGATATTCTTAACCAGTATGGATATAATACAGTTTCCAAAGATTCTAAAATTCCAAAGATTGCGTTTGTCGGGCATGGGTTTTCTTCTGATGTGAAATTTCTCAGCGATATGTTTGGGATAAAACTAAACCCTGGAGTGCCGATAATTGACACTCAAGAAATTTGGAAACTTACCACTGATGCCGCGTTAAACAGCAAAAAATCACTTAATTTTTTACTCAAGAAATGCAATATCCCATTATCTTTCTTACATAATGGTGGGAATGATGCGTATTACTCTTTAATATTAGCATTGAAATTGCTTGATCCGGAATTGCGAAATAATTTGTATTGTCGAGATTATGAAACTTGGTATGACTATAACAATTGGGTTAAATTAGAAAAAAATTTTAAATTTTTAGATTCTGAAGATGCTACAACTACTGATGCTAATACCCCAGCAATTGATTATCAATCATTATCCATTGATGAGAAAGAATTATATGATAAGATTAAAACTTTATTATATAAGAAAAATATTTCAAAAAAAATCACCCAAACAGAATTGTTAATTTTGAAAAATAAGAATTTATTAAGACTTCCATCGTCAGGTTATTTCAATATTTATGATGATTATTTAATGGATATCGTTAAAGATGAACAAGAATATAAAAAAAGACGTAACTCTAGTTTGCCTAAATACGCTCCTAATAATTCTTTCTTTGGTAGCCTTGATGTTAGTAAAGATAACCTTGTTAAAAAAATTATTTCATTCATACAAAGTTTTAGATGATGATCCCTCTATATAAATAGTTTAATATTGCATGTTGTAATAAATTGAAATATTTACATTCTAAGATTAAGTATTGTCACATAATCTTTAAAGATTAATAAAAGAAGTTTACCTATTTCGTCTAATAAGATCATATGAGATATTCCTGTTCCATTCTTCATGTTGATATCTGCATATCTGATAAAATACAGTGTTCGTAACGGAAATCTTTGTAGGAATTTTTTTAAGAATTTTTTTTTCAGAGGTAAAAAACATCAAATCAAAAGAAAAACATATCCAATAAAATATATTATTGACTACTATTGATTGATTATTGACGAATTAATTTATTATGTCAATAATAAATGATATATTAAGAATACCAATAATAATAATAATAATAATACCCTCCCAGTAACAGTAGTTTGAATATTTTTGCTTTTCTTTTTCAGAAAGTATTACAACCACCACCACCAACAACAAAAAAGAGAAGAAAACACGACAACAGAAGAGAAAAGACTGACTCGTAGTTAATATGTCATCAAATGGAGAATTAATAGAGGATACATTATTATCAACAATAACAGACTCATCAAAGCAGAATTTAACGTCTGTGCTATCCCTTATACTAAAGAATCAAAATGTTGACATTTTATCCTATAGTTTCGATTTCTTCTCGGGGTTACTCAATGAAACTAGTCAGATTGAATTACTGGTGAAGAAAGACTATGCCATTAAAATAATACAGACGTTTGCCAAATTTATAAGTGATAATGATGATGACAGTAATAAAAAACAACGACATATATTGTTAAGTAATAATGATTTATTTATGAAATTTATTTATTTGTTGATATATTTATATGAGCTATTGCTCTTGAAAATCATTGATGATGATAATGCATCATCGTATGATGATGTTTGGAACGATTTCACAAAGCTTAAAGAATTTATAATATATCAATGGGATAATAGTTATCCATTACCAATGCCTCAGCCATTCTTAACCGCAGCAATTGCTACAGAAAATTTATCCAAGAATATTTCAATTAAATTAATGATTTTAAAATTTATCTTTAAAATTATTGAAGTTCAGTCACCAATGCCAGCATCCGATCCAAGAAAACGTAAAGCAAAACGTAAACTAGCCACAATTCAAAACCTCTCGATTTCATTATTACCAACAACATTTGCAAAAGTGGTGAATTTCGAGGTATTGATTAAAGAATCTGAGCATTTATTAGATTATATTCTCAAAATTATCATTTATATTCAAAATTTAAATTGTCAAATTTTTTCCTCAGTTTTATTTCTTTTAATTAAACTCATTCAAAAGAGAAATCATTTGGCTAATCATATTATTAATTTCTTATTAGAATTAAATTTAGCTAATAATGTTCCTAAACACACCGAATTATTTTATATCACCAAAAATAAAGCCGATAACAGTGTAATAATACTGGATCCCAAACAGAATTTTTTCTTTAAAATGAAATTCAAAATTGATAAACGATTCCAATATAGATCATTGAAAATTTTCTTTGATTTTTTATTTAAAAATAAATTTTTAGATGCATTTGTTTCAAAGAACAGGGAAGATCTAGTGAATAATCATCAAATTACTTCTTTCAGAATTCTTAAAAGAATAAACTATATTATTCATATTCAACATAATGAAAGATTGCATAAAAACATCCTTTCGGATTTTGATCATGATGATTTCACGTTAGTGAATGAGAAATTTTTAGCATTCACTAAGAAACGTAAATCAGGGCATTCTGATGATGATGAAAATAGTAATTTCCCAGTGATCAAATCATATAAAGATTTATATTCAATAGTCAATGAAAAAAAACCTATAGATTTCGATATTAGTTTATTATGCAATACTAAAGATGATTATGATGGCAATATATTATTAAAAATTATTTTGATCACATTGGCTAAAATACCTCTGGAAATATTATCTCTTAAATTAGATGCCATTGTTAATAGTTATAAAAGACTGGTTGAATCATCGCAACTGTTTGAAAATAAAAGAATAAAGCTCGATTCCTCATCATATAGTGAACCAATAGAGGAACAAGCAAATCCTGTTAAACCAAAAGAAGAAGATAAATATGATAATGGTGATGATGATCTATATGATCCTGAAGAAATGCTAAATGATGTTTATAACCCTGAAGATAATTTAGAAGATGAACAAGTGGAGGAAAAAGAGAATGATGATGATGACGATGACGTCGATGATGATGTTTATGACCCAGAAAAAATAAGTATTATCAACGATATTAAAGAAGAAAATATTGGAAGAAATTTGGAAAATTTAGAAGTTAGTGATGATGATGATAATTATGAACCAGAGTTAGGTGCTACAGAAGATAAATTAAACTATAAACCATCGTGGATCAATGATAACAGTGAGAATGAAAACTCGGATTTTGATGATTACAATCCCGAAAATGCGTTCTAGAATTCATTACAATACAATTAATTATTTGTTTTTTCATGATTATATAGATATATTCTTTTTTTTTTTTTTTTTAATTTTAAATACTTATAATTATTGAAATTTAATATTTAATCTTTGTTCAACCATGAAATTAAATAATTAATTTCCAGACCATAATTGCTCCAATTTAAACTAGCTTTATCACCTTCAAAAACTGCTTCATCATTTTTGATAACTACTTTCGCAGCAATTTTAGTAGGTGTGTCACCATTATTATTGGTAGTGATATCATTATTTTGAGCATAAGGAATTCTAATAGGGTTCCATGCATATCTGATATCTTGCATATCCCAATTTTTACGGACTGCTGTAGATAATATAAAATTATTATTTAAAATTTCATTATCTATGTCAGTATCTTCGGATTGGCGAGCCTTCTTTACTAAAAACCTTGCTTTCAATTGAGAAGCAATTTTTAAGCGTTCATTTTTAATGGCTAAAATTTCTTTAATTAATGGAACTGACAATGCTTCTTTCTTAATGGCTCTTAATTCTACAATTATATCATAAATATTTTCAGCTGTCCATTTACTTTCAACAATTTCGATTTGTTTGTTATGAAAACTCATAATATTGGAATAATTAATACATTCCAATTCATGAACTAAAAATAAAAGCTTATATCTTCTCATGCTTAAACGAGGTATTAACCCATAGTTTTCTTTTAAGATAGCATAGCAAGGAAGTAATTTTCTTTCATGTTTCGCAATAACTTTCCTTTTAAACTTTGACCATTGACCATCATCATCAAGGCTGTCAATGTCATTTTTGAACTTCTTTAAAATTTTAGAAGTCTTGTTATCATTACCTGTTAAAGAAATTAGTTTAACTTTTAATGATACTTCCGAGTACAAAGTATGAGCCCCTTTCTTTGCATTTTGATATTCGCTTCCTTTAGATCTGCATTTCCTCTTTTTCTTTACTGAAATTGGACTAACTGTTTTTGGTAATCCAGTTTGCCTTTCCCAATATTTATCAGCAATAAAACAGTAAAATGCCCATATTAACAGATCAGTTCCATTATTTATTTTTGCAACATCAGAATCAAATGAACTTTCATTTGTTCCATAAAATATATAATACCAGATGGCATTCAATACTTGTAATATATCATCATTCTGGTGTTCCTTTGAATCATCAATTTTTAAATTAGTAGTTCCTGATTCGACTAAGGAAATATCAACAAGTTTTTTATCAAGTTCATCTATATCGCCAATTTCAACGAAACTACTATTAGCAGTATAACTGGTAATAATCTGATTTACATCACTCATTTTTCTTTGTTAGTACAATTGTTCACTATAGCTTATTGAAGAATCATAAGAATAAAAGAGAAATAAAATAACATTAAGAAGATTTTAATCTATTTATATTGATTTTTTTTTGCTCCAATTGACGTTTTAGTTAATAATAAAAAACTAAGTGGTACATTTTATTCTTTCCTGATTCATTAACGTAACAAAAAAAGAAGAAAACAAAAACAAAATAAGCCCATAAAGAATTATTGAAAGCAATCATAATATTAATAGGAATTGTTAAAATTCATTGGCAGAAATGAAAAAGAGTAATAATAAAATTTGTAATTTTAATATTGGACAAAATAAATAGTACTGACATTACATCCATATGCTTGTTGAAAGATGCACAACTTATACAATACCTGGAACACCGCTGAACAACTATTATGGCACTGGTATATAAGTTCAGAAGAACCGTAATGGCTGTCTTACTTATAGGAGATTCTGGTAATACTCCAAGATGTAAATTTGTAAACTTGAAAGGGCAAGTAAAACAATAATAGGAGTTTTGATTATGGTTCAAAACTTCAACATATATGTTCTTTTTTTCGCTTCAATATCAACATAACTCGATGAAAACTCTAACAGTGGAAACTAGTCGTCTCATTTGTAAAGCTAATGGTGTAGCAGATCCCTGTATAAAGCAGTTGTTCAAGTTACCTACCAAAAATACTATGTTGGTTGTCAGGGCTCCGATAACAATAATGGAAATAATATTTAAATAACTAGAAAAGCCATAACTGCTATCATTTCTGGATTTACAGAATACATAATAAGATATGAACAAGCAAAAAAAAAATAATATGGAGCTATCAGATCGGCTAAATCTATATTAAAGTCACTCTCTATTTTATATATTAGATATTAATTATTAATTATACAAAATATTATATAGTGAATACGTGAATGTACTCCAGGCACTCGCAGCAGTGCAACTAATAAAAGCTTAATATAATTGAAGCTCCTTCAGAAAAATAGAACGTGTTGTAGTTTATTTTTTCTGCACATTAAGAAGAGTGTATATTTGGCACAATAGGTTTACTTACGTATTTTCTTGGGTGTATAGGGATTGGAACGCGAATTTTTGCAAAAAAAAAAAAATCATAATAAAAAACAATAAATAAATAAACAAATAAATAAATAAATAAATAAACATATGTAATGCCTAAATAAATTATCATCATGAATTGTAGTTTATATTCTAGTTGCTGGATTACGAGTTGTGATAGGTTGCAAAAAGTTACGTTTAGTTTATTAGCAATCAAAAACAGTGAATGAGGTTGGGCTTGAGTTGGGGCTGCTATCAAACAACCGTAACAGAATGGAAGGAGTATTCGGTCCCCCAATTGTAAGACAGATTATACTCTGTATGCAGCATACCACTTGCGAATGATATTTGCTTAAAGGATACTCAAAATATTCCTCATAAAGGACAAAGATGTCTCAGTCGAGACAGTTCTCAGACAGAGAAAGAAAACAAACAATGGAAGAATTACAGTTTTTTAATCCAACAGAATTTTATAACTGCTTCATTTCAATTCAATACATTCCTGTTAATCACTTTTTGAGTTATTGCCCTTTTCCCTTTATTTCTTTAATATCCATACCTTTTGTACCTACTTCTTTTCACCTCTTATCAACCCATGTCTTATATGTGCTTTTCACCATTGCAGAAAGACTCTTTGTCCTATTCCTCAATATCTTTTTTTGTTTTTGTATATTTTTTCTCAACTTAGTTAGAAAATAGCTGAAAACGATTGGAAATTTTGTATAGTATTTTAAATTAGTGCATTTTTAAAATTGTGTTATCCATTTAAAGTTAAACTAAAGGGATTACTTTTCTTTATTTTTCCACTTTTTGACATTGTTTTTGGATATGCTCAATAATGTAGGTACAAATACATTTCAATCATATAATACCAGCAGGTATAACAAGATGTATATCTAGACCCTTACAGACCTATTGGCAATTAATTAATTTTTAATTTAAAAAAAACGAAAAAAATTTTTTTTAATTTCTTTTTTTAGTGTGTTTCTAGGATGTCTAGATTCTATTTCATCTCTATTCACCCTTTTCTATACTTGCATACAACTCATCAAAATTAATATAAATATCATTGATATTCTCTCAAATTTGTCCTAACTGATTCTGGTCCTCTTTTATAATCTTACTTTTTTTTTTAATAGTTTTGTCATTAAAGAATATTTATAGTTGTTCGTTCACTCCTTCTTATCGTCGTGTTTAGTCATTCCTTTAATTCCAAACATCTATTTATTATTTTTAAATCTTTATTAACTTGAACATCTAATCAATAATCAATTTATTATTAATTATTATTTTTATTATCATTCAAATTGACAACTATTATACAAAATGAAGTTCGTATCTACTTGTTTACCAATTTCCGTTCTTTTAGCTATTGCCGAAGCTGGCAGAGTTGCTGTTGTTTACGAATCTCTTTACTATGAAACTCTCAAAAAGGCTCCATCTACTACTGAAACCAATATCTATTCTCACACCCATACTTTCCGTACTACTACCATCAATGAAGAAACTTCTACCGTTGTTGTTTCCGATGCTGCTACTACTACTGTTGAATCTCCTTCAACTGATGTATCTTCTGGTTCTGGTTCTTCTGGTTCTGGTTCTTCTGGCTCCTCTGGCTCTGGTTCTGGTTCCTCTTCTGGCTCTGGTTCTGGTTCTAGTTACTCTTCTGAAAACCAAGTCACTACTACTCTTGATCCAACCTTTTTTTCTAGTACTACTCCAACATCTACTACCTCTTCTTCTATTTCTTCTGAAGTTTCTACTACTAGTACCAATGAATCATCTGCTACCTCTTCTTCTATTTCTTCTGAAGTTTCTACTACTAGTACCAATGAATCATCTGCTACCTCTTCTTCTACTGCCACCTCTTCTACTGCCACCTCTTCTACTGCCACCTCTTCTTCTTCTACCTCTTCTTCTACCACTTCTTCATCTTCAGATACTCTTTCTGACTGGCAAAGTAATATTCTCTCTGAACATAACGTTAAGAGAGCTTTACACGGTGAAGATGCTTTATCATGGGATAATACCCTTACTGAATATGCTGCTGCTTATGCTGAAACTTACGATTGCTCGGGTACTTTAGTTCACTCTGGTGGTAAGTATGGTGAAAATTTGGCTGCTGGTTACACTTCTGGTGCCGATGTTGTTGATGCTTGGTATAATGAAATTTCTGCTTACGATTATTCCAACCCAGGTTTCAGTTCATCCACTGGTCATTTTACTCAAGTTGTTTGGAAAGATACTACTTTACTTGGTTGTGCTTACAAAGATTGTCCAAACTCGTACTACGGTCGTTACACTATTTGCTCTTACTACGTCCCAGGTAACAATCTTTCTGGTGATTGGACCAAAGAAGTTCCAGAACTTATTTAAAACACGATCTTATGATTTATTGACTTTTTATAATTTTTTTTTTAATTTCTGTTCAAATAGTTGCTTTTTTGTTTTCGTTTCTTTTATTTTTATTTATTATTCTTTTTCCTGACCAATTTTTTTTTTGCATACCTTTTACAACTTCTTCCTAACACTTTTGATTCTAAAACTTCTCTAGAATTTCCTATATAAAAACTAAAGCAAATTATATCTATTATTATTTTACTTACTCTTATGTTTTTTTGATTAAATATATAACTTTTGCATTTATAAGCTTTTTGTAACCTGATAAATTAATAAAATCACGATAAGTCTTGGAAGATCTATAAAGCATTTTTTAGCAAAATTTGTCGTTGCGACTACCCATGTATCTCTACTGACTTTCTAATAATTTTCCACAATGTACTTACAATTTTTGTTGTTATAGTATATTTCTTTGTTTTCTTTATAATTTTTCTTTTTAACTTTTTAAAGTTAGTCTGTTAGTATCTATACATGCAGATTTTCTCAGTTGGCAGGCATATGCTGAAGACAGTAATATTATTGAGAAATAAAAAGATGTATAACCATTTTAAGAATTTTGCTAGAATCAGAATACTTCAAAGTATATAATGATAATAATTTACGATACTAGAACCCTATCTTACATATCTTTTTCTTCTTTTTTTGTGAATGTATTACTATTGTAACAATAGTATCAACATCACCGATGCAAAAAATTTCTTGGAAGATTTTTTTTATTTAAACATGAGGGAGAGTGGTAGATGTTTATTATTCTTGCTTTATATACAAATTATACTGTTCCAATTGATTATATACCTAGTCGCGTATATGTTTTAACATTAAAGATAATTTTATTGACTCAAAAAGCCAAAGAAATTTTAAAAGTAATTGATATGTATTTATTCTACTTGTTTTTAAATGGTTCACGCAACTCTCATAAATATTTCAAAGGATGATGGTAAAGTAATCCTTTTGAGATGTTATTTCCTTTTATAGTATACCTCATATATAGCAAGTACCCCGATCGCAGCTGTTAATTGTTTATCTTCCCAAATTTCAAAATCCAGCAGACGCTTATCTTTCGCTAGTAGCAGCTGTTCATTTGGGGCATAATATCTTTTATCTCTCTTTCTTTCTTGAATACTTATTTTGTAAATTTTTTAATTAAACCAGTGCTAAATAGCATTACTTAAAAAAAAGAAAAGAAAAACATATAAAACTTTTCTTTCATTAATCTATATTCATCTCTCTCACCCAGTATTCTCTCTCTATTTATAGTGTTGCTTTCTTGTTGATCATCAGTCTTGACACTTCAATACCATTTTTTTTTGTTTTCTTATTTTATTTTCTAATCATCAACAATCTCCTGCTTTAACTTCATATATATTTTTATTTATTTCTGGACATCCCACATGCCTTAGCTTCTTTGATTTAGTATTCGTGGAAGCTGTAATACACTTGTTCTACTATTATCAAAAAAAATAGCTTTCATGGTTATATAAATTTATTTTCTTCCATTAGCCAATGTAGGTCCTTTGTTCATATGTATACCATCATTATCATCCAACAGTTTCTTCTTTTAAAAGCCACAGACCCATTCACACTGCCAGGTAAATGGTGATAGTAGAGAACCCAATAATTTATATATATACGGACGCCTTTACCATGTGGTTATATGTATCTATAATGTGATTATATTTAATATATACCGCCTTTGTGGTTCATATAATTTCTCACTCTTTTTTTTTTTTGTGTGATAATTTGAAAAAATAGAAAAAAAGGCAAAAAAGAGGACCCCTTTATCCATCTATCTATCATCCTACAAATATAGATCAAGTAGGATAGCAAAAGTGAACAAAATTACAATATGAGTAATCATATTAAATTAGTAGAGATTGAATCGTTAATAGGGCAAGGTAAATCTATACTAGAAGAAAGAAAAAGATTAAAAGTATTAGACTTAAACCCTTCGGTAACCGATAATAATGACTTGAAAACTGCATTAAACAATATTGTAAAGAAGTTAACTTATTACGAAGATTATTTGATTGAAATAATAAATAATTATAATAATTTACAATTATCAAAGAAATCAAACCGTGATCTAACTAGCAATAGTAATAATAACAATAATAATAATGGGATAACCCCGGCAATGATCAAAGAATCTATAGATTCTTTTAATGGACAATTATTCATTTATGAGAAATTACTCAATAATGTTGATTTTGTATTAGAAAATGAAGTTAATCATAATTCAAATAGTATTATTGATGTTCAAGATTATAGATTTGTTAAAAAAGATTTGCCAGAATTATTACCTGCTGCTAAACTGGTCAGATTTAAAGATAAGTTAGTCGAAGATTCACCAACGATTCCTCAAAAGCCATATCATGATAATGTAGAAGAAAATGAAGAAAATAGAAAGCAGCTTTTAAACAAGAAATTGCCAGCTGTGCCGCCTCCGCGATACAGTGATTATGAAGACCCAGTGGATATTGGCTCAATAACTACTAGTACAACAAGAAAAAGAGATGATTTAGAAGGTTTAAGTAATAATGAAATAACGAAACAACATCAAATTTTAATATCACAACAAGATAATAATTTAGATAGTCTAGCATCATCAGTGCAAAGACAGCGACAATTAGGTATGACTATTGACGAGGAATTGAATACACAATTAGAAATCATGGATGATTTAGAAAATCAAATTGATCATAGTGATAGAAGATTAAACATTGCCCAAAAGAAACTCACTAGAATTAATCGCAAAGTCAAAGAAAATGCTCCATGTTTTACTATTTTTGTTTTGATATTTATATTATTGTTTATAATTGTTGTATTTTAATTAAATATATATGAAAACATGATTTTCAATTTACTAGTTTATTGAGACGAAAAGTGTATTATGTATTAATATATATATATATGTATGTATGTGTATATGTATGAAATAGCAAATATTATAGTTTATTATTATAAATGTTTATGATAATATTATGAAAAAGAGAACCCAAAGATTATTAATACAAATAAAATAAATGAATAAAATAAAATAAAATAATGAATGTGATGGAGAGAGAGAATAACATAATAATAATAAAAAGAAAAAAACAAGCAAAAAATTGAAATGAATATAGCATGGAATAATAGGTGATAATAATAATAAAGGTGAAGAAGAAATATAGAACATATTCACTGTGTTCTATTCATTAAACAAAATATATTAAAGGCTTTAGTATTGACGAGATCTATAATAATTTCTGTTGTTGGAGTCGTTATTGTACATGTTATTGTTACTGTTATTGTTATCATATCTTTTCTTCATGAAAATATTAACAGGGGCTTGATGTTGTTGTTGTTGTTGCTTAGAGAAATTGAATTGGTTATTGTTATTGTAATTAGACATTGAATTAGAACTAAAATGGAGAGATTGTTTATTGGCATTATTGCTAGTATTGTTGCTATTGTTATTATTGCTGCTATTGTTGTTGTAATAATAAGTAGTAGTATTGTGAGAAAGATTGTTGGATGGAATGTGTGATGGAGAAGATGGAATGTTGGCATTTTGTAAAGCCAAAGAAATACGGTTAGCAAAGATATTCTTTTCAGGAGTACCTGATAATGACGAGGAATTTGAAGAAGGTGCTGAGTTCACTGTTAATGAATCGGATTCATTATAAGCAATTGGGCAAAATTCTAGATCATCTTGAAAATCAAACGCTTTGCTGGCATTTAAATTAGATTTTGCAATTCGAATACGTAAGAGAAGTTGTTCTTTTTGGCTTTCTCCAAGTTCTTCGACATTAATAGTTTTCATCAACATTATGTGTCCTTTTCTTTTAATAATTATGGTTTATATTATATATATATCTTTTGTTTGCCTGTTTTTATTTATTTTTTTTGTTTATTATTATTGTTTAGATATAAGAGTTTAACATTCAAAGTATAAATAAATAAGTAAATAGTGAAAAGATCAAAATATCGAGTTTGAAATTTTGAATTATTTTTTGTTTTGAAAAATTTTCTAGATTTATAAAAAAAATTTTCAAATTAAAAAAAATTTTTAAAGGCAAAAAATTTCCCCATATTTTTTCTTCCTGAAAACTCTTTCATATAAAGATTTATTGTGATGTTTAGGATGAATATATAAGGAATTTATAACTGAAAGATCAAAAAGAATATCCTTGAGTTATTATTACGGTAATTATTAGTACTGACTGAATCAAGGTGTTGTTTTACTAATTAGGTAATAAGTAACAATGGAACTAAAATGTAATATCATAAGTATAATATGTAATGTTGTTAATAATAAACAATAAGTATGTAATATAAAAGATGATTCAATTTTAATTGATAATAGTAGTAATATATTAAGCTATAGTTATTGAGATATGATAAAAAGAATTGAATAGTTTTATTTTTTATTTTCAGCTATATATATATATATATATATATATAAGTGACGATAAATAATTAGTTGTAAAAATAATAGGCAAAATGGTAATAATAAAGAGAAAAGAACAAAACATAGCAATAGCAAAAGATTAATGATTATTTAACCACCTCTTTGCAACTCTTCCTTTGATTCAATTTTAATACTATTTAAATGATCTAAACTTTCTGGATCTACTGGTTCTTGAGCCTTTAAATGATTATCGGTAGTGGTAGTTTTTTTGCCAACAGTTGAGTCAGCAACGATTTTAGATTCGCCCATTGTAGTATCTTTAGATTTACTCTTTGAAGAGAATTCACTGAAATCATCATTACTATCAGCCCCAGGAGCTTCTTCGCCACCACATCCACAATCATAATCATTTAGGATACCAGTGCAATCATAAATTGATTTGCCTAGTCTTTCATTAACTTTATTATGAATATCACACCCCCATAATGCAGCAGTTTGCTTACTTTTCAATTGTGGTGGATACTTAGTTAATAATTTTTGGAAATGAGTAGCACAATCTCCACATGGATAAACTTTAACAAATAATTGGAAAAATTGGTACAATGATTGTTTCTCGCTTTCTGATGGGAAATCTGGATATCTAGCTAAAATATTATGTAATAGTTTCCAGGTTGATCTTCCTAATTCTTGCTTTAATGTTAGATTTTCCATCTTTGGCATGAATGGCTCTAAAGTTATTTGATCTAAAGTAATTGCTTCTGAAAAAGATTTTGGTAATGACGATGATGAATCTGTATTACTTTTAATAGATGCTGTGTCTGCCGAATTACCGGTTGAACCTACTACTGATCCTCCTCCTGCTGCTGCTACATTATCAATATTATTATATTGAGGTGTCTTCAATGCAGTTTCTTCATTAGTAATGATTTTTTTAATTCCTGATTTTGATGATGAATAAGTGTTTAATTGATTATTCGATTTTGATGTATAAAACACTGATAACAATACTATAACAAACAATACTGTAAGTAAAAATGGTCTTTTAGTGAATCTAGTCATTTGAGCTGTGTTTTGTTAATATTAAATTATTATTATTTAATCTCTTTGTTATTGATAGATATATCATGTATATGAATATTTTTTTTTTTATCTTTTTTTGTTTTAAATTTTTTGGCTTTTTTTTTGTTTTTTGTTATTAAATCGCATAATTTCGATTTTACGTTTCATAAGAATTTCATCATGAGAAATAATTTTATGTAGTAATATATTTTTATTCAAGTCTATTTACAAAAAAAAAGAATTATTTAATTATTCTTTGATAAATAAATAATTGCGTTATTCATTCTTGAGTTTAATTCTTTAAATCCAATTAAATCAGCTAATAAATGAATTTTTAACCCAGGATTACCACCAGTCAAAGCGAATCTCAAACTTTCATAAATATCCTTTTGTTTTAGATTATTTTCTTTACTTATTTTTTTAATAGTTTTAACAATTTCCGATCCTTTTAATTCATTTTCAGTTAATCCACTAAATTTCTCAAGAACTTCTTTGATTATTGTCATGTCTTGCTTGGTATTATCTATGGTATGGTATTGAGGTTTTTCAAATAAGTATTTATAGCTTATAGCCAATTCATCCATTTTAGTCAAATTTTGCCCCACAATTTTCAACACTTGATTTAGATATTCTTTAGTCAATTGAGGGTATTCACTAGAAAGTTTAGCGAAAGTCGAGTTCAATATTTCTTCGTATTTTACAGGGTCTTGTAATCTCTTATGTAAATAAATCTTATTGAAATACAATAATTTAGTATCATCAACTTTAGCATTACCTTTAGTCAATTCATTGAGTGAAAATTTCTCGATTAATTGTGGTAATCTGTAAACCTCTTTGACAGTTTCTCCTGGATGTTCTCTATGTGGCGACCATCCAAACAACACACAGAAATTCACCAAGGCTTCCGGTAATATCCCCTTAGCACGCATTGATAATACGTTACTATCTCCAGATCTTTTGCTGAGTTTCTTATCACCGATTGTTGTGAGTAATGGAATATGAATGAATTTAGGGATTGGCCAGTTGAATGCGTTATACAAGGCAATATGCTTAGGTGTTGAAGGTAACCATTCTTCACCTCTGATAACATGAGTGATTTTCATTAAATGATCGTCAATAACATTGGCAAAATGGTATGTTGGTAATCCATCAGATTTCATTAAAATTGGATCGTCATATCTGACATCATGAGAATTCACTTGCATTTGTAAATTGATTTCCCCATGTAATAAATCTTCGAAAATTGGATAAACTTTAGGTGATTTCAATCTAATGGTAAACTCTTCTCCATTAGATGCCTTCTTGTCAGACTCTTCTTTAGTTAAATGTGCACAATGTCTATCATAAGACACAGTAGTTGGAGGTTGTAATTTTTTGGCTGATTCTTTTAATTTATCTAATCTATCTTTAGAACAAAAACACCTATACCCATGGTCCAGTTTTAATAATTCTTGAGCATATTTCGAATAAATTTCTGATCTTTGCGATTGAATATAAGGCCCGTATTCTCCTGATAATCCAAATTCCTTAGGCCCTTCGTCGATGTCTAATCCACACCATTTTAAAGTATCTCTTAAATTTTCCATGGCTCCTGGCACTAATCTCTTTTGATCAGTGTCTTCCACTCTTAAAAGAAATTGACCCCCGGTACTTTTAGCCAATAAGTAATTATACAATGCAGTTCTTAATGAGCCCATATGTAAAAACCCCGTTGGTGATGGTGCGAATCTTGTTCTTGCTGGGGTGGTTGGTTGAATGTCATGATGATGATTATGTTTACTATGTTCACTATTGCATTCTTTAGTTGTTTCCTTTTTAAACAATAATTTATTAGATCTTAATGATACTGAATAGTATCTACTAAAGCTTCTAGTTGATAATATTTGTATCCCTTTATTACTATACATTATCTTTGCTTCTTTGTTGTGCTAGAAAAAAGATGTACAGTAAATAAATAATATAGAGAAAACTTCGTTATAGAAATTTTTTCTATTTTTCTCTACAATGATCTTTTTTTCCTTCAAAAAAAAAATATTGCACTCATGAGATTCATAACCAACGCCAATAATTCCAGAAGCCTACCAATGATGGATTGTTATTAACAGCTTATATGATATCTCCTAAAAGTGACTGAGAGTACAATAAGTAATCTAATATAATTAAAGGTCCTGGAAAAAGCTTTTGTAACTATTTGCAGCTATTTATCTGAGAATATATCTGAAAATGGGACAAGCGGATTTAGCACTGAAGAGACAAAAGAAAACTTTGAGAAAAGATCAGCAACAATTCCCCTATTGAAATATCTGTTAATAGTAGTCTATTAATATTGAAGACTTTAATATATATATATATATTTTTTTTTTTTTTTTTTTAATTTTACAAAGTCAAATAAAAACTTATAAAATATATTTAAAACCCAAAGGATAATAATTTTTTTTTAAAAAAAAAACTAGAAAAAAATTAATAAAATTATTAAAATAATAAATAATAATATTAATTAATTATAATATATATTATAATATATAACTATTATTAAGTATATCTAACTATTATTAATTAAAATAGTTAATTATATAAAATTTAATTTTACTATTTTCTTCATGCACATGTTGGAGAAAAAAGCGAAAATTTTCATTTTTTCGAGAAAATAATAAAGAAAGTGATTACTATGAAATATATTTAAAATTGTATAATTGTATTTTGAAATATATTTAAATTGTATAACTGTATTTTGTATATTTGAAAAAGCAAATATACAAGCTTTGTAAGAAATTGTTGTTTCCAACTCAATATTAATAATTACAGATTAGTAATAGTGAATCATAAGAATCAGAACAGAAACATGGAAACCTGCATTGATAAAATAAGATAGAACCTACAACATAAAGTTGAATATAAATACGATTGATTTCGAACATATTTTAATTTATTTTAATTTATTTTATTTCATTTATTTATATAATTATATACTGAAGATATATATAAAAAAAAATTTATAGAAGAATAATAACTATTTACATAATAAATATCTAATACATTTTATTTCAAATTTAACAAATTTATCTAATTATAAACTTAACTTGTTTGTTAAACAAAACAGCCTTATAACAATAGAAATAGAGTGTGTATGATTTTATAATGATTTGATTTTGGTAACTGCATGAGATTTAGCAAAGGCACACTTTGAATGAGTTTTAGAAACTTTGGATTAGTAGAGTTGAAAGTAGTGTGAAGAAAGCAGTTCTCTTTTAATAATCGCAAAATTATGTATATTAAATACAACGTTTTTGATTGATTCTATGGAAAATGTTGAAAAATAATAAGCTGCAAAAATGTCGTAACCTGCTGGTCAATATTAATAATCAACACTAACTTAATCAAGAGAACTAGGAAAATTCTTGGAATTACTGTTGATGATAAAACTTCATCAACTAATCCAACGAGAAATGTTACACCTCAGCTTACCAAAGAAGAAATAGACAAAATTGCAAAAATTATTCGAGCTCAGAAATTAAAGAAGCTTGCCGCAAATAAAAGTAAATCATATCTCACTCCTAAATATAAGAAAAATTACACTCAAAGATGCTAGACACAAGACAGAATAGAGAAATGCTGCTACTGATAAGATACAATCATTAGACGATGCTGATACCTTTGAACCAACTATAATCGATAAATCTAAGCTATCAGAGTATAAAGTCATACCAACTCTCTGGACTTTTACCGAAAAGACAGATGAAAATGGAAACTTTATTAAACACAAAGCAAGGCTAGTTGTATGTGGTGATACTAAGAACGCAAAACCTGAAAATCCCACATTTAGTCCTACACTTCCTCTTGATACTTTTCGATTTTTATCTGCTAAATTAGCTGGTGTTACCTGGGATCTTTGTCAAATGGATGTGAAAAATGCTTTTGTACACTCACCTATAGATACGAATAATCTATATATATCCACCTCCCCTATCTCATTATAGTTTAGACCAACGAAAATTACCTCCAGATAAGAAACCTATTCTCCATCTCAAGAAAAGTCTATATGGTTTACCACAATCACGATGAAATTTCTATAATTTCCTAAAGAAAACTTTAAATAGTATTAATTTTGTAGAAATTACTGCCTCTGTTTACATTCACAATACTGAACCTGAAAAACACCAACTTGAAAAGGTTAAAAATTGGTTTATTAACCGTACATCTCCAAATCCAACCAAGGATGATCTATTGGAACTCTCTGTTAAAACTGACATAACTGCTGTTGCCGCTATATTTGTTGATGATATTATATTATTAAGTAAGACAACTAATGAAGGCAATAAGATAGAAAAGAAACTTAATAAATTGCTAACTATTAAGGCTATTGAACCACATATTGTGATAGGGTGTTTGTTTAACAAACTTATATTGTTATAATGTTTTGTTTAACAAACAAGTCAAGTTTATAATTAAATGTGTTAGATATTATGTAGATAGTTATTATTCTTCTATAACTATTTTTCTATATATATCTTCAGTATATAATTATATAAATAAATGAAATAAAATAAATTAAAATAAATTAAAATATGTTCGAAATCAATCGTATTTATAGTAAATTTATGTCATTGATTCTATTTTGTTTTATCTTCAATAAAATGTAGATTTCCATAATTTGCTCTTTCTAGAAGATTCTTATGAGGTATTATTATTGATATACGGTTAATAATATCCGTTTGTTCTTTAATGTAGATACATTCTAATATCGTGACTAGGATGTTCCCAACAACTTCTAAATAAATATCTTCTAGAATGTTCCAGCAGTTTGTAGATATTGATCTTCTAATATTGTGACCAGCAGGTTACGACAGGTTATTATAATTTTTAGCTTCAATATAATTACGACCGACGGGTTACGACAAATTGATAAAGATGTCCGAGATTTATTAGAAATTTAGAAAACATATTTAATTATTATTGTCTTTCACAGTAAGGCCGCGTGGTCTAGTGGTATGATTCTCGCTTTGGGCGATCCTTGTTGAAAAACAGGAAATAAACCACAAGCATGCGAGAGGTCCAGGGTTCAATTCCCTGCTCGGCCCTTTTTTTTTGCCTATAGTATCTATCAGCTTAATTGATTTATCTAAAGAAAGTATGAGAATAATTACATTAATTCAGAGTTTCATATATAAAATATGTATCCAAAAATGGGGGGACTAGGTCGTTGGTTACAGCTTAAAAGCTTGCCGCGATGCAGGATTGGGTCATCCTATAAGTAAAACAAAAATGAATTTCTTGAACTGAGAGAGCATCTATTTTAGCAAGCTTCTTTAGACATGTTTTTGTTATATGATTTAGGTTCAAAAATTCGACAATTTTTATAGATTCAATTGAATATTCTATAAGAGTATTTATTGCTTTAGAGAATGTAGTCATTTTCACAGACCGGTGAAAATTAAAATATGAAAAAAAAAACAAATCAAAATTAAAAAATTCGAGGGAAAAAAAAACGAGGATTGATATACTTCTCAGAGATAATCTTTAACATTATATCCACGATAATAAATTAAAGATCAAGATAAAAGAAGATGAGTTCAATTAATGAGAAGGCAAAGGAATTAAATGAGAAGTTCCCAACTTATGATAACTTATTCAATATTCCAACGTTGAAAAGTTTAAAAATTAACGATGCTTCCGAGGATGAAAGTATATATTTTTGTGGGAATTCTTTGGGACTAATGCCCAAACAAACTAGAGAATATTTAAACAATGAATTGGATTTATGGTCTCAAAAGGCTGTCGAGGCACATTTTGATCACCCAAAGACTTGTTGGATGGATATTGACTTACCGGTTGTCCCATTATTAAAAGAGATCGTTGGAGCTACTGAAAAAGAAGTTGGTGTAATGAATACTTTGACTAGTAATCTCAATGCGTTATTAGTACTATTTTATAAACCAACGGGTAAAAAAACGAAAATATTATTCGATAAAGGGGCATTTCCATCTGATTATTATGCATTTTTAAATCAAGTCAAACTTCATAATAAAACAGATCATCCTGAAGACCATTTATTGCAACTAGAACCATTAAAGGGAAATTCATATATCACTACTGCCCAAGTATTGGATGCTATTAAAGATAACCATGAAGAAATTGCATTAGTTTGTTTACCAGGTATTCAATATTATACTGGACAATATTTTGAAATTGAAAAAATCACTGAATTTGCTCATAAACATGGTATTTTAGTTGGCTGGGATTTGGCACATGCCGTTGGTAATGTCCCATTGAAACTCCATGACTGGGATGTTGATTTCGCCTGCTGGTGTTCATACAAGTATTTAAACAGTGGGCCCGGTGGAATTGGTGGATTCTTCATTAATGAAAAATTCAGCACTGATGAATCATTAGCAAGATTAGCGGGCTGGTGGGGCAATGATGCCAATGTCAGATTCCAAATGAAAGAGAAATTTGAACCAATCAAGGGAGCTCTTGGATTCAGACAAAGTAACCCTAGTGTATTAGACGTAGTAGCATTACAGTCATCATTAGACATTTTCGCTAAAGTTGGAGGCATTGAAAAATTAAGAGCCAAGTCTGTTGCTTTAACTACTTTTTTGTATGAAAGTTTAACCAAATCTAAATACTATGTTGCATACAGCGATGAGGCAATAACCACAACCGACGTGAAATTCACAATATTAACACCAAAGGATCCAAACCAAAGAGGTGCACAATTGTCTTTATTATTCTTGCCTCTTAATACTAATGTTATGGAAATAATATTCAACAAACTTCGTGATAATGGTGTTATTGGTGATGAAAGAAGACCTAACGTTATTAGATTAGCTCCAATACCTTTATACAATAATTTTACACAAATTGTCAAAGTTGTGGACTTACTTGAAGATATTTTCAATAATTTATCCCAAAAAGATTTAAAAGCTGCATTTAAATAGATTTCACATTTTTATATGTCATTACCTAATACATTAGATTCTATAAAACCAAAAAAAAAACCCATAAAAAACCAAAAAAGAAATAAATCTAACAAATTTTAAGTTAATCGCATTTAACTTGTAATTGTAGGTACTATCCAAGATAGTATTATTTATAATAATCATATTAATAGTGTCAAAACTGAACATTTCTAATTAGAGATGGAGCTAATTCTTTTAATAAGGAGTTTTCATTATCAAAAGAGGGTGCTTTTGAAATTTTCCTCTAAGAAAAAGAAAAAAAAAAAAATTTGACAATTTGAAATCTCATCGCAAATATTTATATATATTTTAATAAGTAACATTGATAATTATTTGAAATTTAATATAATAATAGTCATCTACAATGTACGAAGAAGAGGAAGAAGAAGATCAAATAGTTCCAAAGATTCAATTCAAGAAAAAATCCAAAAATAATAATACTAATAATAAAAATGGGATTTTCAAAAACCGTCTGTCTAAAATTGATAAAAAGAAAAAAATTATAAAACTTGACTTTCTTGAAGATGAAGATGAAGATAATAAAGGGTCAACAACAGTTTTACCTAAAGATACTAAAGCAACAGTTATTGATAATGCAATAGAAAATCAAGAAAAAAATCATCAAGAACCTATAAAAACGATCATCGATACTAAAGAATTGGAATTTGATCGAGAATGGTATGACGGAGATGACGATATGGGCCATATCCTTGGAGACGATTCAAATGAAGCATTGATAGAAGACAATTTCAAACCACAGCCGAAGAAATCATCTTTTAAGAAAAAAAGGCTTAATAAAAATCGAGAAGCAGATTTATGGGAAAATAGTCGAATGAATATATCATCTAACAATACTACTGATTTTGGTGATGATTTCGAAGATACTTATTCAGAGATCATGGCACATTATCAAATTCCAGCATTTTTAAAACCTCATGAAAAAGTATTACAATTTAGTGGTAGTTTAGGTTCAATTTCTCCATTCAGGGACCCGGATAGTGATATGGCAATATATGCTAAACGAGGCAGTTATATTGCCAAAGAGTTTCTTAAAGAACGTGAAAAAAAGGAAAAGTCTAAAGATGCGACAAGTCTTAAAGGCACAAATATTGGTAAACTTGTTGAAAATCACAAAGAAAATCAAGATGAAGAAGACAGAAATAATGCAGATAGTGATTTTATTTCTAATATGAAAAATCAAGATAATGATGAGGATGTTCAGCAAAGTGAATTTTCACAAAATTTGACAATACAAGAACAACGGAAATTCTTACCAGCGTTTAAAGTCAGAGATCAAGTATTACAAGTGATTGACGAAAACCAAGTAGTAGTAATAATTGGGGAAACTGGGTCAGGTAAAACCACACAATTAACTCAATATTTATATGAACATGGATATGGTAAATACGGAGTAATTGGATGCACGCAACCAAGAAGAGTTGCTGCAATGTCTGTGGCTAAAAGAGTAAGTGAAGAAATGGAATGTAAATTGGGCACAACTGTTGGGTTTTCAATCAGATTTGAAGATTACACTGACGATCTGACTAGGATAAGATATATGACTGATGGGATTTTATTAAGAGAGACTTTAACAGATTCAAATTTGGATAAATACTCTTGTATTATAATTGATGAAGCTCATGAAAGAACTTTAAGTACAGATGTGACATTAGGATTACTCAAGAAAATATTGAAAAATCGAATGGATTTAAAATTAATTATAACTTCTGCTACGATGAATGCTGATAAATTTTCAACTTTTTTTGGTGGGGCTCCTCAGTTTACAATTCCTGGTAAAACTTTCCCAATTGATATTTTATATTCCAGAGTGACACCCGCAGATTATATAGATTCATGTATCAAGACATGCCTTACAATTCATTTAACCAAAGAACCTGGTGATGTATTGATATTTTTAACTGGTAAAAATGATATAGATGCATGTTGTGAATTATTAAAACGGAAATTAACAAAAGTTAAACAAGAGGATGAAAATGATAAGACTAAACTAACAATGTTAAAATATGAAATATTACCGATATATTCTCAAATGCCAGCAGACTTACAAGCAAAAGTGTTCCATAAACTGAAAAAAGGTGTACGTAAATTTGTGGTAGCTACTAATATTGCAGAAACATCTTTGACTATAGATAATATTAAATATGTAGTGGACCCAGGTTATTATAAATTAAAAATTTTTAATAGTAAGGTGGGGATGGATACGTTGCAAGTGGTACCAATATCCATAGCCAATGCAAATCAAAGATCTGGTAGAGCTGGTAGAACTGCCGCTGGAACAGCTTATAGACTATACACACAAATTGCGATGAACAAAGAATTATTTAAAGAAACTATCCCCGAGATTCAAAGAACTAATCTTGCCAACACCATATTATTATTAAAATCTTTAGGAGTACGAAACATCCTTGAATTCCCATTTTTAGATCCACCAAGAGAGGAAAACATTGTTAGTTCAATGTATGAACTTTGGATAATGGGAGCAATAGATGAAAAAGGAGAATTAACTGAAATTGGTAGCCAAATGTCGAGATTCCCTATGGAACCTAGTCTTTCTAAACTTTTAATTAATAGCTGCCAATTGAAATGCTCATTAGAGATGATTATTATTGTATCAATGTTATCAGTGCCACATGTTTTCTACAGACCGCGAGAACGTCAAGATGAAGCTGATTCAATGAGAGAGAAATTCATAGTGCCGGAGTCTGATCATTTAACGCTTTTAAATATTTACAACCAGTGGAAATCGAATCAATTTTCGGCACGATGGTGCCAAAGAAATTTCTTGCATTATAAGTCACTTCAAAGAGCCAAAGACATTCAACTGCAAATCACAGGGATAATGCAACAACAGAAATATCCAATAATATCCAGTGGTAAATCCTGGGATATCTTAAGGAAATGCATTTGTTCAGGGTTTTTCCATCAAGCAGCTAAAGTGAAAAGTTATGGTAAATATAGTAATTTGAAAACCACCTTGGAATTATATCTCCATCCAACCAGTTCTTTATTTGGCCTTAGTGATTTACCAAAATTTATCATTTACCATGAATTGATATTGACCACTAAGGAATACATGAGCTATGTGACAGAAGTAGAGCCCGAATGGCTAGCAGAATATGGTGATAAATTATATACTTTAAAGGTCTATAAAAAACAATAATATTGCAATATAATACATTCTTTTAATGATTTTTGGTGGTTGCAATGATTTCCGTACCAACGTCATTAATTAAATCTTCACACCATTTAAGTAATTCATTTTTTTCTTCAATAGCTCTTAATCGTTCACGTTCAACGTCATTCAATTGTTTCTGTAAGCTTTCAATTTTTGTTAATTGATCTTTAGTAGAAACCCCTGCTCCTGGTAACAGTTCAATGATTGTGAAAATTTGCCTGGTCTTGAGAATTATATCAGTGCTAAGCTCATTCATAGTATCTTGAAACTCGACAGGGTCTGCTACTGTAGCTTCTTTACTAACAAGTTTTTCTTCTCCGGCCAGTGGTATATAGTCATGGTGAGTGTTCACATAATTAACCGTAGCACAGAATTGCTCAAGAAGCTTGATAATAAGTTAGTATAACAAGACAGGCAGAAAAAGGATAAGGATAAGAAAAAAAGAATATTGGACTTACTTGATCTAGACACGTTTGTAATTGGGTTAATCTATCAGCCATTTCTTCAAATTATGTAATGCTGAGGTCTTATAATGATGGTAAATAAATAAATACTAACAATTTGCGGATTTCAAACGAATAGACCAAATAAATTTTTCAATTTTTTCTTTTCTTTCTTTTCGATCCATACAAAAAATAAAACAAAACAAAATTGTGTGTGCGGTTTTGAGCGATGCGCCGATTTTGTTAAATAGATTTTGTTAAATATAGAAGCCAGACATTGAATGTATGGGAATATTAATAAGACTATTTGAAGTGGGTACAATATCTAAAGAGGGGTCCCAATATATTATAATATACATACTAAATATAGATATTTTTTGAGGCTCACTGTATGATATTCAACCCCCATCCAGAAACCTTATAGTGAGAGTGAAAATAAAAATAGTATTTGATGAATATTCATACAACCCCATGTCTGTAAAAACGCTAACGCAATATATGCACCTATTTATTATACTAGTGAGTTGAAAGAATGATAAATAAACTTATAAGCAATAACAATGTAGTGAGACAAAATCAAAAAAATTTTCATTTGGTGATAATAATAGTGTGACAATAACAATATGGTAGTAATATCGCTCAGAAAGGCGATTGTAAATCCATTAATCTTAGCAAAAGTACAAGAGAAATCCATTAAAACACTAACTCCAAACTCAATATACCATCAGTTTTCCTTTAATGTTGAAAAATGTATAAGAAAATCTCGTTTGTATGGCGAAAGTAGAATAGCATTTCAAAGAAGCGGCATTTCATGCATAAAATTTTCAACATTGAACACCCCGTCCATTCAATATAGAAGAGTCTTTGACACTAAAAATAAAGTGAAAATAAGAAGAAAAATCCAAGGGAAATAAAAACTTTTTAATCGCTTGACAATAATTATATATTGCCGTTGATTTTCCATTTATTGTATATATATTGTTTCTTTCCCCATTTTTTTTTCCCTACTTTTTCTTATTTCTTTATACTACTATATCTTATCGATCTTCAATCATTTTTATCTAAACGATCATCAATTTATATATAATTTCCTAAGATGTTTTTCATTTCTACTTTATTGATTGCTTTATCTTTAGCCACCCAAATCTCTGCAGCCTCTCTTAACAAGAGAGCTTCAACATCATTTACTAGATCTCCAGCCGATGCTGCTAGAGTCGCTAGAACTTTAATCCAAAGAGAATCTTTGGCTGATGTTGTCGCCCTTGACCGCAAAACCGATGTTCCAGTGGAATTCACTGAATATTTTATTGATGGGTTCAATAACGGTACTGCTGTCTTTGTTTTCATCGACATGTCCTCTACTAACAGAAACGTTAACCACACTCAATCTCAAGGCATTAAAACCTCCTTCTCTCTTAGAACTGGTAACCACGCTCCATGGGATAACTCTATTGGTACCAACAACACTTACCCAGGCTCTTTCCCAGAATCTATTGCTGGTTCTCCAAGATTGTCTCTTAGAGGTGAATTCAAGCCTTTAGTCTTTGACTCTGCAGAACAAGAAAAGGAAGTCGCTGACAAATTCGTCGCTAAATTCCCTGATGCTAAATGGTGGTTACCAGGCTCTAGATGGTCTGCTCACCCTGGTAAATGGGTTAAATTTGAAGTTGATTCTATTTACTTCCTTGGTGGTTTCGGTAACTTGGCTTATATTGGTGATATTGATGCTCAAACTTTCTACAATGCTAAACCATTCACTGATGCTGAAATGGCTGAAATTCAAGCTAACATTGAATAAGCGATTTGGTTTATTTAATTTAACTTTCCTCAAACCTTTTTAATTCTTATTTCAATTCTTATTCCTAAACAATCAATACCAGAACTTTATGATTTATTTATTTGATTATCGATTAGTCAGAAATTAATATTTTTACAATTATATACGATTTTTTATTCGCAAAAGAAAAATAATATATTATTTATCTATCAAAGAAATTTTTTTCTGTAAAAATTACATATACTTATTATTATTATCAAATCTGACTAAGGCTAACATGGCATATTAACAAAGTGAAAAAGAATAAAAAAAAAAAAAAAAAAAAAAAAAAAAAAAACAAACTAACAAGTAATGATAATAACTTTTTTTTTTTTTTTAACAATTATAAAGACTCGACTTTAGCATTGGTTATAACATTTTTACTTGAATTAGCAGTGGCGGCATTTTGAGACTCGCCTAATTGACTCGTACCCTTTTCTTTATAGGTACTAACCGCAGGGATATCCGCTTTTATTCTACTAACAAAAGTATCATAAGCTCTAGGCTCTAATTTAATTAGCGTATGCAACGGAATTGACATCCAAGGACTTTCCTCCTGAGGAACATTCATGAAATAAGAATAAATACATCTTAAAACTGCTTGATGAGTGATGATCAAAATATTTTCCTGTCGTTCTAATTCCATAATAACCGGCTCTAATCTAGTAACAACATCTTTATAAGATTCCCCGCCTCTGTATCTATATTCAAATTTGTTTTCATCTCTAGCTCTGAAATCTTCTGGATAATGTTGCTCAATTTCCTCGTAAGTCATACCATCGCAAATACCTGCGTCCAACTCATCAAGAGCCTTCCATTGTAACTTTTTATAAGGTAAGAATTGAGCAGTTTGAGAAGTTCTCTTCAAAGTGGAAATCCATATAGTCCAATTTTCATCTTCTTTAACGTATTTTTTAATCATATCCGGTAACTTTTGAGCATATTTCAAACCCCTTGGAGACAAATCAGCATCGCCACCAATTTTGCCTTCTAAATTATACATAGATTCACCATGTCTCGATAATAAAATGGTTCTGGGCTTGATATGAAGGTTCATAACATAATAAACAATTCTACTTTGTAAATACGAACCAATATTGTTAATTATTATTGATTCACGAATATTAACTAATTTAATAAACGTTTTATCGTTATCAACACCATTCTTAGTGTTTAAAGTTTGATAATTTTTTTCGTAAAAGCTGATTTTGTTTAAGAAATCTGCTTTAGATTCTTCTGGATCCTGAGACTTATAATCTGGTGAGTTTTTCTTTATGTCGAGAACATTATTCATGATGAGATCCGGATTATCACACCAACTTTCTAAGAACAAAGGATGGATATTGTTTTTCTCTAAAATCTTGATAATATGGTCTCTTGTGGATCTTAAATGGTTACTACCATCTAAAACCCCAACTATACCGTTTTCATTTTCAAACCACGATAACATTCCATCAATAGTTTTATTTATAATCTGCAACCGAATAGATGACGATTCAGTGTTATCATCATCAAAAAAATCGGCTTGAACTTGGCTGAACACTTTTCTTCTTTCATCTCCATAGCTAAAGGACTTAGCTCGAATAGATAACCATGACAAGTATCTCACAATCTTTTGAGCAATTAAAGATTTCCCTCTAGCTGGAAGACCTATCAACACCACACAAATCTTGTCATCTAAAATATTACTAGTATACTTTGCCATATTGATAATAATAAACAGAATACTAAAAAAGAATAATAAATAAAAAATGAATAATAATAAATTAAAAAAAAAGAATAGTATATAAGTTGATTTTTAAATTTTTTTCTCTTTTTTTTTCTTTTCTTGAGTTTTTTTCTATTTTTTTTTGCTTTTTTTTACTTCTTTTTTTTTTTTGATTCAGTCCCCCCACAAAAAAGAATAGGAAAATTTTTTGTCGTCTCGAGGGGTATAAAAATGATTATTGTACGTATTAACCACGGGAATAATTATCAGATCTCATCAGATATCACCAGATATCACTAGATATATATAAAATATATGGAATATATGACTAGATACGAAATGTAGTAGCGATGATACTGCTATTTCCAGCTATTTCCAGCTCTTTTCTTTTATGTCAATGTTTTGTGACCTGTATTATATCGGTGTTTTTCACCATTGAATAAATCACCAGATTTACAGTGCAATTAATTTGTGTAAGAGAATGCACATTTTATGCTACTATCACTACAATACAACCATTACCAATGATTAGTTATATATATATATATTGAATGAGTATATAATGTACAAAATGCGAATTGATTTGTTTATTTTGCTTGCTTGAAACGTAAATTGAATGTTGAAAGTGATTGGTCAAGCACCATTTCTGTATATTTATAATTTTTAATTTCAGCCTTGACAAACATTTTAACTGCGAAAAAGGTAAAATACTGTTTGAAATCGAAGAAGTTACTCATTTCTCTGGCCAAAAATTCATGATTCACTTTGATGTCATCCGATAATGTGATCAATTTTAGTCTTAATATCTTATACTGTTTGATGACTTTTGACTCATAATTGTTTCTTCTTGATTCCATTAGACTTGATATAAACGACGTCTTACTTCTGAGGGAGAATAATGATGACGGGGCCACAAAGATCGATTCATTTGATGCAGCAGCAGCCGAGATCGTTTCATCGTCATCATTTAATGTTGAATTGTTATTATTTAAAGGTGAAAACACATTTGCGTCGTTATTGACAGGTTCCTCAGCTAATGGCGATGCGGCGGCAGCAGCAGCTTGCTCTTGCCTTTGTTGTAGTAATTGCTCTTGGATGGATGGATAAAATTTGGCAATTTCAACCTTTTTCACTGATATTTCATCGTTTAAACTTCTCCATTTCGTAATTTTCTTATTCACCAAGCTATTGATATTTTTCACAAGTCTTGCGCTGCATGTGTATAAGTATTCCAAGAATGATAATAACTTTTTCCATGATTGTGTATCTTCTGACACTCTAGTTGAGAAAAAAATATGCAAAAAGGAAAGCAACTCTTTATTACCATTAATTGGAATATCTTTAGCAATATCTGCAAAAATTTCATTACTATCTTTTAGATCTTGACGTTTATGAGTTAAAACATTAGCCAAATGCATCATTTTTTTGAAACAACTATGATAATGCTCAATTTCAACTAATGAATAACCTAAGAAATTCTGAATATCATTGATTTGTTCTAATGAATAATTCTTTCGTAGGTCTATATTGAACAATTCTTCAAGAGATTCGGCACTAGGTTTATTCACATGTTCATTATTATCATTTAAAATATCATCGGGGATCCTAGGGCTGGGAATAACAGGCGATTCCTGGATTTGTAATCGTTCAATCTCTGATTCAATTTTCATTCTAGACCGATTTTCCATTGTACCGGGGTTGACATTAGGCAATACTAGAAATTCCCATATTAATTCATGATTGGAAAAATCTCTTGAATATAATAAACTGATCAAAAAAATATTGGTCTTGAAAATAAGTTCATTGATCTTTAATTTATTGAAATTGAAATAAGCAAAAGTTGTCATGCTTAATTTTTGGAAATTATCCAATAAGTAAGCCACTGGAAGATAAGAATCTGGATATTCTATATGTAGTAATCTGATTAAATTTTTAAAATCAGTTAAATCATGATGATTAGTATAATTGTTTATTACACCCTTTTTAATTAAAAACCCTTTAATGATGAAAGTCCATTCATTATCTATTAATCTTGCTCTTAAGACTCCAAATTTTTTCCCATTAACCATTGGTAAATTATTTTTCAAATAAAATTGATCAATACTATTTTCAATCTCTTCATTTTTACTAATTGTGGTAAGTTTAACATAATCCAATATCGTCAAATAAGATTTACAATCAACTTTATCAAAATTTAATCGCTCATCTTTTAATAATTTTTTAATGTTTTGTTCTCGATTATATTTAATGTACAATATCAAAGGTGAATAATTTTTAAAATTGAAAGCATTAACATCAAGAAATTTATGATTCAATAATGGTGCAATATTATCCTTCAATATGTGAAGAATTGTATTACCTTTATTATCAACATGTTCCAGGTAATCAAATTGACGATTCTGTAAACGATACCATTTGTCAATTACTTCAAAAACTTTATCGATTAATTCATTATAATTGGCAATATCATAATTGCGACAAAGGGACATCAATGGTGTATGCTTGTTAATATCTTTGTCGATCCAATCAACGTACAAACCAATAGTGTCTAATAAATGAGGAGTATGGAATAAATAATGACCAATGTTACGATTATAATAATCTCGAGAATTAAAAAATTCAATTAATTCGACCACTGAACAACTAGTCTTTAAAATCTCAATTAATTCATCAGCGATCAAATCTTTCTCTAAGACAACTGATAAGTTTAATAAATTTATTCTATTAACATTGAAATCTGCTAATATATCTTCAACTGGGAAAACATGTTCCAAATCAATCAATGTTTTGAAAATTTCAAAACTACCATATCGGATTGCCATCAGTAAACAGGAATCACCATCTATGGTTAAACTTTTTAAAACATGACTAATTCTAACAAAACTATTATCATTTTCAAGATTCTTCTTAATAAATCGGTTTAAAGAATCTACATCTTTTAATTTAATGATATCCCATAATTTTTGATTATTCAAAGATAATTGAATTAAATGATTCAAGTTATTTTTATTTTGTAAATGACATAATACTGCTTCTAAAGTTGACACAGCATAACCAATCATCCCAGTTGAAGTATCAATAAATGAAAAATCTCGCATATACAATAAATGCGAATAAATATTAGGAACCCGTGCTTGAATAATGACAATTATGATTAATGCTACAAGAATATCTGCATTAACATTTTTGTTATCTTTAGTCAAAATTTCAACGACTTTTAACAAAATTTTCAATTTTTGAGCATAATTTTCTGCAAGAACAATCCCTTTTAATAATTTAACAGCTTCATCAATATTTTTCAAATATTCAATGAATAATGGATTATCGCGTTTCGGGTCGTAATGATCATCATCAATGATACCTACTTGAGTAATTGATAAATCTTTTAATTTCTGATAATAATCATTATTTAAGTTTATTATTTCATTACCAAAATCATCAACCGTTTTAAAATTTTCATTCACTTGAGTTATTTGATGCCATACTTGTTCAAATAAATTAATTTCGACATAATCATAAATGCATCGGTTGAAATCAATATTTGGGTATTCATCAATAATTGATGTGATAATTTGTGGTGTCAAATTTCTAAATAATAATGCTGCTTCATTAATTGTATCATTGTACAATGTCGAGATTCCTTTAATACTACCCACATGCTGAACATTAAAATTTTTGAATAATTCTTGAAAATTTTCTCCAATTTCTTTTTGAATTAATGGGAATCTACCCAACAATTGAATAAAAGAAACTTCTGGGATTACAACCTTATCATTATCATAATCAGAACTATTGAAATTTGGCGAAGACATAAGTACCGGTGTGCTATTGTATGAGGCTTGATTACCAGCATTTCTATTACCATTAATCGTTGAAATAATTGGCATAGTTATTAAACGAGTAAAAGAACTTTGACGTGAATGCCCTGCATTCTGTACAACAGATTCAGCGATTAAATTCCCGGTTCTTCTTTGATTATCTGACATATTACCGCGTTTCATCTGGGTATTAACAGTAAGTTTACCATGGCCATTGGCAGCATTATTAAAATTGTCTAAGTTTTTATTAAGTTTTTTCCGGAACTCAACTTCATGGATTGGAATACAAAATAAAGGTTTTTGAATTTTGATGATGATGAATTCACTAGTATCAGGGAAAAAATGATTAAAATTAGTGAAAAGATCCACTGTATGGACCTTTACTTTAACTGGACCCCCACTACTAGCAATATTATGATTATGACGAGAATTTTGTGCTGGGATATTCAGACGCCCATCAACAGGACTACTAATAACATCGGCTGCTGCGGTTCCTCTTGATGGCACTATTATTAAATCTTTCTTTAAAATGATTTCTTTACCATTAAGGGTTTTAAAAGTTCTAGGTTTTTTAGTATTTAAAAGCGCTGCAATATTAGTGCTTTTGTTTACTGGACGATTAACAGTTCGAAGATCAATTATATGATCTTTAATAAAATCGGGACGGAGGCAAAGTTCTTTGAATGGAGAATTAGAAAGAGTATCAACATAATTAAGTAAATAATTAGTATCAGGAATTAAAAATGCAAATGAAAAGGGATCTTCTAATAATATAGTATATATTGCCTTCAAACTTGATTTCATTGGGTCATTACAACAGAAAATTGAATTGAGTAAAGGGTTTAATAGTCGAAATTGAAGATTATGAGACGTTGATGTGCTATTTTTGTTATTAGCAGCATTATTGGCACCACTTTCACTATCGCTATCACTAATACTGCTATCATCATCCTCATTATCCTCGTCGTCATTATTATCATTATTATGGGTGTCCTTTTCTCGTACGTTGCCATTGCCATTGCCATTGCCATTGCTATTGCTATTGCTATTGCCATTGCCATCTCCTCCTCCTTTCCCAGCTTCAGTGACTGTTTTATTTAGATTCTGTTCGGTGGTGTCGGGACTACCATTATTACTAATTGATGACGAGGAGATGGAATTTTGGACGTTATTTGATTCCTTAGACATTTATTTTCTTTATATATTCTATCTGCTGTATCATTATTTTTTTTTGTTTCCTGAAAGTAGAGCGAAGAAGTTAATATATGTATCTCAATCTCTTTTTTCTTTTTTCTTTTTTCTTATTTTTCTAAATTTCTTGATTCTTCGATTATTGATTATACAAAACAAACAAAAAAATATAGACAAGAAACGAACAAAATTATAGTAATAACAAGAGAAATTTAATTTATATTGCTATTTTTATTTTATATTATTGTGTTTCTGCTAGACCTAATTTTGTATTTATTCTTTTTCCTTTTCTTTAAATCGATGTGTCAACTTTGGAACAAAAAAGAAAAAATAATTAGCGATTATGTAATGTTTTATGTAATCGGAAAAATTTTTTAGTACTAGTGCAATGTATACTTTGTAAGCATCTTATACTTGAGGCAGTGACATATACTTGAATAATCAAAGTTTATATTTTAGTAATAAGCTATAGATTAAAATAATAAGCTCTAGATTAAAATAATGGGCTTGTGAGCGAGTATTTTAATATATGATGGCGAAAACCACATTTACCTCTGTAAAGACCTATTTCAATTTTAATTTACTATTGCACATAGAAATTGCAATCTTATTTTCTTTATGATTCTAATACTGCCAGTAAAATATATTAATTAATCACTTTTATAGTTGAAGAAAATATATGACTATTTTTGTGCGTTACAGCAGTACTGGTTCAACTGTTTAGTCACATTTTTAGTATATTGGCAAAAGCTAGCCAAATATTTTTAATATTTCTTGTTGATAATAGTTAAACTTCTAGAAGATCTTTTTAACTTTTTAGAATACTAATTGCATTTTAAATATATAAAAAAAATATTATTACTTCAATTATTATTATTTATTATTTAATGGTTTTTAAAAGAAAAAAAATAATAGCTTATAAGTATATTATAAATAAAATAAGGCCTCTTATTTTGTTAATGTACGGGTGCGATCAAAAATCCATGAAAATACAACATTTATAAAGAGGAAAAAAATACAGAAATACAAAATACTTTTGTTCGAATGAAAGGTTTTTCTAATAACTAAAGGCCATGTATTGTAGATATTCACAATAATGTTACTATTCTTATAGTAACATTTTAATTATGATGTAATTATAGTAGTTGCAGAATCCTGATAAAGCCCTCAATTTCATAAGAGTACGATGAAATATTTCACATAATTCAAGTAACACTTAAAAAGCTAGTTAGTATAATTGTTTTTTTATTTTAAATTACTAATAATAAACCATTAAATTATATGGCATCAAAAATTACAAAGATCTTTGAAACTTTTATGATCAATAATAAATATGATGTCAGTTATACATTCGAACAGATTCAGAGGCATTTATAATAATAATAAATATACACTAAAAACCACACACGCATATATAAAAAGATAAATTTAATAGTTATTTCTAACAAGGTATTTACTAATGAAAGTTGTTTTGAACTATTTTTTTCATCAGATACAAAACAAAAACACAAAAAACAAATCAAAGACAAAGAAGCCACGAGCAATTGCTAATACACTTTCTTTTTTTCAGGTTACTAATTCTTTTATTATATAACTATATTTCTTAAATAAATGATTCCACTAGTCAAGTTGTTGGAATTATTACTACGAATTTAACATGACTATATATCTCAATAGTTACTCGAATCTTTTTAGAGCGACATGTTAAAATATTGCAGAAAATGTACGGATGTACACCTATTGGAAAGAACCTGGAGGAATCTTCTATGAAAAATCAAAAGAAAAATCATAGGAAAAAAAAAATCGAAAATATGAAAAATTGAACAACAAAAGAAAAAGGGAGGTGGCGGACTATTTACGACAACCATTATTTATCTTATCTCCAAAAAATATCTTATATATTATTATATTAAAGATAAAACATTCTATATTATAAATCAAATAATAAAAGAAACATAAATAAATATAAAATACAAGAAAAGATGGCACCTACTAATAAAGAAATTGTATCATTGATCATTGATTTCTTACAGAAATCTGTATCGGACAGTACCATCAGTGAAGATTACGCAGATTCCTTTGAAATTGCCATTGAAAGTATTTCTGATGCTTTTGAAGTCACTAAAGAAGAATCAGAAGCCATAGTCAAAGATAAATTCTCTGGAAAGAGTCTTAAAACTTTATTGAGTGCAGCTACTCCAGCCCCAGCTACTCCAGCAGAAGCTCCAAGTACTGTCGACGATAAAACTTCAATTCCTGTGAATATTGATGCTGATGAGTCAAGTAAGAAGGAAAAGGCCGAAGAATTGAAATCTCAAGGTAATAAATTGATGGCTCAAAAAGATTTTGCCGGGGCTATAGAGAAATATACCGAAGCTTCCAATTTAGTTCCTACTAATGCTGTTTACTTATCTAATCGTGCTGCTGCATACTCATCTTCCGGTAAACATAATTTGGCTATTAAAGATGCTGAAAAGGCTATTGAATTAGATTCTAACTATGCTAGAGCTTACTCAAGATTAGGGTTGGCTAATTACGCTTTAGGGGATGCCAAAGCATCCATGGAAGCTTACAAGAAAGGTTTAGATATTGAAGGTGATAATGCATCTCCAGGTATGCTCAAAGGTTACAACACCGCTAAGAAGAGATTTGAACAAGAGGGTGGCTCTCTTGAATCTACTAGAAGTGCCGATGCTGCTAGTGGTGATGCTCCAGCTGCTGGTGCAGGTGGTATGCCAGACTTGTCATCTTTACTCGGTGGTGCCGGTGGTGCCGGCGGTATGCCAGACTTAGCTGGATTAATGAATAACCCAGCTATGATGCAAGCTGCTCAAAGAATGATGCAAAATCCAGATGCTTTAAGTAATTTGATGAACAATCCAATGCTTCAACAAATGGCCCAAAATTTTGGATTAGGTGGTGGTGATTCCGCAGGTGGTGATTCCGCAGGTGGTTCTGGAACCCCTAATATTAATGAATTATTAAACAATCCAATGTTACAAAACTTAGCTAATAATTTCATGGGTGGTGCCGGTGCCGGTGCTAATGGTGCTAATGGTGCTAATGGTGCTAATGGTGCTAATGGTAGTAACAACGGTTCTTCTTAAACTACACCCACAACTGAATAAATACTTACATCCCATTATATATATAATTAATGAATTAATATAAAATATAAATGCGGATATTTTTTTTTAGAATAGTAAATTTGTAAAAATATTTTGTACATGGTGATCAGGTATTAATAGTAAATTATTATAGATAGTATATATATTTATATTTATATATATAATGCTTATTTACATGTATTAAACAGTTCAACTATTTAACTGTGAAATATGTGTCATTATTATTATATTATTATGGAAAATATTTTTTAATTTTTTAATTTTTTAATTTTGTTTGAATATATCTTTTCTTTGTAGATTAAGCAGACACTGGCTGTTGAGAATCAGTTGAGGATTGAGAATCATCAGTCGAAGGTGGTTTGTTTTTATCGTTGTCTAAATATTTTTCAAAGGCTTCATTTCTTTCTGGGAATGGTCTTGGACCTAAAAGTTTAATCATATCAGCCCGCGTGAGAACTTCATTCTTTAATAACGTTTCAGCGACTTTATCAACCAATTTGATTTTTTCCTTTAATAACTTTCTACATTCAGCCAATGAATCATCGACGATTCTTTTAACTTCTTGATCAATCAATCTAGAAGTCTTTTCACTGAAAGGCTTTTGAACTTGTAATCCACTAGACCCTTGATCGTCAAAGGATACTTGACCAACTTTGTTAGACATACCAAGAGATACAACCATAGCTTGGGCCATTTGTGTGACTTTTTTGAAATCATCCGAAGCACCACTAGTCACTGATGGGAAGTGCAATTCTTCAGAGACTCTTCCTCCTAATGCCATAATCATTCTATGTTTAAATTGTTGTTCACTGATCAAATATTGATCTGGTGGTAAATATTGAGCATAACCTAAAGCACCTTGACCTCTTGGAATAATACTGACTTTCAACAAAGGATCAGCGTATTGCAAAAACCATCCACAAATAGCATGACCAGCTTCATGATAAGCGACAGTTTTCTTTTCATTTGGAGATAAAACTCTAGATCTTTTCTCTAAACCAGCAATGACTCTTTCAATAGCTTGTTCAAAATGTTCAAATTTCACCACAGTTGAATTATTTCTAGCAGCGATTAAAGCACCTTCATTACAACAATTAGCAATATCAGCACCAGAGAAACCTGGAGTCAAAGCGGCTAATTTACCAGCGAATACATCCATGACTTTTTTATCCAGTTTATCGACTTCCAAGGCAATTTTTTTCAAATGAACAAAATAAATAGCTTTTCTTCCCTCAATGTCAGGTTTATCAATGGAAATATGTCTATCAAATCTTCCTGGTCTCATTAAAGCTTTATCCAAAACATCTGGTCTGTTAGTACCGGCTAAAACAACAACATGATCACTACTTTCAAACCCATCCATTTCAACTAATAATTGATTTAAAGTGGATTCACGCTCATCATTACCACCCATACTGTCTTTACCAGCACGTTCTTTACCGATAGCATCAATTTCATCGACAAAAATAATAGATGGGGCCATTTTTCTAGCAGTTTTAAATAAATCACGAACTCTTGAAGCACCAACCCCGACAAACATTTCAACGAATTCAGAACCGGACACAGACAAAAATGGGACACCAGCTTCACCAGCAGTAGCTTTAGCTAACAAAGTCTTACCAGTACCAGGAGGACCAGATAAAATTGCACCTCTTGGAATCTTAGCTCCTAAATCTTCATATTTCTTTGGGTGTTTTAAAAATGAAACAAATTCCATGATTTCTTCTTTGGCTTCATCACATCCGGCAACATCTTTAAATTTAATCTTAACATCAGTCTCTTGATTAAATAATTTAGCCTTGGATTTACCAACACCAAAGATCCCTCCAGATTGCCCCGCACCAGAGCCAACTCTTTTACTAAGCCAGTATAACCCACCTAATAATAACACTGTTGGGACAAATGGCAAAAGGTAAGTTAAAAACGAGTATTTTTCAACATAAACAATCGGAATTCTTTCATTTGCAGGGATACCTAATTTATCTTGAGCATTGATCATTTGTTCTTCAAAAATTTCCACAGAGCCAATTGTGAAGGCCACAGTAGTTTTACCAGAAGACGCAATGGCACCAAACCCAGCCGGTGATGAGTGAACTTGACCAGTCAATTCCGCTTCAACAAGATATTTATTTACAACACGAATTTTTGACACCAAACCTTTATCTAAATATTTAGCTCTGAAATCTTGGAATGTCAATACTTTTTCATCTTCAGCTCCAGCACCAAGCCCGAAGATAAGATAGTAAATCAAAGATGCGGCAAACCCATAATAAAGACTACGCTTAAACTCGTCAGATTGAAAATAAGACCCAGGATCATTATTCTTTTTGTTGTTGTTGTTATTATTCCCGCCATCATTATTCCCGTTATTATTGTTCTCGTTATTATTATTATTATTACCGTTATTATTATTTTTATTATTGGTATTGTATAGTTTAGAATTATTAGAGAACCATCTTGACTGCAAAAAAATATTATGGCTCTTGCTATTATGATTTATGATAGAATTGAAACTTCCAAATATGTTTCTATTTCTAGAAATTTTCGAGCTATTGCTCAAAGATCTCAAACCATATAATCTCAAAGTACTATTTCTAAATGAGTGAGTTATACAGCTTCTATTAAGAAGTAATAACAGGCTACTCATCTTGAAGAAATATACCTATATTTATATCAGAAAATGGAATAATATAATATCTATATAAACAATATTTGATTATTTGATTATTTGATTCTTGATTCAACAAAGATAGTAGTGAAAAAGAAACAACTTCTGATGGAGGCCTCTATTATATTGCCTTCCATAGCATAAAAATTTTTCTTCCATTTTTATTTTGTTTCTTTTTTCTTTGATTTTTCGATTTTTCGCTGAAAAATTCGGCCAGTGCTTCAAACGTCTTTCCGATACCTAACATATATATATATATATATATATATGTATATAGATATTCAAATATATCTTCAAGAATATGATTCATTGTATATTGTGGGATAATTTGAAGGGTTTTTGTGTATTTGGAGTTTGAAAATAGAAATAGTTCTATTGCATAGTTAGTGCTCAATAAAGCAAAAAAGGGTGATATTGTACTTTAATTATTATTCTTATTTAATATTGTCTTTAATAACCACTAAAGAGGCAGTAGCAAATAAAGAGTCTGACATCTTTATGAGGGTTGGTTAAATTTTTCATAAACTAAACATCCTTATTCGAAAATAGCTAAAAATTTTACTATAAATTTGTAGTAAAATTTCTAAAGTCGGGCACCGTTTTTGCCAATTTCAGGTATATCTTGGATGAGTTCTAGCTGTTTCAAAGAACTATCTTTAATTCTTCTATGTCTACGTAAGCCCCAATAATATTAAGATAAATCCCAAACATATTCACGATATATTTTTATAATTTAATGCTGTATAAAAACATAATTGTTAATCCTACTATAATATTTTTAGCCCAGTAATATTTCTAGCAAAAGTTGCTATTATAGTAATTATGTATTATATAATATTAAGGATCATAATAAAAGATTGAATTTTCGAAATAAGCTGAATGTTCATGTTGAAGATTCTGTTAATGCTAAGAAGAAAAAAAAAGAATAGGACCACGCATGCAGTGCTAAATTTATGACTATAAGAGAAGCTGCTTCATTCAATTAAAGTAAAAGACAATTTCAAAGAAAGATTTGCAAATTTTGAATGAATCAGAAGAGTTGCAAGAATAAATTCATGAAAAGAAAAAGAGAATCTTAATATTGCTGTATTTTTTGCAAGTAGTCCCTTATAGTATATTTAATAGATGCAATATAGAAATAAAGTTAATTCAATTACATTTCCTAGCTAAATACCAAACAAAAAAAAAAAAGTACTGTACTCATCTAAAATCCAGCAATCTCGCAGCTAGCCATCACCTTTGAGGCTATAGGCATACATAACACTGACATCATTAGATATACTGTCTGTTATAAGTAAATGTTTTGCTGATAAATGTCCCAATTAATGAATATCTCGATCAATGAATTAACTGCATATATGCATCAGGGATATAAACTATAAAAAAAAAAAAAACCAAAAAAAAAACATGAGTACTATATGTGAATTTTTTCGAAGAATAGACAAGAAAGAATAAAATACCTGTTCTTAAAGGCGAACAACTAAAACATACAGGCAATTAATTACATTGTTATTGGTGCTGTGATCGTCCCCTTGTATCTGCTATCAGGCTATAGTATACAAACCCATCGTAATTGTTTGCTCATGGGTTGTTCTTATCGAATATTTTTCAATAGACAATTGTAAACGAATCTGGTAGTAGCAAAACAGCTGCAAATATCATGAATTTTATTAACAACACCTGTGACTCAATTAAAATACAAATCCATCATAATGGCCCCGTATCGTACATATAGCTTTACTATTATATGTTGCTACGATTAAAACAACCATATAACAGCTATATAACAAAGTGCTGGCGCAACTAGCAGTATACGTATTTGTATAACAATGACGATAGTAGTCACCCTTATTATGTATGATTCATAGTCATCTGTTAATTGTTTTGCTTACGATTAATTGTTTTAGCATGGTAGTTATCATAGTAATATATGTACATTCATATACTAAATTTTGATTTCCTCGAAAAAAAATTTTTTTAACTAAAAAAACAACAAAAATTTTTTTTTTTGATAACCAAAAAAATTAGAATTACAAAAAAAAACGAAAATTTTTTTTAAAGAAGGAGAGATATTTATTTTAGATCATAATAAATCAAATCAAATAATATATTTATTATATATTTATTGTATAATAATATTATTATAATATTAATTATTTATATTATAGAACAAATATATCGATTATATTTGTCAAACTTCCATTAATCCAACAAATAGTCTTTTTTTCCCTTGTTTTTTTTTGATAAAATTCCTTGTTGTTCATAAGGAAAAAAGAAAATATCGAAAAAAGGCATACATATCTGAAATCAAAGGAGATTTGGATAGAGAGATACACACATCGATAAACGCTATTTATAGAGGAAACAACGAAGAGGAAAATAAATAGATTGTTACTTATTGATTATTGGTCATTATTGATTTGTTTAATTGTTTTTTTTAGCCGCATACTCAAAATGTCAAACTTTCAGAAACCTTTTAATAATTCTAATCTCTCTACTAGTTCCACACCATCGACAGCATCGACAGACAATAATTCGAGCTACTCAATTCCGTCGAAAATGGTCACCACCAATAATTCGTTACCACAAAAGAGAAAGAGAGTCACTAGAGCTTGCGATGAATGTAGAAAGAAGAAAGTCAAGTGTGACGGAATGAACCCTTGTGTTCATTGCAAAGTTTATTCTTATAAATGTACCTACAACCAACCTTCTATAAGGAAAAAGAAAATACTATCGCAAGATTTACAGAAAAGAATCGCTATTTATGAAACTTTTATCAAATTGGTGTTCCCTAATTTAGAATTGTCGATCTTCAATAAATTAAAAGACAATATTGATGATGATAATCATAACAGTAATAATAATAATGCAAATAATGTTCTTAGTCCTGATATGATATTATATGATGAAAACTTCATTACAATCAAAAATCTAATTAATCAGCAGTTAGTACCTACTAGCCCCCAATCTTTAGACGAGTTGCTGATACAGCTGTCTGAGAATAATAACATAAAGTCTGAAGATAATAATGATTTTTCCAAATCTATTAACGCCAAAAAGCAACTATTAAATGTGAATAAATTTTCACAAGCATTTAATGACACATTTAAGGACTTGACTTCTACTTCCAATAACTTAGCGCTGGTCAGTTTCAAAAGATCTTTTTCTAAGAATGATCAAGATAATGATGACGATGATGACCACGATAATAGTAATAGTGCAGTTACTACTACCAATAATTCAATGATTGGCGCTAGCGCCACTTCAATGATTAATAGCGTCAAATTAGCTTCTAATTCGAATCCTTTGAATATGTTAACCGTGCCTAGAGGTATTAACACAAAAGTTATTAAAATTAGTTTACCTCCACTTGAAGAAACTCTTAGTTTGGTTAATCTTGCCTGCGATAGCGCGCGCTTGTTCAAGTTTTATAATCGTTTGAATTTAATTAAACATATTGAAGCATTCTATGCTAAACAATCTGATGATGATTTACAACAGCCGTCCAAGAATGATGAATCTGATCATAATAAGAAACTTGCCCTCGTTTACAGTTTCTTAGCCGTGGGCGCTTTATTAAAAGATGATGCTAATTCTTATAATTATTATAATGCTGCACATTCGTTGCTTCGAAAGAAAATTATTGAAACTGATGATATTATGAATTTGCAATCTTTGTTTTTATTAATCATTTTTTTGCAATGTACCGCTAAATTGTCTAGTTGTTACACTTACGTTGGTCTTGCTCTTAGAACTGCCTTTAGAATTGGTCTTCATCGGAAAATTAATAATTTGAATCCAATTGAACTGGAAAATCGTAAACGTTTATTCTGGTCTATTTATAAATTAGATATTTATATGAATACAATCCTTGGTTTGCCTTTGATCCCTGATGATGAAATTGATCAAGATTTACCTTTGGATATCGAAGATTTAAATATTACGGAACATGGTTATTTAACAGATCCTTTGTCAAATGATAATGGAACCGGCGAGGGTAAACAATTAACCTCGATTGCTATTTCTAATGATCATACTAAATTGATTTTAATCCTTGGTCATATTGTTAAAAACATTTATCCAATCAATACCAATTCTTATTATGAACAAAAGAGAATTATTTCAAATCTTGTTCCCAAAGTTAAATTAATGGAAAAACAATTAGAAGATTGGTTAAAAAATTTACCTATTGAATTGAACCCTTTCAATGAAAAAGTTCCAGTTAAATATTATCCTCAAAATCGTTTATTGAAATTAAGTTACCTTCATATTCAACTTGCCCTATATCGTCCATTTATTCATTTGACCTCTTTTAAATTCTTGAGCTCCCCAAATATCAATAAAGATTCTATTCAATATGGTATTAATTGTATTAATATTGCAATTATGATTGTTGACTTATCTGAAGAAATGTATAATCGCAAGCTTTTAAATGGTGCATATTGGTTTAGTATTTATCCGATTTTTTACTCAGTGGCTTGCTTAGTGTATTATATTCATGAAAATGTTAATCATGTCTCTGCTAATGATGAAATTATGAAACAAATTTGTATACATGCTAGAAAGGGTAAAAATGTCTTGATTAATTTGAAGAATAACTCTTTAGCGGCATCTAGAACCTATCTGATTTTAAATGTCATGTTTGAGAAATTAAACAGAAGAACTAAAACTTTCCATAATTCTCATAGTGATTATTTCGAAGATAAACCACCACCTCCTCCAAGTGTTAATGTTAATGACAACAGTAATAGCAACAGTAATAGCAACGCCAGTCCTGTATCTACTACCACACCTACATCGTCAGTTGCTGCTAATGTTGCTGCAGATCCATTCATACCAGCGTTAACTGGCAGTGCCGATAATATAAACAGCAATAGCATGATGGGTAATAATAATAATGATTTCATGTTTGATCAATCTTCAATTCAAACTAATCCATACCCATCATTCCAATTGAACTTTCCAGATCCAACTCAATTACCATTTTCATTTCAACAAGATCCTAATAGTAATATATTGCATCAACAATTACAACAACAAGCATCTCAGTTTGGTTCAATTCCAATGTCTAGCACTCCAAACAGCAACATAAACAACAGTAACACTAATTTTGATGATATTATGTCGAACGCTGACAACCAGAAATATTACGGTAGTATGATGGATAAATTGGATATGAAATTATTTGGTAGATTTTTACCTTCTTATATGTTGGATGCTAACAAGTCTCCTAGTAATGAGAGCACACCACCAGGTAAAAATAATAGTAACCCAATTTCTGATGTAGTATCGCCTAATTTAAATAATAACAATAATGATGGAACTACCACTACTCCTAGCAATTACCAAGTCAATCAACAGAATAATAATAATGGCAATATAGCTTTTGAGCCAATTCCATTAAGTCAAGATATTTCACTGGCTTCAACTAATGAATTAAGTACTCCAGAGCTGAGCAACAATATTAATCAATTGGCCAATAATAATACCCCTGGTGGTACACTCACTGGATTAGTTTCAGCAGATCAAGCAGCATCTTCAACAACAAGAAATAATAACAACGAAATAATTTTCTTTAATAATAGTGATAATAATCCAATGAATGGTCAAGATCGTACCGCTAATGATAATAATAATGGCGATAAACAACTTAATTATCCAGTGATGGCTAATTCAAACAATGGTACTGCTAATGTTAATGAAGCTATTAATGGCTCTAAAGATAAAAATAATGCAAATGGTGACCGCGAAAAGAAGAAATCAAATGCTTATATGACTAGTGAATTGCCTAATTTAGGAATTGTCTGGGGTGATGCTGATAGTGACTTTAAAATTGATTTATAATAATGCTTCATCTTTTTTATTTTTTATTTTTAAAAACAACGAATTATTACCTTTTTTATATTTCTTTTCTCAATATTTATTTAATCTTTTAATTTTGATAGTTTTTTTTTTCTGTTACTAATTAACAAAAAGTGTAAGCTACAAAGTTATTTTAATTAACAATACATTTTAATTTCATTTAAAATAAATATATATATATATATATATATATTTTTTTTTTTTTTTCAGTTTCGATTTTTTATATATCGATTTTTACATTAATAGAATTATTAATGAGACTATCGAGCCCACCAGCTTGACGATATCTAGCCTTTATTAAATTATCACCACTATTCTCTTTTATCTTCATTCTATCAGCAGCTTCAGCAGCTTCTTTATCAGCAATTTCCTTTTGCTTTTCTTGGACACTTTGATAATAAAGACGAACATTGGTCTTCAATCTACTGAACGGATTTGCTTCACCACCAGATTCCATTTGTTTACGTCTTCTTCCAGAGGCTAAAGCTTCAGCTTTTCTAACATAATTCAGATTTTGTTTTCTGTTTCTCTCATTGACTTTATCAAGAAGTGATAAGTTATCATGTTTATTGGCTTTATTAGCTTGCTGTTGTCTAGCATTGGTATATCTTGCCAATTCTTTCTCTAATTCTTCAACTTGAGCATAATCACCATTTTGTTTGGCAACTTCTAATTTAACAGTAAGTTCTGATCTTCTAACCACAGCATTTGCACCAATATAATCTTTATTCAATTCTTGTTTTTTCTTAATCAGGTTTTTTCTCTCTTGATCAGTAACTTTTCTTGTGGCCATTTGTTTCAATGAATCATATTTACGTTCGGCCCTTTTCAATGACGGTAAATCACCTCCATAATGTTTGTATTTTGCAAATTCTTCTGGGGTAATTGGTGAATTACTGAAATAATCCATTCCAACTTTTTTCACATTTGATTTGCCCATAGAACACACTGCAAAAAGATTCACTTTAGAATTTTCAAGTTTATAAGGTCTTCTACCTTGTTCAATTGACATGATCTTGACCATTCTGTAAGTTGGACTATTGGTTTGTTTATTGAATCCAATATTAAATCTTGCAAAACAATCTTTAACTACTTCGTTGAATTCAGGATAATATATAAATTTCGCACATTGTGATCTTCCAATTTTTATTCTATTAATGTCTGACAATTCCAATTCACGAGCTGGTTTATGATGTTCTTCTTTAGACCATTCAACTTGATCTGGATTATAATCATCTTCGTCGTCGTCATGTAATTTGTAATCATCATCGTCTTCATTGTAGCGATCGTCTTCTTCGTCGTCCTCTTCTTCTTCTTCTTCGTAATCGTCGTAGTAATCATCTTCACCGGCATCTTTTCTGGCCTTTTTGTCTCTTTGTTTCTTCAATTCTGATAATTTAGATGATTTCTTGGATTTAGAGCTTTCTTTAACTTTTTTAGATCTAGATGATCGTTCTTCCAAAATGTTTTTCTTTTCTCTGGCTGCTCTTTGAGATAAATACAATCTTTCATTATAATCATTCATTTCCTGTGCACGAGTATATAAAATTTCTTCTCTTTCCATTTCGTCCAACCCTTCAATTCGTAATTTATCATCTTCATCGATATATTTACCTTCTAAAGGATAAGGATTCTGTTCAGCTCTTGATTTCTCAAAATCGTCGTCGTCATCGTCGTCATCTTCGTCGTCGTCACTGTATCTACTTCCAGTTTTTCTTCGTTTATTGCTTGAACTGCCCTCTTTAGATGATCCTCTTTTGCTTGGGACTGCTACTTCTGCTTCGGAATCAGATTCTCCTGCACCTGCAAGAGCCAACAAATCTTCATCTAAATCAACGTCTGACATTGCCTATTATTATTGTGTATATTATATTATTGTATATCTTGTATCATTATCTTTTATCTCATTTAGCAAGTATTCAAATTATTGATATTTTGAACACTTTTTTTTTCTTTGATGAAAATTCGATGAAAAAATGCAAAAAAAAAAAAAAAAACATAAAATGGTTTAGAGCGTTGACAAGAAAAATCGCTAAAAAATCTATTTGAAAATTTATTATGTGAAATATTTTTATTTATTGATTACAGTCAATTAATTAACTTATAAATATACTCAACAACAACAATAGCAATATAATAAATATATAATGGATAGTTTGAAATTCTGCACAGTTTGTGCATCGAATCAGAATCGGTAAGTTAATTAATTAATGCCATTCGTTTTTCTTAGTTTACTTACTAACAATAATGACAGTTCTATGGAAGCCCATAAAGTACTTAGAGAAGCTGGGTATAATGTATCGTCATATGGGACAGGTTCAGCAGTGAGATTACCGGGCCCATCAATAGACAAGCCTAATATATATCCATTTGGAACACCTTACGAAGAAATATTTAAAGAACTTGAGAAAAAAGATGCAAAATTATACACAAATAATGGGATTCTTAAGATGCTTGATAGAAATCGTAAAGTGAAAAAGGCACCAGAGAAATTTCAAGAGAATTTTAAGAGTTTCGACTTTATAATCACATGTGAGGAAAGATGTTTTGACGCTGTGATTGATGATTTGTATAATAGATCCGCAAGTTTGAATAAAGTGGTCCATGTGATAAATGTCGATATTAAAGATGATGCTGAAAACGCATCGATTGGAGGTCAGGGAATATTACAATTAGTCAATAGCTTATCTAAGAAAAAACAGGAGTGTGATAAAGCTGAAGAAGAGAACCAGAAGGGTATAATACCGTTTGAAGATTCAATAATGGATATTCTAACTGAATGGCAAATGGCTCATCCTCGTTTATTGTTATTATATAATGTTGCTTATTATTAATAGAACTAGTATATAATACTACTTATTCTGAATCTTTTAATACCAATAATTTACCACCTAATTCGTCTGAACTGTCTTGAACTTCTCTGACTCTGACATTTAATATTCTGACTTCGTATTTCAATTTAGAGATTAATGTTTCAACTTCTAAAGATCGGACATTAAATATTTTCCGTAATTGTAAAATTTTAGCAAATTTCTGAGTGATTGATTCAAGTTTTTTACTTAAATATGTTTGACGAGATTGTAACCCTTGTAAAAAATCTTCAAACATTGAACTCCACTCATTGTAATTATCAACAATCACTGCTGAATTGTTGTTATTATTGGCTAATGCCGAAAATGATGTTGTGGATTGTGATTTGCTGAATGGAGTAATAGTGATACCTTTAGCACTGCTAAAGCTTTCTTGTCTTGAATCAAGATTAAAATTACTACCACTGTTACTACTACTTGACGTATAATCTCTTTTGTGATTGTTACTATACTTTCTTGTCGCCGTGGTGGAAACCGATGAAGAAGCACAATATTCAAGGCAATTATTTCTATATTGCTCAAAGATTTGAGCAGATAATTGACATTGGATCTCTGATTCTATGGTATCCCTAGCAATTTTCTCACCAGATATTTCAAATGGATAATCATACTCAAAAAAAGTTTCATCAATTTGAGAGAAACTTAAATGTCTTATTAATTGAAGATCCTTCTGTCTTGTTTTATAATTTATAAAATAATCATAATCATAATTGATTTGGTCTATATTCATTTCTTGATAAAGTAGTGGGAATGACGACCGACGATGTAACTCATGATTATATTCATAATTAAATAATTTTTCTTCTTCATCTTCTTTATCTTCGTCTCCCTCGTTATTCTCTTTTCCTTGTTGTTCTATTTTACTAATATTATTATCCTCATTATCTTCATCAGGTAAATTTTTAGTTCTTTTAAAGCTCGGTAATGGTGAACTATTAAGGTCAGTATCATAAGTTATAGGATGACTATAATTGTTGTTGTTAAAATTATTATGGAATGTTGTCATTGAAGTAGGTCCTGAAGGTGATGTTGGACTAGTGATATTAATATCAACCATATTCCGCACTGGAGAAATAGATTTATTTTCACCAAGCATTTGTGGGGAATTATTTGGGTCTATAGCAAGGGGTTGAGTAAGTGCGGGAGTTGAAATTGATGTTGTTTGCTTATTAGGTGATTCAAATCCATTAGAAATTATTGGTGGTGAGGACATTAGCCCATTGTTATTGAAATTAGAAACCGTTGATTGATTTGTTGTTGTAGCTGTATTTGTGGCAGGGGTATTATTAGCTGTTACTACTGGAGAATCTTTATTAACAATCATTTTAAAATTTTGATTTAAGGAATTTCCAAGATTAATAGCCGGTTTTGACACATAATTAATCCCATCGTTAATTTTTTGTTTCTGTTGAGTCGCTGATTTTTTAAATGCACTTAAATAATTACTAGCTGAACCTCTGACCCCTAATCCTGATTCTCCTCTACTCAGGGACCATGGTGACCCAACACTTAAATTAGTAGAGTTCATAGGTGTATGTGTATAATTACTACTACCTGCTGCTGCTGGTGTTGTTGTTGTTGTTGTAGCAGTATTAGAATTATTAGTGGTGGTCCCTGAATATGAAGGTCGAGTTGATAAAGTCATCAGTGATTCTTGTAAATCGTGATCTGTATTTGTGAATGGATTACGTGTACCTAAAGTTGGAGTCATATCTTGAGCACCATCGGACACTGACTGTTCATGGCCTAATTTTGGTGATGGATTGTTGGTAGTAATGTCATTTTCATGAAGACGTTGAAATGCTCCATGTGATCTATTATGATGGTGATGGTAGTGATGATGAAGATGTGGGAGATGATGGCCACTTGAACTTCTTGAATCTCCGGTGTTTTCTATTATGGTGCCATTATTATTGTCATCATTGCCATTATTATTATTGTTGTTGTTGTTGTTGTTGTTGTTGTTGTTGTTATTGGTAGTAGTAGTGGTTGTTGCGGTTGAACCACCATTAATATTTTCGGTTACATTATCATGGGTATTAGGATTGATTATACCCCCATTATTATTGTTATTGTTATTACTCAATTTTGCTTGTTGTATTTGTTGATAATATAATTGTAATAGTGGATTAACTTGGCTAACAGGATGGCCCTTACCTAAAAATAAATAAGATAATCTTTTGCCATGGATATTTAATTTCAATTCGTCAATATGTAAAGTTTCAATCTTGACATCACTGCTGCTGATTTTCCCTGGTCTTCTAGAAATATCACTGACAGTTTTATTAACGACTTTCTTAATCTTGAGAATATTATCATAAGTTAATTTTTCATTGGTTAAAGTGACGAGTTTTTGATAAGTCTGAAAATCTAATAGCCAAGTATAATATTTAAACTTGCAAGTATTTTTCTGGAAATTATAGAGCGATATTTTGAAAGATGATATATCAAATGGATCTTTAGAATTATCTGAAGTAATTAAATTCAATCTTAACTTACAAGACATTAAAACACTAAGTATCGCAGAAACTGTTGCTGGTCCTAAAAGACCATCTCTAGGAATGGTTCCAAAATTTGAAGTTCCAAAAATTTCCCACCATTTCTTAATAGCCTTTTCAGTCTTTTCACACAAGAGTCCATCACAATAAGTTGGATTAATGAGGGCGAAATAATATAATGCAAGTTGAACTAGCATGACAAGTTCTTTAACGGCATATGTCACTGACACTTTATCATGGATCTTATAAAGAGACACAAATTTATCCTCAGATGCCTTGGAAAGCTTGGAGAATAAAAGGGCAGATCTACCACCGCAATTAAGTCTCTTTAAATTGAAATTGGCCTCGAACTGACTATAGTTGATCGGCACCGGTGTCTTATAATTACTATCGCTCTTGTTCTTAGTTGTTAACAATTCTGGGTTCTCATATTTTGATTCCACTTGTAAAATGTTCAAATTAGTATCAGTGTAGAAAGTTGATAAATTTGTAATGAAAATTATTGAATCTTTAAAGCTTTTCTTTTTAGCATTTTGAGAATGCTTTAATTCATCTAAATATTTCTTGAACTTCAATGGCCATAGTCTCTCGTCATTAATAATCGTTAATTTCGTAGCCAAAGATGAATGGGACAAATCTCCGGTATAAGAAGTGATTATTGTTCCTAGTTTCCTCTCGAGGATCCATTGTTCCACTATATACATTTCATATCCTCTGACTTCTACCAGATTATACACCACAAGTCTCTTTTCGACCAAGTCTTCAAGATCACCTTTAAGTGACTCGATGAGTCGGAAGTCTGGGAATATGAAAGATATGAACAGTGGCGCATTCATAGTCTCTATCTTTATTATTAACCCACTTTATATAAAATAATATAGTTATACTTGACTAAATCAATAAAAGTAATGAATGGATAAAACGAATATTGTTTTGGTTTCAATTCTTTTTTTTTTTTTTCCTGATGGGAAAGGAAAAAAACGATTTTTTTTAAAAGTTAGAATTTTATATGGCAATTTACATCTATCAAATTAGCATGTTAATTAATGCCATATATTAGCTAGTATAGACTAGAGTATTATTAACAACAAAATAGCACCTAATATAACTATTATTATTGTTATTCTTATTATTTTTAATATTATTATTATTATTCTTATTAATATAGTTTCATTATGGCCATACCAGTTTTGCTGCAGCCCCAAGAGATCAAATGGCCTCTGCTACCGTGAAAGCCGCCCAATCTCCAGGCGGATCTTGCGCTCTTTTCTTTCTTTTTCTTTATGGCAGAATCTCTGAAAGAAAAAATCGAAAAAAAAAATTTAAAAAAAATATTTAATTCATTTACTCTGAGCTTGAAACAGGTATATAATACTGATAACGAAACATCAATAGAACCAATATAGAAACCATGGCATCTTATCCTTATCTTTTATCAAAAACTTTAGATCCACTCTTTGCAGTGCTCGTCGGTGCAAGTGCTTACTATACTTATGAAGATCGTGTTGGAAGAAAAGAAGGTCACTCTTTAAATGAATTAGTAATGAAAAGATATCACAAATTTGTCGACAACAGTGGCAAGCAATAATAACGTAACAACTACTGTATATCTTTCCTTATAAATACTATATCATTTATTATATCATTTATTATAGCTTATAAATAATCGCTACGAAATAAATAATACTCGTCTTTTTGTCCTCTAACTCTTTTCTTCTTTGTAGATTTCAAACATTAAAAAATAGTTATATTCTAGTGTTAATTAATAGCTATATAAGACTGGTTCTTTATTGAACTGTTGAATTTACTTACATATAATAAAAACGTTCCCTGGCCATATACAGCCATTAAGGCTATCTGGTTAAATATGATAGCTATTTTGCAGTAACAAATTACATTCTTTTTCTATTACTTGAATCTCACCAACAATAGCCTATAAACAGCTTTAGCCTATAAACATCTTTAGCCAATAAATAGCTTTAGCCCAGAATACCATCTGTTGGGGTTGGGCAATAATGTTTCTTTTTTTTGTGGAGAAATGGAGAGAAAAAACGCAAAATAAAAAAAAATCGAAAATAAAAAATTTATAAATGAATGGCCAATAATTAAATTGCAAACAATTGAATATAATCATCTTCGTTGATAGATAATCATCAATAATGAAATTATCAAGATTAATACCTCCGCAACCGAGGGTCACGCAATTGGATGCTGTGATTTTAGATGATGAAATATACAATTTATTATCTGAACAAATCACTAAAGTATTAAACCAATACTACCCTAAATTCCTTGCCCATTACGATAATGAATACCATTTAATATTGAAATCTTTAATATACAAATACACATTCTGGGACAATTCAAACTCTTATGGGTTTTTTCTACAGAATTTAAAACTCGTCAATGGATCAAGGAATTCTAGATCTATGACTAAGAGAACTAAAATCCTTTATTATTTAATGTTTATATTAGGTGAGTATGGTGTGAATAAGATCAACAATCACATATATCAACTAGAAGAGGAAGCAGAAGATGACAGTGACAGTGATAGTGAGTCTGAAGATACTGATGAATATAGAAAATCAATTGAAATTATAAAGAAATCATATATTAAATTCATGTTAAATGTCGTGAAGCCTGTGATAAACTACGGTTCCAAACTTCATACAATATTGACACTTTTAACGTTCTTAAGATTTTTATATGATGGGAAGTATCATTCATTGAAGTTTTATCTATTGAATATCAGAACTAGAACTAGTGCAGTTGAACTAGAAACTATGCATAAAGGTAATGTCAATTATGAATTTCAAAATAGACAAATGATTTGGAACACTTTAATTGAGTTCTTGACTTTTTTCTTTTCTATAATGCAACGTTCTCAAATGTTAAATCCTAATAATATAATCAAGAAACTCACAAAGCTTCTAAATCAAAATATAATACTACAGACTATCAAGAAATATCTTAATGGTGAATATTTTGATAATAATAAACTACTTGATGAGGATGATGACGACAAAGAAAAAGATTCTAGTCAAGAGAACATCTCTGCTGGGAAATATGCTTCATTATCAGAATCTTTATGTGCTATATGTTATGAAAAATACAATAAACCTACTACTGCAGACAGTCTTTTGCAAGGCAATGGTGGTGGTGATTCAAGCTCAACTAATGAAACTTTGCTAACCAACCCATACACTACAAATTGTGGCCATACTTATTGTTATTTGTGTCTTTTAGAAAAACTTGAACAATACAGCTCAAATGGAGATGAGAACAAATGGAAATGTTTGAGATGTAATTCGCCAGTATTGTATGGTAAACCATTTGATGACATCAATCCAGCAGCAATCGTGATCCCACCAATGCCAACAATTGAAGAGCCGCAGCCTGAATCTCCTATTGCTGCGTCGTATCAGAATATTACTAGTTCTCAATATGATGACACTGAGCCATTTCATAATGTAACCAGTTCTCAATATGAACCAACTACCGGTAGTAATGACGATGACAATAACCATGATGATGATGATGATGACGACGATGATGATGATGATGATGATGCCAGTACTAGTTATGATAGTTTAGAAGATGAAGAGGAAGAAGAAGGGATCTTTGAAGATGATGATGAATAATGATTTATATATTAAAATATATTAAAACAAATGATTATTACAAAAAATTTTGTAAATACAGAGAAAAAAATTTTATTATTATTATATAATATAATTTGATTATTGCACTTTGGCATAATTTGGAGGATGTAATTTTCTATGAATACCTTTAATAGCCCAAATTGGGAATATTGACACTGCTAAAATTACAACTGATTGCCAAAGAAAAGATAAACTATTAACATAACTAAGATCGAAATATTCACTAAGGAAAGGAACTGAACCAAAATAGATCGCAGCAGTGACAATTTCAGTTGCCAACATGATTTTATTCCAAGTGTTGATTTCAATAGCTACCATTATTAATTCATTAACAATTAAAGTAGTATAACTAATAGCCACCATTTTCAAGAAATCAGATTCTTTAATACTAGTGAAAAATTGTGAGAATACTTGAATTATAGTACCTTGATATAATGACACCACACACCAAATGAAAAATGATAAGAAAGATAAAGATTTCCCCTCGGTAAGTTCCTTATATAACTCAGGGTATAAATTCGCAAGATTTTCATTAACATCAGTGTCCAAGACTAAAGAGAAAACTGGTGCCATTGTATAACATGTAGAATAACCAACCATTAACCAACCTTGGTATAACGCCAAGGGTTCGAAACTTGATGCTACTGAATAAACAACTTGGCACACGGAAATGATCAAACCTCTATGAATCACGAATTGTGCTAATTTTGCGGATCTCTTATAAGAATTACGGCCATGCCAAAGTAAAAGTTTGGTCAAATGGCAAAATTTAATAATTGAGAAATCAGCGGCTAAAGATGCTTGTTTACCTTCTTTTCCAACAATCCCCACTCCAACATCGGCACATTGGATCATATTAACATCATTACCTCCGTCACCAATACAGCAAACCCTTTTTTTAGTGAATTCTCTGATAAATGTTGCAACATCAGCCTTTTGTTGAGGAGTACAACGACATGCGATAACTGCAGGTAAATGAATGGCAATATCGAAAAACTCTTGACTATAATATTTCAAATAAATTCCTAAAGATTCACCGTCAATTAAAAGGCATGCATTCTTATTGTTTCTTAAATAATCAATTGAATTCAATGCAAGGTTATTATGGTTAGCATTATTTAATTTTGTAATAGTATGAACGTATTGACCTCTACTAATCAATTTGGCACTTATTGCTACACATTTAGCTGTTTCCACTTTATCACCTGTTAACATCCAAATTTTTATCCCAGCATTTCTTAATAGTTCTATAGAAGGTTTAACATTTTCTTGTAATTTATCCTCAACCCCAGTTAATCCAAGAAGTTCCATATCATGTTCTAAATATTGATTGACAATTTTTTGCATGATGACATCTCTATTATGGAATAACAATGAGGCCTCTTGGTATTTACTCTTGAATGTTTCATAAGTGTGCAATGATAATTTCTTACGAGCAATGACTAAAGTTCTTAACCCTTCTCTTGCCATATTAGACACTTCCTCATCAAGCCAAACATTAGAAGAGACAATAGTTCTCATAACCGTATCAGCACCTTTTTCCAAAAACCAATATTCATTTTTCTGTTTATCAAAAATTATAATACCCATTCTTTTGGTGTCTGAGTTAAAGGGGAAAACTTGTAAAATATCAAAATTTAATTGTGCATGGTTCAGTTCTTGAATTAATGTCGCAGAATTTCTATCACGTTTGACCAATGATAAACCAACAAGTTCAGTGTATTTCACAATTGCAATTTCATCAGGTGATGCAGCTTGGTAAGTTAATTCACCATCTTCAATAGTAGGAGTAACATTATGACAAAGTGCCAAAGTGGTAATTAAATCATACACTCTTTGGCCCATATCACGTCTTGATTTAGTACCCTCAGTAGCCTTTGATATTCTTGCTGCAGATGAATTATTATTACTATAATAACCATTGGCTTTAACATATTCAGTGACAATATCCATAGAATCCCCGGCATATGACACACTCCCCAAATGTAATTTTTTAAGTTCCATATCATTCTGGGTTAAGGTACCAGTTTTATCAGATAATAAATATTCAATTCTTCCAAGATCTTCGGGAATAGTACTAGTACGAACCACGGTCTCTGGTATAGATTGATCGTGTTGGATTTGATAAGCATAAACTGATTTCCCAAGATCTAAATTAACTCTTAAACTCACAGGGATAATAGTGGAGAATAAAATTAAATATTTCATGATATCAACGTACCAAGTATTATTATTAGTGAACCCATGAAGAGCAACCAAACCAACTGATAGAATGAAAACTGAAAGACACAATATTTTAGACAAACTATTAATTTCTAATTCAAGAAGTCCGGTTTTCACCCCTGGTTTTGATGTGTTCATTGATTGTCTAGTGTCAGGGCCAGTATAAATAACACATCCAATAGCCGTACCTGACGCTAAAACTGTGTTGGCCCACATAGTATTATCAATATTTAAAGCAACATTATTGTCATTATGATTACATTTACCCAAGAAAGAGTGAATCAACTTATTAGGACCGTCAGCAGTAATATGAATATTATTCAATTCCGATTCACTTAACAGTTGAGTTAAAGGAACTGCAATTCTTAATTTCCAGTCGGTTTCACCATCTAATTGATCGGTTTTAATGAAAGATTCGCCAGATTTTTCACTAGACTGTAATAAAATCATATCAGCAGGGACTCTTCTACCCTTTTGGATTCTAACTAAATCACCGACTTTTAAATTATGACTAGCGACTAAAGAAGAATTAGAAACTAATTCATATTTTTCATTATTTTGTTCGGAATCACGACGTCTACGTTGAATATCGTCAAGAGCTTCTTTACTCATGGTGACGCATAAAACAAATGCCAACGGCACAACATAAGAAGAAAGATAGCCGATTCGTAAAGCCGGGATTGCTTGAGATAATGCCACTAAAAGGAAATATAAATTAAAGAAAAATTTAAATTGTTCGTATAATATAACTGGAATGAAAGTGAACGCGTTGTATTTGGCATTGGACACCGCATTTGATGGGAAAGAATGAATCATCCCAGGATAAATATCCCTAGATTTTTGACCACACAGTATTGATTCTGGAGAATCTTCATGAAGTGGTAAAGATATTGAGCTACTGGCGTATGCACTTCCACCAAATTTACCGGGGGTAATTTTGGCCAAAGGATTCTGTAAAAATAATAAGCCTCTCTTCAAAGAATTCATTAAATTAAATTTCTGCTGTTTGCGGTGGTGGGTACCGCTAATACTATTATTATCATTATCAATGTTTCTAGAGGAGTAGCCATCATCGAATGTAGAAGAATTGTTATTAATAAGAGGAGTGCTTCCAGAAAATGCAATTAAATCATCATCTTCGTCTTCTTCATCTCGACTATCGTTATCATCAGATAATGAAGAAGATTTGGATCTGAATCTAGAAGGACGCATATTGTGCAAGGGTATATAAGAATTCAGGAAATTGGTATTTTTACTACCGGGAGAAGTAGGATCGTCAAAGGGATTGAAATCAGATTCAATCCCGGCTAGACTAGAATTTAAAGTTAAATATTGGTTTTGATTCAGAGCGATATTATTAGTGCTTAAACTAGCATCGCTATTTCCGACACTCTGATAACTATTTATTGATGATCCCTGTATTTGGTGACTACTATTATTGTTGCTGTTGGTATTATTATCGTTATTATTATTATCAGTCTCAGATCCCATTAACGATGAATATGCCAAAATATCAGATATATTATTATTTGATCTTTAATAAGTTCTAGTATCTCATTTATTCAAAAGAAAAGTGTTTGTTATTATTAAGGAATATTTATAATAATTCATAAACTCAATTACAATATTCAATTTAATAAATGAATAACAATAGAATAAATAATAATAAAATAAATAAATAAGTACAAAATCAATTGATTGATTAATGATGATCTGTTTCAATGGACTTAAAAATGAGAAAAAATTCAAGATTTGCCATTAGAAAAATCCCAAAATCAAAGAAAAATCAAAAATTAAACAAAAAAATGAAACTTTGGTTGCGAGCGTTGCTGTTTAGCCTTGAATTATTCCTCTTGTATTGAATTATTTGTGGTTTTTACTAGTGTGTACTGCCTCCACTCGGGCTTTTTTGTTCAAGATATATATCTATATATCTGGACCAGTTATTTCTGATAGTGCTAGCTTTTTTTTTCATAATATAAATGTTGCATCTTTAAAAACACTCTCTATTATCAGCTTTTATTGATATTAGAATTTCATTACGAGATTGGATCAATGGACCGGAATTGAAGATGAAAAATAATTGATGAAAAAATAATCATAAAATTTGAAAAGAAATTTTTCCATTTAGTAGAAGAGTGAGCTGATCAAATTGTCTGCAACAGAGCATATCGATACTAATAATAATAATATATAATAATAGCAAATAATGGGCAGTGCAGATGCTAATCAAGATCCAGTGAAAAATCATAATGTCACTTTACCAGTGTGGTCATTAACTCCTAGAGAAGAAAAGGAAAGTTACGCAAACTGGAGAGCCAGTGCTTATAAACACTGTGACGATATTGTTAAAGAGTTCACTAAATGTTCAAAGAAAGCTGGATTCAAAGTCACTTGGCAATGTAAAGATCTAAATAATAAAATGTATTCATGTATACAAGGTTATCAAACAAACGAAAACTTGGATAAAGAAAGAGAGCTTATGATATTAAAAAAGAAGAAAGAATATTTAGAATCTCATGGTCAAAAAGTTGATTAAAGTACTAGCTACTAGCTTTTTTATAGTTTTTTGTAAATATAAATAAAAAATAAAAAGGAATTATTATAATATATAAACCCAAACTTTTTATGTTAGTTTTTTTTTTTGAGCTTTAAAGTGCATAATACTAATCCTCAGACCAAGCATAAGGACTTTTACTTCGAAGGTATGCTCCATATTTATCAAAAACAAACGGGATTGGAATCATTATAACAGAAACCATTGATAACAAAAAGCAAGCCCAATTCACACCCATATTTTTAAACATATAGTAACCAAATAACGGGAAAATGCCTGCCATATACGATCTCACAAAGGAATTTGCTGCCATTGCAGATGCTGAATATAATCTGTAGCCATCAACGGTGTAAGAGAATACTCCTGAAAACACTAAAGTAATCCCAGCACCAAATATTGCTGATCCAATTATCGGTGCTATCCAATGAACATGTGGGTAGCTTGTCCAAGCGATCACCATTAATCCTGCCGGGATGAAGAAAACTCCTATTTTCAAAGCAGTGAATCTCATCTCTGGAGTGGGCACTCCATTATTTTCTTTGACGAGTCTAATGTATATGGTTTGGGTATGGAATGTCAAGGGCAATGCAAGTAATATCCCAGTGCAAAGTCCGATGAAGGCCATGCCCTGTTGCGAAATATCGAAATTATAAACATGGGCGAAAAGGTAAGGGAGCGCAACAAAGAATAAATAAACCACGGCCAAGACAAATCCAGTGTAAATACAAAGACATAACATCATTGGATCCAAACATAATAATAAAATTGGCCTTTTACAAGATAAAGCAATTGTTTTAATAAGAGAACCTCTTGTTAACTCTAAAGGAGCATAATAACGATCATCATTTTTCTCCTTTCTGAGTCTTCTAGCCTTTTTAATCAAAAGATATGGCTTGTAAGTCTCTGGAATGAACCATAGAATCATTACAATATTAAACCCAGTGAAAATCAACATTGAATGGAAACACCAACGGAAATTTGAATACTGGTTTATAAACCCTGATAATAAAGCTCCAAGAGCCGGCGACATGAAAGGAGTTAGCACATAAGCTTGGTAAGGGATGAAGATGTTTTTCTTATCGAAAATATCTGAGAAAGTACCTGAACCAACTGATAAAAATGCTGATCCAAATGCTCCTGACATAAACCGGCTAAATAAAATTGAACCATAATTAGGGGAAAAAGAAGCAATAAATTGAAATGCAAAACATAATATCAATCCTGTAGAATAAACAATTTTTCTGCCATAAAATTCCAGAATTGGCAGAAGAAATAAAGGTGCGGTTCCTAATCCAAAAATATATAGAGTTATTCCTAAAACTCCAACCACTCTTGAAATGTGGAAATGTTCCATCATTTGAGGAATTGCAAGAGACCAAATGGACGAAATCATTGTAGTGCAAAAAGTAGTCATTGATAGTAATAAAGATATAGCAATTTTATGTTTATAGCTCATTTTAGCAGCAACATCTTCTTCATCATCAATTCCATCGAATTTTACTTCAAATTTTTCCTTTTCATCATTATTATTATTATTCTCCTCGTCACTTGTATTATCTAACGTTCGATCGAAGGTATTACTTGAATTTGATTTTTTCATTATCGATGATAATAAAGTTGTCATTTACGTAATAAAAAGATAAGAGAAGAGAGAAATCAAGAAAAAAAAAATAGAAAAAAAATTTTTTCTTCTTCTTTAATCTATAATTTTTTCTCTTTTTTTTTTGTTATGATGAGGAGTACTACTGGTGATGAAATAAAATATCGGAGTTAATCAGTATATTTTACGGGAGATAAAATAGTTTATATCCGTTCTTCTATTAAAAATAACAGCCTAAACATTTGAACTGAAATAATTATCGATAGTAATGGTTGTCTATTAATTTAGAAATGCCATAATTCATTACTTATTATAATTCATTTGATATTGCTACTAATCAAGATAAGAATCATGTACTAAAAAAATATCTGGGCTCAAAAAATTTGTTGACCATGAAACAGGGCATCGAAAAAGAAGAAAAAATATCATCAAAAAAAATTTTTTTCGTCTCCCTAAAAAACACATGAAGTATACAAAGCAAGCAAACATTAACTAATATATAGAGAGAGTGAAAATAGTAATGGTACATAAATGAACTATAGAGTGATTGCATCAACTAAGGATATTTATACTTATAAAGATGTGTATAAAAGCTGGAGAATTGAAAGCGAATACCATGAGAAGTTAAGAAAGGCTAAAAATAATCAAGATTATCAATATCCAAAGTTACAATCACCATTATTTAGCGAAAATGAGTTTGAATTTAAAGATCAGATTCTATGCAAGGAGTTAATCAAATCTAAAGATAACAAGAGTTTCATTGGTGTTTTCACCGATTTCTCAGTGAAAGTTTACATTGTTCCAGAAGAAGACCCAAATCAAGACCAAGAAGAATTGCCTGTATTGTTATTACCATTCAATAGAATATTTCAGCAGAATTCAATAATATCATATTCTTTAAATCCAGAATTTAGCTTGTATGAAGAACTGTCGTATGGCAATAATTGGAACAGTATATTATTATCACAGCGACAATTGCCAATCAAACTAGTGTCATTAGTTCCCGAAAATGGCCTCAAAAATAATGTCATTAGTAGTTATAATTTCCATGATTTAAATAATGACAGGTTTTTCGATAGTTATTCAATGAACTTCATCAATAGCAATAACTTCACCACGGGTACAAAAGATTATTATGGGGTTTTCAACCTTGAGAGAAAGGAGCCAATATCGATAAATAAAATATCGAAATTTGGAATCATTAGCAGTATTTCCAATTGCTGTACTAATGATAATAATATTCAATATTTTGGTAGTTATTCAAACAATTTTGCTGTTGTTGATTTATTATCTAAACGGAAAGTAATTGAAAAAAAGAAAATTGAATATAATAATAACGACAACAGGTGTAATGGGATATATCAGGTCATTGATACTGATAATTATATTTATGTTTTCGGCAGAAAAAGTACTAATATCCCTATAATTGATAAAAGGATGGGTTATTTAACTATAGATTATTTAACTAATTGGCAAATTGAAGAAGAGGAAAGCAATCTAAATAATGTGAAATTTTTCGCGGATTATAATCAAGAGAAACTGCAATTAATTGTTGGTAATAATTTAGGAGAAATTAAAATATGGAACGATTTAAATAAAGGAATTGGAGGCGATTCAAACCAAACTGTTAAAATTTATGATAGTAACTCAATAGTTACATCAGTTCAATCAATTAATAGCTTTTTAGCTGTTGCAGTTTCTAACAATTATAGCAATATGCATGATAATGCGATACAAATGTTTCAAGAAGTATCTATGTTGTGATTATTGCGTCCGGAAAAATTCATTTAAAAAAAATTTAACAAAAAAAAATTTTTTTGATGGCCAAAAAAATTTTTTTTTTTTATTTTATTTTAATAATAAATTTTTTTAGGATTAAGTATTGAAGATATTCATTATTCTGGTATATTGTTGTGATATATAGATATAGTGTTTATTGAATCATATCATAGACGTATAGATATATGAAATAGATATATACACATACTACTTTTGACCCATATATAATATATAGAGAACTTTTCTTTCCCCTTACTGAAAATCTATTATATAATCTATATGCACAGATAATATAATATTAATAGATTCTAATATAATTTCATATGGCATCGCAAACTACTAATAATAATTCAAAAGTTTTAATTGATAAAATTTTATCAGAGCCTGTTCATTTCGTATCTGCAAGACGTCCTGAACCATCAAATTTAAAACCTTCTTCATATATTTTAATCACGAAAAACAGTAATAAACATAAAGACAAGGATAGTACCAAGATGGCATCTGCTGTAGCTACTTCTAATATAAGCACATCTTCAACAAACTCTCCAAAACCAAAATCTATGGCTGAAGCTGTTGCTGCGTATACTGGTAGAAAATATTTGACAAAAAATGAAAAGAAAAAATTAGCTAAATTGAATAAAGATAATAATAATAATACCAGCAATACACTAAAGCAACAGAAAAGCTCGCAAAAGAATATAGAAAATCCAACTAAACTAAATGATGAAGAAGATCTTGGCCAAGATTTAAAACTCGTTGAACTTGAAGAAGATTCAGATGATTCTTCTGACGATGATGATGATGATGATGATTCCTCTGATGAATATGAATCAGCAGTAGATGAATTAGAATCTAAAAGTGATGATGAAACTGTCAAAAATAAAGCCGATAAAGTAACTCAAGAGTCCGAGGTCGATGACGAGGACGACGATGAGGAATATCGTGCTAGTAGTGACGACGACGATGATGAAAGTAATGATGATGATGATGATGATGATGATGATAGTTTAGATAATGATACATCAATAGATTCAGATGATGAGAAAGAAAGTAAAAAAATTAATGATAAAATTGAATTAAAGTCCATGGCTAATAGTGACTTAAAAGCACTTAATGAAGAAATACTCGATTGGGAAAATAATTTGAATAATCTTAAACAAAAAAATGAAAATCAAGAAAAGGTGCTGGATCACCATAATAAAACTGATAATAACAATGATAGTAATAAAAATAATAATATTAATATTAATAGTAATAATAACAATAATAATAATAATAATAATCAAATAACACAATTAAACGAACAAATAGATTCTAAAACTAATGATGACAATAACAATAATATATCACCATTACCTTCAGATGATGAATTCTTATATGGACAAAATTTTGACTATTCAGATTCCGATTTCATCCAACTTAATGAATTAGAAGAAGGTAAAGATCGTGGATCTAATGGGTCAAAAAGAATAATTAAAAATTGGGGTGAGCCTTTTATTAGAGGTAGACCTATTGGTTTATTAAATCATGGAGTCACTTGTTACACTAATGCTGCGATTCAAGCCATGATTCATATTCCATCAATTGCTTACTATTTAAAAGATGTGAATAATTCAAAATATGCAAGTACAATCAATAGCCGTTCAGTGACTCAAGTATTAGCGAATGTTTGCAGCAGAATGTGGAAGCCAATTGAAATTAAACAAAATGGTAAAGATGGATTATCACCAGATCATTCAGCTAAATACATTAATCCAAAGAAGATTATTAAAAGATTACCTGATATTAATTGTATGATGTCGGAATGGCAACAAGAAGATTCGCATGAATATTTCATGTCATTATTATCAAGATTGCAAGAAGATTCCACTCCTAAAGGTTCTAAATTAAACTCTAGTATTATTTATGATATTTTTGGTGGATTATTATTACAATCGGTGGTTTGTAAGAATTGTGACCATATTTCCAAAACCAAGCAAGAGTTTTATGATTTACCTTTATCTTTAGATCCAAAGAAAAAACGTCAAATTTTACCAAATTCTATGAACAATAGTAGAATTAATAGTCCTGAACCTTCCCCAACAACTTCTGCTACTGAATTATCATCAACAACAGCAAACAATACTGATGATAATTTACAATCTGATGATAATAATAATAATAATAATAATAACAATCTAGACGATTCAATGAGAAAGAAAAAATGTAAATATTCAGTGATAAATGCTATTAACGATTTCTTTGAGCCAGAATTAATTAAAAGTAGTAGTGGTGATAAGAAAAGTGGCTATCAATGTGAAAATTGTCATAAGACTACTGATGCCATGAAATTCCAATCTATTGAAAGAGCTCCTGAAACTTTAGTGGTCCATATTAAAAGATTCCGTTTTAATGGGGTTAATAACAGTTCTTCTAAATTAAAGAGTGCAGTTTCTTATCCTTTAATTTTAGATTTAACTGATTTTGAAAATGATCCATTAGACAAATCGAATAACAATCAACAAAAGGATCCAATCAGGTATCAATTAATCTCTGTAGTAGTACATGAAGGTAGATCAATTTCTTCTGGTCATTACATTGCTCATTGCAGGCAGCCAACAGGTGATTGGTGTACTTATGATGATGAATATATCAATACTATCTCTGAAAGACAAGCTTTAAAGGATCCGAATGCTTATTATTTGATTTATACTAGATTAAAGTATAAGAATAATAATAAAAAGGAAAAGGATAATGGATCAAAGAAAAGATATAATAATGATAACAAGAATAATAATTCTAACAAACGTTTAAAGAAATAAATCAATTAATTACAAGGAGAGAAAAAAACTCTTTTTTTTGTTGCAATAAATACTATTTATAGAATAGAATAACTAATTAATAAATAAATAAATAATAATCATAGTCATAATAATAATGTAAGTGTTGTTTGTCAATCTATTTATTTCTTTAAAAGGGCTAATCTTGAAGGATGAATGTTTGAAGTCTTTGAAGTAGAGCTTTGGCTAGCTTTTATAATTTTATCAGCTTTTCTTCTTTCTTCCAATTTAATTTTTTCAGCTTCTATAATCTTTTCTCTTCTTTCAGTAGCTAATTTCAAATTCTTTTCTTTAATCTTTTCAATACGATCCTTGGAATTACCACCACCACCAGCGGTCAATTCAACATTTATTCTTCTACCTTGGAAAATACTATGATGCTTTTTCAAAGCAATATCCATTCTTGACCTCACATTTTTTTCTTTGATATCTTCATTACCAATGAATTCTATAAAGGCAATTCCTTTATCAGGTCTTATTCTAACGGCATCTAGTTGACAACTCTTAAAGAATTCTCTTAATTCATTTTCAGTTACATTATATGGTAAATTACCAACAAATAAAAGAAATCTTGGTTTCTTTTTAGCTCTTCTAGTTTTACGTTTCTTTTTTGTCGATTCTTCTTCTTTATTTCCACTGTCGGCAGTAGCACTTCCTGGTAATGGTATTGGAGTTGCTTTAGTTTTAGAATCCTTAGTTTTAGAATCTTTAGTTTTTGATTCTTCTTTAGTTTGAGAATCTTTGCTTTTCGATTCTTTTTTATTCTTTTTTAATTTGAATTCTAAGGCTTTCTTTTCCTTTTTACTTAATTTTTTAGTAACTTCCTCACCCATTTTGTTTGTGTTTAAATATATATTTCTTAATTTCAAGTTGATTAGATGATTTATAGAAAAATTTTTAAAAAAAATTTTTTTTATTTTTTATTTTATTTCAGCTCATCGTTTTTTCTGTGGTTTATTTAGTAAAATATGCGTTTTATTAGATTTTTCTTTAAATTTTCTTTTTGATAATTTTTACTTTGATACAAATATTTCAATAATTTATATAGGGCTAATAATAATAATAATAATAATAATAATATAGTGATATAGTGATATAGTGATAGGTATTGATAAAGGATACTATGGGTAGTGAAGATCAAGGAATAAGGTCAAGAAAATCTGATAAAGATTCGTCAGGCCGCGATAGAATTGGGAATAAATACGATTCAGAAAATATAAGAGATCGTAGAGAGCATGTTAAAAAAAGTGATAATAGTAACAGTAATAACAAAGACGGTAAGAATAAGAATAAGAATAGTAATAATAAAAATAATAATAATCCAAGATTTCAAGAAAGACATAATCGATTTGAAATCAAAATACCCAGAGATGACTCTATGAAAGAAGATGATAGTAAAGATAAGGAAAACATAGCAAAGAAAGATGATGTTAAAGAACCAGATGCTAATGATATGGCAGCCATTATGGGATTTGGCGATTTTGGATCAACTAAAGGTAAAAAAGTTAAAGGAACTGATGTTGGAGCTGTTCATAAAGAGAAACCGACAACCTCGTTCAGACAGTATATGAATCGTGCCAAAGGGTTTAATCGTGCATTATCGCCACCACGTAAGCCCCGTAAAAACAAAGATTAATCGCATCATTTATATATAAACATTTGTTTTTATTCTCATTTTGATTTTTTTTTTTATTTATTTACTTGCATTTTCTAATATATTAATGGTAGTTACTTCATTGGAATCAATGTGTATGATAGTCCGGGTGAGGATTTTTTTGTAGGCGGAAATTCTCTCTGCCATTTTTTCTCTTCGATATTTTGAAAAGAAAAAAGAGAAAAAAATTTAAAAATTTTTCACCATTTAATTGCCTTAAAGCTCTTATAATATCAAATCAAAAAAATAATAACAACTAATTGAAAATGTCAAAAGTAGCTGCTAAAAATGTTTTGGTGAAATTAATAGTTGGCGCAGGTAAGGCAGCACCAGCACCACCAGTGGGTCCAGCATTAGGTTCTAAAGGTGTAAAGGCAATTGATTTTTGTAAAGAATTCAATGCAAGAACTGCATCATATAATCCAGATACTCCAATACCAGCATTAGTGACGGTGAAGCCTGATAGATCATTTACTTTTGAATTAAAATCACCACCTACTGGATACTTGCTTTTGAAAGCTGCTGGAATAACTAAAGGTGCTGCAGAAGTTGGTCCTGGGAAACCATTCGCAGGTAAAGTTTCTTTAAAACATGTTTATGAAATTGCTAAAATTAAGAAAACTGATTCAAGACACAAAGATTTGGAATTAAAGGGGATTTGTAAATCTATTATAAGTACTGCCAAAAGTATGGGTATTGAAGTTGTTCTCTAATTGCTTTATATATATAGTTCCTCTTTCTCTTCAACTCGTGTATATATTTTATATTATAATAGATTAACCATTTTAAGAATTTTATTATTTTATGAATAACTGTAGATTGATCATCAAAAAATAATATTAATTAATCAGATAATTAAAAAAAATTGGCTTCTCATAATGAGAAGAGTGCAAAAAAAGAGCTCCTCATCAGGGGCTCGAACCCTGGACATTTCGGTTCCTTGCTTTAATAAAAGCCGAACGCTCTACCAACTGAGCTAATAAGGACGAGCTCTGAAAGATGCGAATATGTCGCTGACATATAGTTAGGTATGTTACCAAAAGAAAAATGAAAAATTAGAGGATATCGTAACCCGCTTGTCACAATGTACTATGAGTTGAATATAATAGACAAATTACATTATGGAAGTATATCTAGTATATCTAGCTAATAAAGGGTTAGGGCTAAATAACAGATTTATGTGGTTACAGATTATAGTCTTAATTTAGAATAAAATCTAACGGCATAGTTCTTTGGTTCTCCTGTATTTTAACGCGACTTACTAGGTCTCACACATAACTTTGTATTGTGACAGGGTTCATATTGTGACCAGCAGGACACGACACTTTGTCGTTATAGAGCTGTTAAACTTCAAAGCATTGGTGATCTGGGTGGAATTATAGAGCAGACAGAATGCTATTAAGTATATAAATATGGTGTTTGTACCATATGTGATTTGTGCGCTTAGTATTTTTTGTTTTAGTAAATAGGTGGTTCGTTTATGCCAATTTTATGGGCAGTTTATTTAACAGGTATTTAAAAAAGCAATTAATAATAGTATTTGATAAAGTAATGATATATTCAAACAATAATATATTCAAATATTATCTTATTAAGACAAGCAAGCCCATCACATTGAAAAAATAAATGCTCACGCTACTAATAGCTTTTTTTTTGTAAATTTTTCTATGATTTTTTCTCTCTCCGAATTTTTGAATGGGGAAAGAAAAAATAATTGATTTGTTGTCCACCACTGTAGTTTTATCAGATGAATTGAACTAAATAGATATCAGTCATCAATAATAGATAATAAATAATAGATAATAAATAATAGGGGATATATTAACAATATATTGTAATAATAAAACAGTAATAATAGTAATATCAAAAAAAAAAAAGAAAAAAAAATCTAGAATAGAAATATAATATAATAAATATGGCTATCAGAGGAACGGCACAAAAAAGATTATTAAAAGAATATCAAACATTATCAAGAGATCCACCAGAAGGTATAATCGCAGGACCAGCAGATGAGGATAACTTATTTATATGGGACTGTTTATTAGAAGGACCACCAGGGACTCCATATGAAAATGGGGTATTCCCAGCAACATTGACTTTCCCAAAAGATTATCCATTATCGCCACCTTCATTAAAATTTAATCCACCAATATTCCATCCAAACATTTACCCATCAGGAGAAGTTTGTATTTCAATTTTGCATCCACCAGGAGATGATCCAAATCAATATGAAATCGCAGAGGAAAGATGGAGCCCTGTTCAAAGTGTTGAGAAAATTTTATTAAGTGTAGTTAGTATGTTGGCAGAGCCAAATCCAGAGAGTGGTGCTAATATTGATGCTTGTAAATTGTGGAGAGATGATCCAAAGAAATTCGAAGAAATTGCTCATAATGATGTTAAGAAATCTTTAGGTTTATAAAGCTGTTGGATGATAATCAATATATAGGAACTTCTTCTAGAATAATAACGATAAATACTTATTAGAAAGATTATTAGAAAAGTAATTTAATTAGTTTGTAAGAATTCTTTTTTTTGGGGGTTGCAATAAATATTTAGTTGCCTAGTTTAGGGCCCAGTTTGGGAACTTCAAGGCCCACTACCATACTTATTCCCCGTGATAACCAATAACTATCAGTATTCTATTTATTTTGCAATTTTTTTTTTATTTTTTATATTTTTTTGTATTTTTTACTCTATAGAATCATATATAAAAATCAGGCAAGTACTAATTATAGTAGTCACATTAAAGAATTAAACAAAGAAAAAAAAAAAGAAAAAAAGAAAAAAACTAAAAAAAGACAAACAAAACCAAATAAAACCAAATAAAACAATTACTATCACTAACTGTCAAATACAATATATCGTAAATACCAGAAATATTCACTAATATAACAAAAGTTAATCATAGACAGTAAAAATTTGATGCATGTTGGAAAGAAAAAAATATAAATACCATTTAAACGGGTCTATAAGTATCTGCGAAAAATGTCCTCCGACCGGCGATCACCCTTGGACCAAAAACCAAAACAAACAAAAAAAACAATAAGAAACTACAGATAATGAAGAGGGGATGATTGTGGGGCTCACCGATCATCATCAAGATCCTATTATCTCTTATCCATATCAGCGTTAAACATCAATACAATAATAAAAAAAAGTAATTAATAAATCGGGGATTATTGCATTTGTACCGCACCATTGTATTGGTATTTACTCCACGTGAAAATGTATGTAAATCATGTGATTTGATATACTAATAATGAATTGTACCACTTCACGTGAGATGCCTCGATGATGTCCCCCTCGATAGTAATTAATACACTGACTGACGGTGAATAATGAAATAATTTCTCTTTTTGTTGTAAAATTTCTTTCTTTTTCTTTTTTTTTTTGATCCTTGAGAATATTGTATAAATATAGGCCAAAGTCCCCCCATAATATTCATTTTTTTCTTTTTGTCTTTTCATCTTTTGATTTATTCTTTTCTCTCTTTTCTTTTTCTTCATCAATTACCAAATAAATATTCTATTTGTTAGACTCAATACCAAGTTCATCACTTTAATTGATTGATTATTACATATTTACGCAATGGTTGCTTCCCATTTTGATACTTTACAAGTTCACGCAGGTCAAACCGGTAAAGAAGGTTTAAATGCTAGAGCTGTCCCAATTTATGCTACTTCCTCTTATGTCTTTGAAGATTCTAAAGAAGGTGCTCAATTGTTCGGTTTGGAAAAAGAAGGGTTTATTTACTCCAGATTAATGAACCCAACCCAAGATGTCTTTGAAAAAAGAATTGCTGCTTTGGAAAATGGTGCTGCTGCCGTTGCTGCTGCCTCTGGTCAAGCTGCTCAATTATTAGCCGTTACTGGTTTAGCTCATGCTGGTGATAACATTGTCTCTACCTCTTTCTTATACGGTGGTACTTACAATCAGTTCAAAGTTGCCTTCAAGAGATTTGGAATTGAGACTAGATTTGTCACCGGTGACAATCCAGAAGATTTTGAAAAACATTTCGATGAAAAGACCAAGGCTGTTTACATTGAATCAATTGGTAACCCTAAATATAACGTTCCTGATTTTGAAAAGATCACTGCTCTTGCTCACAAGCACGGGATCCCTGTTGTCGTCGACAACACTTTTGGTGCCGGTGGTTTCCTTGTTAGACCAATTGACCATGGTGCTGATATTGTCACTCATTCTGCTACCAAATGGATTAATGGTCACGGTACCGGTATTGGTGGTGTTGTCATTGATTCTGGTAAATTCCCATGGACCAAATACCCAGAAAAGTTCCCTCAATTCTCTAAACCTTCTGAAGGTTACCATGGTTTAATTCTTTCTGAAGCCTTTGGTAACTTGGCTTTCATTGGTCATGTTAGAACTGAATTATTAAGAGATTTAGGTCCAACTTTATCTCCATTCAACTGTTTCTTAAACATTTACGGTTTAGAATCTTTATCCTTAAGAGTTGAAAGATCAGCTTCAAATGCTTTGAAATTAGCTCAATGGTTAGAAAAATCTCCATATGTCTCTTGGGTTTCTTATCCAGGTTTAGAATCTCACCCATACCACAAGAATGCTGTTAAATACTTGAAGAATGGTTTCGGTTGTGTTTTGTCTCTTGGTGTTAAAGCACTCCCAAGTGATGAAACTGTTGACACCTTTGAAAAATCCGGTGTTAAAGTTGTTGATGGCTTGAAATTAGCTTCTAACTTGGCTAATGTTGGTGATTCTAAGACTTTAGTCATTGCTCCATACTACACTACCCATCAACAATTAAGTCACGAAGAAAAATTAGCTTCTGGTGTTACTACTGATTTAATCAGAGTCAGTGTTGGTGTTGAATTCATTGACGATATCATTGCTGATTTCGAACAATCTTTCAAACAAGTTTACAAATAGATTTCTTTGTTTATTTTTACATTTTCTCTTATTTTTCTAGATGCTTCACTTTTTATTTAATGACTGTAACGTTAATTAATATACAAAAACCTGTTTTTTTATAATATATATCTAGAGTGTAATATTTAATTATTTACCTTAATATAATCGATTGTATTGGCGTCTTGACTTAATTGTTTTAAAGATTCAAATTTATGTCTTAATCCCATTATTTCGTCTAATACATGACGGTTTTCTTTCTCCTCTTCTTCACTATTACCAGATTTCATCACTTTACTAAGTTTAGATAATTCATTCTCTTTATTAGATTTTGTATTATTCGTCGTGGGTATTCCTTCACTTATCACAATATCATCATCGTCATCATCGTCATCGTCATCATCATCATCTGAATTGTCCTTTGTATCATCCGATTTTCTTACCATTTCATTCAAATTAAGATTGATTTTAATCAATTCGAAATAGTTATTATAAATAATGTTTTTAATTAATGATTTGTTCGTATTTATATTATAATGTAATTTATTCTCTAATCTCACTAAATCTTTCAATGATGAATTTTTGATTATTTCATTGATGTCTTGACCTTCTTTTATTATAAGGCCATCATCACCATCACCTTCTTTTTTTTCTTGTTCTTTACTACCTTCTTCTTTAACAGTTTCTGACCTATCCTCGCTTGATGATTTTTGGTTTTCATTGCTTTGATTCTGTAATTTATAAAACTCTTTTAATGCATTTCTTCGACTTTTACGTTTAACACTAGTTGTTATTGGCTCACTTAAAGGATCTTGTGATGCATTGGTTGAGGTTTCTTTGGTAGATTTTCTTTTATACGATATTATGGACGAATCCATTGATGGCCTTTCTGACATTTTACGTTTATTGTTATTTGCTTTTTGTTTGATTTATATATATATATCTATCATCTATTAATAACTTTTGTTTTTTTTGAATTTTGAAGTTTTATAAAATCCAAAAAAAAAGTATTAAGAAAAAATGTCACCCCAATTTACTATCAGCACCAATATCGACCTTTTTCAACATAATAAAATCCGTTGCATTGGCATATATTTGTCCCGAAAGAAAAATACTCCAAAATTATTTTTATTTTATTTCATATATGAGTATATTCAATTCAAGAAAACTAAAATATCATATTCAATAAAGGATAGAATATAAAAATGAGTAGAGGATCAATAATATTGGTGGAAGGTCTTGATAGAACAGGGAAAACTACCCAAGTAGATTTGATTGTGAAAACTTTTAAAGAAAGTGGAAAAAAAGTCGAATTAATAAAATTCCCTGATAGAACTACAGAAATTGGGAAATTAATCAATGAATATTTAACCAATAAAAAATTCGAATTACCAAATGAATCAATTCATTTATTATTTTCAGCTAATAGATGGGAACTAAAACAAAAATTAATTGAAAAATTGAACCTGGGTGTAAATCTTATAATGGACCGTTATTATTATTCAGGGATATGCTACTCGGCTGCTAAAGGTCTTGATTTCGATTGGTGCAAGTCTCCAGACATTGGATTACCAAAGCCTGATTTGACTTTGTTTTTAACTTTTGCTCAAAATGAAAGTGTAGTTAAATTGAAAGAACGTACAAATTATGGTGAGGAGAGATACGAAGTATTGGAATTCCAACAAAAAGTTAAATTAGAATTTGAAAAATTCTTCAACAAAGACAGCTACGATAACCAACCGTCAAAACCTTTTGAGAGTGGTCGTTTTGAAATTATTTATGTTGATAATAAATCAATAGCTCAAGTACAAGAAGAAGTTTACAAATATATTGAAAAGTATATAAAACAGGACAATCAATCACCAATTAAATTTTTTAATTAGTAATTTTCTTTTATATTAATGATGTTCTACCGCCAATAGCATTACTAGCTGAACCGTCTGGCATTTCACCATCTCTATCAGCCACAAATTCTTTATAAATATTATATAGTTTTAATCTTTCTGTTGATGAAATACTTGAATTAGTTTCCTTTAATGCATGCTCAAAATCTTCTAATTTAACCACCACTTTATTTTCATCATCATCACCTTCGCCGCCACCATCATTTTTATTATCATTGTAACTAGTTATTTTATCGTTCTTTAATTTTTCAATTTTAGATATTATTTCAAGCCTTTCAATTGGATCTAATTGCTTTAAATCTCCATTTAAAAATAATTGTAAGAAATCATGATTCTTACCTTCTTTGTTACCTTCTTCGTTGTCTTCATCATCTTTTTGTTGTTGCTCTTTCTTCTTTTCTTCATCAATTTGCAATTTTCTATGCACTGCATTCAAATAAGCATTATAACCCAACGCTTGTAAATCAGCCCCCGAAAACCCATCAGTTTTATTAGAAATGTCATTCAAGTCAATAACATCTTCTAATGTCATCTTTTGTGTAATGATATTCAAAATATCTAAACGGTTTTCAAAATCTGGCATGTCACATATGACACTCTTATCCAATCTACCAGGTCTTAACAACGCAGAATCAATTAAATCTGGTCTACTAGTGGCAGCTAATACATAAACACCGTCTAACCCTTCTGCACCATCCATTTGAGTTAACATTTGATTAACTACTCTATCAGTGACCCCTGTAGAATCATGGCCTCTTTTTGGTGCAATAGAATCAAATTCATCAAAGAATAAAATACACGGTTTAGCAGCTTGGGCACGTTCGAATAATTCACGAACTGATTGTTCGGATGCACCAATGTATTTATTTAAAATTTCTGGACCTTTAATAGAAATGAAATTAAGTCCACATTGCCCTGCCACTGCCGATGCTAATAAAGTCTTACCACAACCTGGATACCCATATAATAGAATCCCTGATCTTAATCTCAATGGGCAGTTAGCAAAAATTGGTGCATATTTAGTTGGCCATTCTAAGGTCTCTAGTAAAATATTTTTAGCAGCTTTTAAACCTCCAATATCGCTCCATTTAACGCTTGATTTTTGTAAATTAACATTTCTAAGTCCTGATGATGTGAACCCTTCAAGTGCTTTTTGGAAATGTCTAATAGCCACAATTAAATGTTTATCGTTATTGCTCTCATTACTATTTTGTAAATGATCAAATAAAACTTCATGATACGTTTTATCGACTAAAGTTTTCAAATCATTTGGCGAAAACCCTTCGGTGTCATTTAAAATATCGTTGAAAGCAACTGTACTATCATGGTCATTAAATTTTAAAAATTTCTTAATTAAGAAGTATTGTAAGATCACTCTTCTTTGTTCTTTATCAGGTAATTTAATTTTGAAATATTGATTAACAAGAAGTTTATTAGCTAAAAATGATTTATTCAAATTATCTTTTGATTTGGCAGTGAATAATACCTTAATATGATAGCCACCATTTAAAATAGCAAAATATTTATTAATGAAGAATTCAGTGAAATTATTAGTAATTGAGTTCCCACCAAAATTTTGTTCTGATTCTTGATAACAAATTAAATCAAAATTTTCAATTATGAGCACAACATCATGATATCCAATAGCATTTAAAAATTTTTTATCAAAAGTTCTTTTAATTGCTTCAAAATTCCCCACTTCATTTAAATGATCTTCAATATTTATCATAATTATTTTAGAGGAGACTTTATTATACAATTTTTGGATTAATGATTTAATTAAAAGACTCTTACCACTACCCAGAGGCCCATAAATCAAAATCCCATTAATGTCTCTATCAAAAGATTTTAAAATATCAGATTCCAAAGTATCATATCCAACAAGTTGATCCTCCTCATCATCAGAGATTGTAGTAATAGAAATGTCTAAATCACTAATTTGATTATTGACGATTGTATCTATTTCCGATTGTGATCTTAAAATATCAGACCCCATGATTAAGTTTATCCCTTCAATAGATTTTGGAATTATCCAACCTTCAGCAAGTCTGAATTCAATTAACCCACCATTAGGTAAAAACTTAGGAATTATTGGTAAATTAACAAAATTATTCAATGGATTATCATTAAAATATTCTAATTTTTCAATATAATCAATAATTTTCGCACCATTATCACGATCTTCTTTTTCAGTTTTAGTAGTATCGCCTGTTTTTGTTATAAATGGATGAATTATTAAAGTTGACGGAATTTCTCTTAAATTATTTGGTGCTGATTCAAGTAATAAGAAATTTCCGGAAGAATTAGGGATTCTTAAAGTTTGTGCTAATATTGAAGTGATACCAACAGTTTTCAGTGGTGAATTAACAGTATTTATCACTTTAACTGCAATTTTGTTTATTATTTGACCGCCATTAATGAAAACATCTTGATTAATTTTCGACGATTGTTGTTTGATAGTATCAAGGTTATCGTTACCATTTTCTGTATCAGTTGATTTTTTCTTTGAGAAAGAAGAGATCATTAAGTATTCACAATTTTGAAGTTTATCAGGAAGTTCCTGTTTATTCAAATAAACATAAAATTTATTTTGTAAGATATCATTATCCAAAGAAATATTTTGAAAAGTCGAGTGTGGTAATGAGACACTATTGAATAATACTTTCACATTATCTTTACGACGATTGTTATTAGTAGTCATAACTGAAGATTTAGTCGATTGAGGAGGCACAATTTTTCTAACTTTAGGAGAAATGACAACTTGGCAAGAGGTTGCAAGTTTTGCATATTTAATGGTGTTCTTCGGTATTGGATCTATTTTAGTAACTTTTAAATGAGCAGTAGTCGTACTAGTTGGATACACTACCAATATTTGGTTTAATTTGACAGCTCTAGTTTGATTTAATAAACGATCTTCAAGAAACTGGGCATGCAATTCCACCACTTCCCAATCAGATGGAGATATTGGCTCTAAATTAATATTGAATGCTTCTGGATTATTGAATTTTAGTGTCACGTTGACTTTGATCCGTTCTTTTAAATCACAAGCTTGTGCAAATGCCGGGTCTATCCCTATAACAGGTCTCCTACTGACATTACTATTACTATGTGACGCAACTCCTGTCCAACCAGCGTATATATATTGTATTGATTGTTTCTTTCTTTTGAATGATATTTCAACCACAACATCTTGAACCCGGGTATTAGCAGTATGTAAAAGCGTCACTAAACTTTCAGGAAGGTCCACTAAATTAGAGCGTAGAGGTGTATACGACACCACACAATCAACTGATTCCATGATTATATCTTAATTAATAATTATTTATCATATCAATTGATCTTGAAAAACTCTCAATCAAATCGACCATGTCATAGGAATTGTGGAGAAATTTTTTTTTATAATTCTTAATTCAAGGAGAAAATGCGAAATATGGCGAACGAAAAATGTGCCCAAATTACTAAATGAAAGCACATGTAGAAATTTTTCTTTTCTTTCGTTTTTTCATTGATTTGATAGAAAAAAAAGAAGCTAAATGGTTGTTTTAGATACAATATACATGACATTGCAAGTATGTAAAATATATAATATTAATAGACAAAGAATAATGGCAATTAAATTTATAAATATCATGAACCGTCAGGGGAAGGTTCGGTTAGCCAAATGGTATGCGTTATATTCCGACGATGAGAAATTGAAATTAAAATCGCAAGTTCATAAAGTGGTATCGTCAAGAGATCATAAATATCAAGCTAATTTCATAGAGTTTCAGAATGATAATAAATTAATATATAAAAGATTCGCTGGATTGTTTATAGTGTTTTGTGTTGAGGCTACTGATAATGATTTAATATATTTAGAAAGCATACAGTTATTAGTAGAAGTTTTGGATTCTCAATTCACTAATGTGTGTGAATTGGATATAGTGTTTAATTTTTATAAAGTGTATGCGATACTAGATGAGATGTTTTTATGTGGTGAAATAGAAGAAACGTCTAAAGAAGTGATTATGGAACGAATAAAAGTTTGTGAACGACATGATTAATATACCTACAAAAATATATGATTAATGTTTTAATGTTTTTGATTTGCTTACTTGTAGAAATCTTTTAATATTTATAAAAATTTTTTCTTGTCATTTATTAATTTTAATTCTTTCTGAAATAAGAAACGCTATATATATACAGGTCTTACTAAGAAAAGATGATTAGATAATATAATGATGAGTATAATGAAAAATGTGTGCGTCAGTTTGAGGTTGAAAAAAAATATGATAATTAAACAAGTATGGATGTATGGTGATTGATTAGAATTCTTTTTGAAGGGGAGGAGGATAAGAGGGAAAGACAGATATTTTGTGTGAATATAAATAATAATATTCTTTATGTTGCTATTTTTTTTTTTTTATGTTTTTAGTTATTGATTTTTATATTAAAGCCATATTGGTTCCACCGAATATTGTTATTATTGAAAATATATGAAATTTATTATTATTATTATTATTGTAGATTGATGATTGGTGATGACATTTTGTTTAACCAACAATTAAGGTGTTATTGTTATCAGTTAATTCATATTGTGGAATTTCCAAGTTGAGTGGGGCTGGACCTTTTCTAATTCTACCAGAGATATCATAATGGGAACCGTGACAAGGACAGAACCAACCACCAAAATCACCAGCTTCACCAATTGGGACACAACCTAAATGGGTACAGATACCCAACATAATTAACCATTTTGGATCTTTAACACGATCAGAATCGCTTTGTGGATCTCTTAAGGTACTGATATCAACTTCGTTGGCTTCATCGACTTCTTCTTGAGTTCTGTGTCTGATGAAAACTGGCTTACCTTGCCATTTGACAATAACGTTTTTACCTTCTGGGATAGCGCTTAATTTGACTTCAACCTTAGCCATAGCCAAAACATCAGCGGAAGCACTCATGGTTTGTAAGAAAGCTTCAACAGTGGATTTGGCACCAACTGAAGATAACATACCAAAAGAACCAACCATGAAGTAGGTGAAAGCTCTGTTTTTAGGACCACTAGCTTTTGGTTTCACGTAATCGGTGAAATCTGGAGCTGAGTAGTTGGTTTTATTGGTTAAAGCAGTGGATGATAAACATCTGGCTTGAGTGGCAGCAGCTATAGAAAACAAAATGTTAGTAAAAATGTACCTAGAGGAAATAGTACCATTGATTATAAAGGCTGAACCAAGCACAAAAATAAAAGGAACAGTTCAAGAGTTTGAGTGTAATTTGGCGAATGATGTTCATGATCCTACTTGTAAATGGCCTCGATATTATACCGCTAGATATGCTTGCAAAACCGATAATGACAATGACAATAATAATCTATTTACAGAGATTAACATTCTCCCAATGTTGTCTCTCTTATAATACTATTCCAAATAATAAATCCCTGATTCCAATTTCTTATAATGTCAGCCTTTGATGATAAAGATTTAATACATACCCAAAGCTCTGTGAGTGATATTGTTACGAGCAAAAGATCTGAAAGCTAATGAAGACATTATTATTATATATGATGTTTTTAAAATATGTTAGTTATTGATACTTTTGATATAATATAATACAATATATATTTATGATATGAATTCCACAATAACAACCAATAATCAATAATAATATTAATAATAATACTATTTTTTTTTTTTTTTTTTCAATCAAAAAATTTTTTTTGTTCTTTATTTCATTCTTATTTTTTTTTTCTCTCAGCAAAAAAAAAAAGTAATAGAATTTTAATTCATTGGCTAGGAAAAAAAACAAAAATTATAAAGAAAAGAAGAAATTTCCCATATAATTGTTAACGATCGACTGATTCTTGATTTTCAATGATCATTTGCGTAGATTTCATTGGCTGTTGGTTTTCAAAGCGGGTAGCCCCAATTTTGTTTGGCGTTGATTTTATTTGTCGTTAATGTTGGTTATGAGCACTTACAAAACATACCAATTTTTTAAATTTTATATGCGACAGTAACGTGATTAGTGCATTGCATATTTATATGTACGGTCCTGTATGAATAGTACGAGATGCACAGAATAGTGCTTTTTTTCTTTTTTTTTGTTTTAGTACAGTAGTAGAGTATAAAAGAAGAAATCAAAAGTATATTATAAGAAGAAAGTAAAACCAAATAAGAAAGCATAAAAAGGAAAAGAAAACAAATAAAACAGAAAGAATTGAAGAGTGAGGTAATAAAGAATGTAAAAAGAATAATTAAAGAAAGAACAATCGAAGAATTGAAAGAAACGAAATTAAACCAAATATAGTAGAAAGAAAAGGGAAAAAAAAAGGAAGAGAGAAGACATGAAAGAAAAGAAACAGGCTAGTAACGGAATGAAACAGTTGAAATCTTATGTTTGAAATTAGCTAGCCAATTACCGCTACTTTCAAATTGTTCAATTTCATCTTTATGAATTAAATAACTAGCTTCTTGTTCATCTATGATATCTCTGTATGAGAAGACATCAGCTTTTTCAAGTGGAACAAAAGAAGTTTGATAATAAAACTTGAGGAATAAATAAATCAGTAGGAACACAGGGATTGCTACCGAACCAGTGACAAACTGTACTGCCTCAAATTTACCAGTGACAGCAGTAGTGACATAAACATCCAAATTATTAAGGGTCAAGAAAAGTACCAGGAAAGTCAAAGCAATACACGATGGAACAATTGAAAGAGTTGAGTTTGGAACATACTTTTTAAATTCATGAATGATATTTTGTTTTTTAAATGCCAATAAAAATCTAATGTGTGTGAATAATATACAACACCAAGTCAAAAGACCGAAAACCGATGATGCATTAATGAAGTTTTGATATGTCACATATGATGATTCTATACATGTTAAAAATGATAACATGTTGAAACTTGCAGTTAAAGCAAATGCATAAAATGGGACTCCATTTTTATTAGTTCTAGTGAAAAATTCAGGTGCGAGCCCACTAGCCGATAAACTGTAAATCATTCTTGTGCTTAAATAAAAACTAGTATTAGCAGCAGAAAACACAAATATTAAAATTGCAGCATTAAGGAAATTCCCCATTACTCCCAAGGAAGCATTCTGCAATGCAACGAAAATAACTGAAGAATGAGCGTTACCTTTAGCGGTAGTAGATGATGTGGCTAATCTTGGATCATTATAAGCCACTGCTAACCCAATAAGGAAAACTATTACAATGTAAGTAGGGAACATTATAACAAATAAAATTTTTCTAGCTCTTGGAATCGATTTACGAGGATGGATAGTTTCAACAACCGTAATTGAAAAAGTTTCCACTCCAGTGTAGCCCCATACTGATTTAGTAATTGTGACAATAACTGCGATAGCTTTACCGTAACTTTTAGCATTAGTATATCCATATTTAGCAAACATTTCTGAAAATGAATTTGATATTATCCCCGGCTCTTTCCAATATTTAAAACCAATAGTTTTATGTTCAGGACCTCCACCACAGATTAACGTGATCAAAGTGATAATGATAATGAAATATATTATCAACTTAATACAAATGAAACAATCTACCATATAAGCAAATTTTGTGACTTTAACATAATTAACAAGGCCAACGATAATGATTAAAGCTGCACACCAAACCGCGGGACTCACTTCATCAGCACTAAACCAATAAGACATTGTTAAAGTAGCTGCAGAAATTTGATTAGGACCAAGAATCAAATACATGATAACATAAATGTAACCCAAACAATAACCTAAGGCTGGATCAACAAACCTCTTAGCATACCCACAATAAGTGTCAGGTAATGGGAGATAAGCAGCCATATCAGTTAAAGCGTAAACAACTTGATAAGCCACTGTACCGGTTAAAATATAACCAATTATGAGAGGCAATGGGCCCCCTTCTTTAAGTAAAGTAGTAGTCGAGATCAATAAACCAGAACCAAACACTGAACATAAAGTGACAAATGCAACATTATGCGCTCTAAGACCTTGAATTAAACGGCTACCCTCTCTATTGGTGGTTTCATGAAATATTAAAGTTTTATATTTAGGATCACGATAATTAATTTCACTGGCCGTGGCCAATATAGTAGAATTTTGTACTGGGATTTCAATATTATCTTCATAACTACCATTTCTAATTGAATATTCATCTTTACTATCTTTTGATATCACTGAAATATGATGATTTGAATATTTTTTTTCACTTGTGTCATTACTATAATTTGAGTAATAGTCACTATCCGTGACTAATTTTGGCTGACTGTATGATATATTTTGTGACTCATTGTATACTGTATTGAAATTATTATTATTATTATTATTATTATTATTGCTATTATTGTATTGTCGACTATTATTGGAATAATCTATTTTATTAGTGTGGTTCATATTTGAAATTCCATTATTATTATTATTATTATTATTATTATTATTGAATATCTCAATTTTTTGAAAAAAGCGAAAGTTATTAAAAAGAAGGAAATAGGTATCAAGACAGAAAAGATTAAAGGAATAAAAGAAAAAGAAAATCAAGAGAAGAATCTGGGAATGGCAGTTATTATAAATGGTTTGGTCCGTTATTTAGATTGCAAAATGGATAACAAATAATAAAAAAAATGAAAAAGGTCCAGGATTATTTTTAAGCCGTAAGATTCTCTTTCCATGTATATTGACAGCAGAAAAAATAGAAATAAACTTAAATAAAAAAAAAGGCCACAAAATTGTCTTCTCTCTCAAAATTAAAGGATTCAATGTAATTAAATTAAATTAAACTGAATTAAATTCATTAATTTCATCATTTTTATCATAATCATTAATGATTAATGATTATTTGCTTTCGGTATTTCCCTTGCTTTGTTATCTTTTTTTTATGAACTTGAATTTTACTGATAAGGAACATTACAAAATTACATCAACATTTTGATTTTATACTATCTATTTACTATACTATCTGATCAGATCTGTGATAATGCCTGAAAGTTTAATCTTCTATAAGTTTCATAATACGTATATAATTTTTATTTAATTCCTTATATATATTAATTATTCTATATAATTAATATATAAGTTACTCAGTCAGTCGCCTTGAATTATATTTTTTTTTGATTTTTTCTACCTTTATTTCATCTTGGATCTTGGGAGTGCGGCAACGTTTCATGCATAAAACTCTAAATTTGGAAATTTTAACATGGCGCAAACATTTTCATTTAAAAGTTGCAATACGGGGAGAGGGGGAGCGATCTATCACTGCCATCATATATTACACTATAGCACACACAAATAATCAGATAGCATTAAATGCCATATTGCGGGGTTTAAAATAAATGTACGTAGGGCTTACTACTTATATTATTTTTTTTTTCAAAATAGGTATTATAATTTGTATGTAATATATTATTATTAGTATTTTATTCATTCGTAAAATTCATTAAATGCGTCTATGTATATGTATGATAAGGATATCAGTATGCAAATTTCATGGAATTATTAAAATTAAATTCATCACCATCAAAATACTCAACCAATTCGTTACGCAAATCATCCAACTCTTTAGGTTCAATAGTTTCTGAGATTTCTGAAAGAATCTGGTTTAAATTAACTGCAAATATGGTTTGCAACTTTTGATATCTTGCCCTTAATTTTTCATATTCAAACAGATTTTTAGAAGTGTCGTTTAGTAATTTGACGCTTTTATTATCCAGTTTTATCGACTCAAATAATAATTTGGATAATGGGTTAGTAAGTTGTAAGAAATTACTATTGTTTCTATCTGAATTGGCGTTGGATGATGATAATTTTAATCGTTCTTTCTGGAAATATTCTTGATATAATGAATCATTCGATAAATTACATTTAATTGATAATTTTTTTAAAGATTCCATAATTGTGATATTGCTTTGAATGTAAGGTTTGCTTAATATTTTTAAATATATCTTTTGCAGTTTAGTTATTTGTGAATCATTTAACAAAGCTGGTAATATTATTTTATTGAATAGGCCTCCGATTTTACCCTTGTTGGCATTGATTTCTTTAAAAGAATTTTTTGATATGGACTCAATTATTAGAAATTTTGATATGAGGTCACAATTATTAAAATCTTTACTAAAATTTTCATAATCTTTTATAAATAAGAAAAAGATTCTCCAAATTGAACGTTCTATAGCAATCGGTAAAAACCCATTTTCTTCCGTATTATTCTTAACGTTTAAAGTCCTAGTATTTTCTTTAGATTGTTGTAAAATATATTTAACCCAATTATTAGAATAGTTCATTTTAACTAATGATGATACTAAATTAAATTTTTTCAATAAGAAAAATTTCTGCGTGACTGCTACTTGGAAACATATATAATCTATTTTTGACCATTTATTAGTGTTATTATTAGTAGATTTAAACAACACTAAATTAATTAAGTCTCGATCTACTAAATATTTATTTAAAATTATTGATATCGCTAAATTTCCAGTTAGTTTCCCACTATCAAATAACCCGTTTAATATGTGAATAAGTTCATTTTGTGATTTAGTACGCTTAATTAAAGACGATAATTGTAAAACAGAAAGTGCTGAATAATCATAATTTTTAATATCTGAATTATTACTATTGAATGCGAATTGGAATGTTGTCAAATCTCTCATGATTTTATCAAAATGATTATCAACAAATGTTTTTTGATTAATAGTTTGACTGTTTTGATTTAACATTCGTTGAATTATTTTCCCAACTTCTTTTCGATTTTTATTACTGACTAATTGTTTGCTATTATTATCATTTTTCAGTTTATCAGTTGGTTCATTCATAAAACTTATTATTGATTTAAAATTGTAAAACCTCTGAATGAGACGTTGTAGTGGTATTAGATTGCCACTTGGTTTCAGCACTAACGGTGGCATTATCACTATTAGTGTATTATTTTTCTTTTAGTAGTAATATTAATAAAGTAAATCAAATAATAATAATGAATAAAATAAAAAAAATTGAAAAATTACGAGAAAACGTGTATAATATTGGTATTGCTATTACTGAGATGAGCTATACTATATTTTTTTTATTACTTGTTTTAAAAATTTTCTTTTGGAATTGTTTTTTTGTTGTTATTTTTTAGTCTTTATATTTTTATGTGCACCAAAAGTACTAACCGGACACCAAGACATCCACCAAGGTGGTGTTTATCAATACCCAAATTTAACCTTTCCCTAAATGTACTGTTATAAGCTACTGATTATTATATGTGTCGTTATCTATTCTATTCATAAACAGAATCGTATATCATTTAGCAGTACCACTGTTCATATTTTAATGTTATTGTTTAATTTTTGTTTATACATTGGAAATCGTTGTATGTTGAGTTTGAACAGTTCTATAAAATGGATCAAATGGTGTTTATCAGCACAATAACAAGAGAACATACTGATTAGAAGTCTATGCTAATAAGGATAAATTTTATGCTTATATCTTGTAACAAGAAAAAGTGTTTTTTACTTGTTTCATGGACTTTTAAATTGTTGATATTCTTGCAAAAATAATGGCCTTTGACTCAAGAGAACAAAAATATCACATATAAACATTCTAACTAATAGCTTCCCAGTTAATTCTATGGTTATTTTTGTTTACACTACTATATTTTATATAATCATTTTGATAAAAATAATTAACCAAATAACTTTTACAAGATTTTAGAAATCTTGGATACTTGTAAACTGATAAATATTTTGCCAATAATTTACTTTTTTGTCAAGGTCATAATTATAACAGCCACAAAAATAAAAATATTCGTGACTATACTGAGATTACTCTCTTATCTTCCAGGTAATAACTTTCTTTAAAAAAATATCGTCCAAAGTATTTGCTACTTGAAACATAATGTTTTATTTTTTTGACATATACTGTAGTAACAGAATTCTCTTTCAATGTATTTGCCAATTACAAATATTTTGACATTTAGTAACGCCAAAAAAAAGAAAACTCACCTTTTCAATATCTTAACCCAAAAACTTTCTACAATCAATGATATTAAGCCAATCCAGTGTAATATCGTTGTTAAGTTTTAGTTATGTTCTGTTCATATTTGGACAATTTAATGTGGGTCACTTACGGACACTATTGCAAACTTACAAAGATAAAATTTTCACCCTTATTCTTTGATATAGAGGAATCTCAAACCCATCATTATCCGAAAGTATGAAACCCAAACGGGGGAAACATATGTGAGCTTCAATTAATGTATTAGTAGGTATTAGCAATTTAGACCCTACGTACTTTTCCAACTATACTGTAATATGGTAAGCAAGACAAGAATATTGAAGAGTAGATGGATGGCAAATTAGACCCATGAATCTCTATAATATCTAATATCTTTTAGCAATGCCAAAAAGAGTTCTTACAATAAACTTTTTTTTTTCTTTTTCAAATAATAAGATATATAAATATATATTTATTTAATAAATATAACGAACGGAAAAAACTGTTCATAGAGCAGAAAGTATAAGAAGATATTCGAGAGTGACAAAAGTATATAATATCTATAAGAGGAAAAAAAGCAATAGAAAAGCAATAATAATAAAAAAAGAAAGAGATTCAAAGATATATTATATAACTTAATAAGATAAAGAAAAGAAGAAGAGGAAAGAAAAGAAGAAGAGGAAAGAAAAGAAGAGGAAAGAAAAGACAAGGAACAGTATAATTAAACTAAAAGCAAATAAAAACTATTAAAGAGCTTCTTTTTCAATTAACCCCAGTGAATTGTTTGGTTCTTGAGGCATGCTTTCAGCATCATAAACATCAATCTTGTTGTTTAATTTGTTTTCTTTCTTTTCATCTTTGACTTGCATAAATCTAATAGCACAGGCAATAATTAAAGAAGCGAAAATGGTACCAAGCATCGCGTAACAACCCTTTCTGAACTTAGGAACATCACTAGCCTTGTAGAAAAGAAGAGACCACCAGGCGTTAACAGCGTTAGAAAACATATTCATAGAAGCAAGAATAATAGCTCTTTCTTGAACATCATTGTAACAAACAACATTAACCCAAGCGAAATAAGTGGATTGACCAGAGAAAGAAACCCCTGAAAGGTAATGAGCAGCAAAGACAGCGTTTTTGCTTAAAGGCTTTGCTAAAAGAAGAATGGTAGAGATAAGCATAATAGTTGTAATCCAAATAGCAACATGATAATGGTATTTAGCACCAGTAGCGTCAACATAAACAGAAGTACCAAAAGTAGATAAGATGGCAACAGCGTACATACCTAATGGGTAATTGTTTCTTTGAGCAATAGAGTATTTCATGTTCTTTAACCACAAAGCGAAAAGGGAGTTAATAGAATAAGATTCGTTTTCCCCTCCAATAGCCCATAATAAAGAGAATAACCACCAGTGCCATTTACCACAGACTCTCTTAATGACAGACCAATCAAGTTTAGTTTCAGGTTTTGGAGGCAATCTATTACGTGCCATTTCTTTCTCTTCTTCAGAGAAGAATCTAGAAGTACATTTAGAAGGAATATCTGGGAAGAAAAAAAAACCATAAATGACAATTGGAACAGTGATAATGAAATCAATAATGAAAAGCCATCTCCAACCAGCCAAACCATTTTTACCATCTAAGTTTTTATGAATAGCAGTTTGCATGAAACCAGAGAAAATAGAACCAATTAAACCAGAAGAAGTGAAAACCGCAGATCTTTTAGTTAACTCAATATCTTTATACCAGTGACCTAAGATATAATGGGTACCAGCAAAAGTAGAAGATTCGAATAAGGCTTGGAAAAATCTAATGACACATAATTGTCTATAGTTAGTAGCTTTGTACATCCCGAGGGTGAGTAAACCCCAAGCAGTAGCACAGAAAGTCATCCAGTATCTTGGAGTGAATTTCAAAAGGGCAATATTATTTGGAATCATACCAATAGTGTAACCAACAGTGAAACAAGTGTTAACAGTATTATATTCAAAACCTTTCATTCCAAGGGCTTCTTGCATACCAGAAACATAAGCATTAGCGTAATTAGATCTATCAAGATAATTGACCCAGTAATTTAAACAAACAAAAGACAAAACAAACCAATCGATTTTAATTAAAAGGTTACTTTCTTTATGATCTTCAGGTGGCTTACCCCAAACAACATCTCTGCATTTGTATAACCATCCTAAACCTTTTGGAGCTGCCATCGTGTATATTCTAGCAAAAAAAAATCCTTCGAGGAAGTACTATGAAAAAATTAGTAGTGGTTAAAAAAAAAAAATTATAACAATACGAATAACAAAACAAGAAATATAAAAGATATTTATATGTGTTTTGTTTTCTTATTTTGGATATTGATTATTATTTGTTTATTTTAAATAAAATACAATAAAAATAAACGAAAACATAATAATTGAAACTTTTTCAGAAATGGAAAAATTAACATATATTTATACATGTTTAAATTAAAATTGGAAAATTTTAAATTTGTTGAAAAAAGAAAAGAAAAAAAATTACCTAAAGAAAAATCGTTAGATAAACAATCTGATAAGAAAAAAAAAAATAAAATAAAGTAAAATAAATATCAATATTATTGTTATTATTACGTAAGAATAATAAATGCTTAATTATTTTATTTTGACAAGTAAATATTATGATATTATCTCGCTTCAAATCAAAAAAAAGCATAATGAATAATCAAATCGAGTAAGATATAGTGTGTTGATAAGGATGATTGAAAGATAAAAGTTAATGGAAAGAATTGGAACTTTTTCCAATAGTGGGAACTAAGGGAATCTTGAAATAAAATCTTCAAGTAGTATATTAACAGTAGTATATTACAATATTGAGTATATTACTAAAGATGCTCATCATCTTATCTCAATAGGAAAACTGAAAAAGCAAAAACAAACAAACTGTCAATTAAACGATAATGCAATTTATCCATAAATGATTGATTTATCAATGGGGATGTCGTTCCGTTTTCTTTTGACATCACAGGACCAGAGAAATAAATCGTTAATCGATCAAGACCAAGATCGATCAGATAATACAAGAAAAACAAGGAAAATTTGGCACTAAAATAAAGTAGCTGCTATAGCATAATGGTATTTGATGTTTTCTATAAAAACAAGAGAAAAAACATGTAGGAGGGATTCCTATATGTGATATTTATCTCACCATCTGGCTTTTGATGATTAGATATTCATATATAGTATTACTAGATATATTTTCTCTTTACTTTTTTTACCAAGAATAAAAACGATTGGATTCTTAACTCCTGTACATTTTCTTTTCTTTTCTTTTCTTTTTTCTATTGTAATTAGCAGAAAACGAGATGGGATTTGGGCTTGCTTACTTTTTGAGGTTTTTAGGGTGGCCCCTCCACCTCCCTATTTTCCATTTTTCCCCAGAGGATATGGTGGTTTGCAATTGAAAACGTAGCTTTTTGGATTTTTTTTTCCAGCGGAATAAGAAAATGGGGTGTTTTTGATTATGAGCCAAAAAGAAAACATTAGTATTATTGATAATCAATAATCAGTCTATTTATTTCGGGTGCGAAATAAAGACATTCTTTGTAAGCAGCAAAACCATTAGAGGCTATTCACCAGTAATATCCCATCCCATAGAGGAAAAAGATTCAATTTTTGTACAGAAAAGCCAAAACAAGAATTAATAACTAAAAAGAACACCCATATCTATAATTAATAATCTGCTAAGTATCTTATTATTATTATTATTATTGATTATGATAGGATTTGTCATTCCTAAATTATCATTGGTCGATTAAATCTAAAGATAACAATAATTTTTTTCTTTTTCTGTTATCAATGGAAAAGAAGTTAAAAAACAAAAAAAAAACATTTAAACGATGAAAACAACTGTAGTAAAAGAAAATAAACACTGAATAACACACTAAATACATACACAATAAAAAAGTTTAAAAAGCCCGCATTATATGTCTTTTAAATCCCTGATTGCTTTTAGCATTGTTTTTTTAGCATTGTTTTTCATTTTTTTTTTTCAACAGTTTTATCTCATGTTGGAAGTCACAGGAACAAAAAAAAAACAAACCAGATGGACAAAAACTCGAAGGATCTCCATCTCCGACGATTTCTTTATCTAATAAAGTTCATTACTATCGATGTACTTCTATAGCTATTCTACTAGCACTGAAATGTCTTTTTAGATGAGTGTTTCTTTTTAATGGATTATTTTCCCTTTATTGTGCTCAATTATCCTTATTATTACTGATCTTTATTTTTTTTTATTTTTATTTTTTTAATATAAAAACATCAATTGTACCTCGAACTAGTGTTTTTTTTTTTATTTATTTTTTTATTTATTTATTATTTTTGCCAGTTTTTTATATTTTCATTTATATACATATATATATAACAATTCTAATATATTATTAACTATCATTTTCAATTTAATTAATATTTCTTTTACACAATGTCTTATAAAGAAATCGCTGCTAAAAAGAGAGCCGAAAGAGATACCCATTTAGTCAAAGAATGGTTAATTCCTGAAGACAAATTACCAAAGACTAAAAATGTTCTTTCTTTCCCAGTTACCAGTGGTTATTTAACTAAAGAAGAAATTGAAATCACCGAATCTTCTGCTGATGTCATTGTTGCTAAAATCAAATCTAAAGAATGGAGTTCTTACGAAGTTACCAAGGCCTTCTGCCATCGTTCTCAAATTGCTCATCAATTAACTAATTGTTTAACTGAAATTTTCTACGATCTTGCTTTACAAGATGCTAAAGCCTTAGATGATTATTATGAAAAAACCGGCAAGACTAAAGGTCCTTTACATGGCTTACCAATTGGTTTAAAGGATAATATCAATGTGAAAGGCCAAGCTTCTACTATTGGGTTTGTTGACTGGTGCTTCAAACCTGAAGGTGGTCTTACTACTGAATCGGCAATTGCTGAATTGTTTCGTGATTTAGGTGCTGTCTTTTACTGTAAGACCAATGTTCCAGTTGCAATGATGCTTCCTGAATCTGTTAACCATGTTTATGGTGCTACTACTAATCCTTCTAACAGATTATTAAGTGCCGGTGGTTCTTCTGGTGGTTGTGCTGCTCATGCTTCCCTCAAAGGTGGTTGTATTGATATCGGTAGTGATATTGGTAAGTATTTTTCCGGGAGCAATGAAAAAAATTTATTTTAGTTTTTTTTATTTCTTCTCCCTTTTTATTTATTTACACCGAGAGTTTATTTTACTAACAATCCAATTAATTTTTACCCAAAACGAAAAAAGAAAAAGAGAAGAGAAGAGAGGCTCTAGACAAAAGACGATAAAGAGACTATTATTATTTTTGGGACTTTGGGATAAATGAAAAATTAACCAGTGAGACATATTTGTTATCTTATCTTCGAAATGAGTCTTTTTTTGGTCAATTTTTAAGTTGGAAAATTCCACCATTGGCTTTGTCTGGCGAAGAGTGTATAAACAATTTTGCCCTCGAAAAAATAGGTATTACAAACCGTAAATAAACTTCTCTTTCAATTTCTTTTTAAATTTTGGATAATTTTTAATTTTTTATTATAGGTGGTTCAATCCGTATTCCAGCTTCTTTCAATGGTTTATATGCTTTACGTCCAACTTTCGGCCGTTACCCAACATATGGTACCCGTTCAGGTTTACCTGGTTTAGAATCTGTTAACTCAGTCAATGGTCCATTATGTGCCAGCTTAGATTCTTTAGAATTTTACTTGAAGACTATTGCTGATGCCGATCCATCACAATACGATCCAAAGACTTCTTATCAACCATGGAAACCTTATGATTTACCAAAGACTTTGAACATTGCCTTTTTATACGATGATCAACGTGTTAAACCAACTCCTCCAGTTATTCGTGCTCTTGATATTGTTAAGAAAGCTTTAACTGATGCAGGCCATGATATCGTTGAATGGGATCCTCAAGAACATTACGCTTTACAAGATTTCATCACTAAATTCTTCTTAGCTGATGGTGGTAAACACGTTCTTAAAGTCACTGAAGCTACTGGCGAACCTTTATTCCCATTGATGGAAAACTATGGTAATTCTAAAGAATTAGGTGTCAGTGAATTATGGGATTTACAAGCTGCTAGAACTAGTGTTTGTAAGAAATTTCTTGATAGATGGATGTCTACTGCTAAAGTCACTAAGAATGGTAAACCAATAGATTGTATCATCGCTCCAGCTACTCCATTTGCTGCTTGTCCATTGGATAAATTCTGTGATCATGTTGGTTACACTTCTGTTTTTAATGCTCTTGATTACTCTGTTGGTATTGTCCCAGTAACTAAGGCTTCTGCTAAATTAGATGTTAAGGATCCTGATTATGTTCCAAGAAATGATATTGATAAATACGTTTATGATAACTATGATGCTGAAGAAACTGATGGTGGCCCAGTTAGTTTACAAATTGCATGTAGAAAGTCTGAAGATGAAAAAGTTGTTGCTTTAATGAAAGAAGTCACTAAATTAATCAACTACAAACCATAAATTAGATTAAAATAAAATAAAATAAAATAAAATAACATAAAATAAATATATATATATACTTGCATCGTGATTTTCTTCTTCGTCAGTCAAGAAATTTCTACTAATACTAATTTGAAATTTCTGTCGTTTTTGTTATCATTTCGTTTTCAGTTTTGTAAGGTTTACAATTGAATTACTTCTTTCTATAAAAGTCTTTGCAGAATTTTTGGTTAATGTTGTCAAGATGGTGGGATGTTTTATTTTAATAAATAAATTCCTCTTAACATTAACACTGTAGTTTTCCCAGATTATGGAATGAGCTAAACAATAAACAGTTCAATCAGGATTAAACCAGAACAACAATCAAGATTATTAAGTAATCAGAAGCAATTCTAGAAATATTGGTTCTTTTTTTAATGCAATCTTTTACAAATTAAACAATGTTAAATAATAATAATAATAATAATATAATATAATATATAATATCTATTTCTCAGCCCTAATAAATAATCCTAAAATATTAATAAAACTAACTAAGACCACTAATACCCAGAAACAACTAGCTGGGTAAGTTTTAATAGTCTCTGAATAAACCCAAAGCACTGAACTACTAACACACATTAAAGATAAATTTTCCATAACATTAACCGCACCAAACAACTCTCCAAGTTTAGAATCAGCTCTATCTGTTAAATGACCAGTATCAATGGAAATATTTGACGAACATACTTTAACAATAGCATTATGAATAGTCGGAGAGCCAATCAAACTGAAAGATCCAATAATAGACCCAATATAAATGGTCTTGGTATCTTTTGCCAAAGCAAAAACTGTAACGTCAATTAGCTGAAACATTAAACTTAATCTAATGTTAAATACATCGACTTTACTAATGGCATCAGGATCAGAGTCTTCTTTATCAATAAACCCATATTTTTCTAACATTTTCAAATATACAGGGATAGTCACAAACGAATGCACACATCTGAAAACTCCGGTAAGAGTCAATAATATTGATATTTCCACTGATGTCCATTTTAATCTTAAAGTACCATATAACACAACAACTTGTGAAAGTGTAATCATTGTACTATTAAAAATAACATCAATGAGTAAAAATTGCGATACTTTACCTCTAGTCTTAGGATTACACCAGAATAATCTTAAAGATTTAAATATTGATATTAATCCTAATTTTAACTTGCTAGATATTGAACTATTGTTTCCATGTTGCAGTTGGATATCATCATTATTATCAAGGAATGATTTTCTAGCAAAATGAATTTCCGGGACGAAGGCATACAATATAACCATAGTTAAGCATAATAATACAATACTTAAATACAATGAAGCAAAATCATTACCACCAGACAATTTATTGATAAGATTATTAGTCGCTGGACCAGCAGCAATACCAAAGAATAATGTTCCAGTCACCCAAGTTAATGAAACCACTCGTTCCTGAGCATCGACAATATCAATAATATAACTATTTAAAATACCAATTACTGACTTCATTCCCCCAGAAAAACTATCAACGACCATCATCAATACATATAATGCTCCATTGAATTTCACTAATGGACTTAAAAATAATAATACTCCACCATGACTTAAAATAGAACAAAGGAAACAAAATCCTAATGCCACTTTTCTACCATGCTTATCTGATAATTCTCCCACTTTACCGGACACTAAAATATTAGTCATTGCTACTAGTAATAGAGTAATTGATTGAATCTTGGAATTAATCTCTTGAGCTCTTTCTCCATCACAATTTTCACCTTTGAACATTGGATTCAAATTATTATCAATAACTGTTGATGATAATCCATAAGAGCATAAATCTTGACATATTTTTCTTAATTGTAAAACAATAGTTGGAGAGAAATTAAGAGCCACTGCATAGAAATATAATGCTCCAATGAATAATAATTTGACTAAATTCCGACGTTTATGGTTTAAAACTTTAGATTCTGACATCAAGATATCAAGCATTTCATCATCTAAATAATCATCATCATCATCTAATGTAGTTGATCGTCCTAAATATGGTATTGGCTCAACATCGTCACCCATAACACTTGAATATGCTATTTCATCACCTGCAATTAATCGTTGTGATTCTTGCTCTTTAACTTTTGCCATATTATTATCTTGTTCACAGCCAAACTATGCCGTTAATAATGTTTTATCTTCAACTTCCGAAGATTTCAATAAAAGAAAAATAAATACTGTTTACTTATTTATCTTTCTTTTCTTTTCCTAAATAATTATTTATCTTGATTTTGTGTAGTTATATATATAAAACTGCTTCTAATTTAGGAGTTATCATTGAATATATTATCGAGAAAAGATAAGGAGAAACTTTTTTTTGTTTTTTAATTTTTATTTTTTTTGAGAAGTTTTATTTTATTCTTCTTCTTCAAGATTGCTGGCTCAAATAATATTATCTCCGTTGATTTGTAATATATTACATATGAAATTACTATAGTGTTTTGCCATCAAAATCAACTGGTATCTTAAAAATTTAATTTCTCTGTGATTTCTATATGTAATTAAATAATAGTAGTATACTAAAAATATTATATGATTATTCTTAATATGAGACAATGCAATAGTCACTACATAGACGCATAATTATACATACAACAAATAAATTTACTCATTATATATATATATTTTTTTTTACCTTTCAAAATTTTTTTTATGATTGCGATGAGATGAGATGAGGTCAACAAACTACAATAAATCACAAGAAACGGTATAAGGTTAACAATGTGTGGAAGATACGCTTTTGCAATAGTAAGCAATTGATTAATTTAGTATATATTATGAGAAAAAATAACTAACAAAAAAATATAGGATATCGAGGAATTCACTAATCTTTTCCAAAAAGATAATATTAATGTAAATGAAGAAAATATTGAAAATCCAGAAAGATATCATCCGTCATTCAATATATCCCCAACCAATTATGCACCAATAATACATAAACAAAAAAATAATAAATTCATTATAGGGTTAATGAAATGGGGACTTGTACCATTTTGGGTCAAAGACATTCAAAAATTTAATTCGTTCAGAACTTTCAACGCTCGTAAAGAATCTCTTAAACACTCAAAAATTTGGAATTATAGTTTCAAAAATAAACGATGTGTAGTTCCAATTCAAGGATATTACGAATGGCAACATCTAAAGAAGAATGGACCGAATGTCTCTGGAAAACTGAAAATTGAAAAAATTCCTTATTATATAACCAAGAAAGATCCTAATGAATTGATTTATTTAGCTGGGTTGTATTCTGAGACAGTTAAAGACGATAAGAAATTAACTACTTTCACAATAATAACGGGGCCTGCACCAAGCAAACTTAAATGGTTGCACGAGAGAATGCCAGTAGTGTTAACCCCGAGGCACTGGAGATTGGAAAACTTGGTTAGATGAAAAAAATAAAAATGAAGATGTATTAATCAATTGTTTGGATGAATACGAGAATACGGATACTTTGAAATGGTATAAAGTTGCTAAAGATGTTGGTAAGACCAGCATCGAGGGGGAATTTTTAATTAAACCTTTGGTTGAGAAAAATGATGATAAATATGATATTACAAAGACTTTAAAAACTAAGGAAAAGAAAGAGATTAAAGAGGAAAAGATCAAGGATGAAAAGATCAAGGATGAAAAGATCAAGGATGAAAAGATCAAGGATGAAAAGATCAAGGATGAAAAGATCAAGGATGAAGAGACCAAAGAGGTTAAACCGTGTATTGACCGAGAGCAAGCGAATAAAATGAAACGTAAAGAATCACCAAATATTTTAGATATGATGAAAGTTAAAAAAATAAAAAAAAAATAAAAAATAAAAAAGTTATATATATCATTCAAACATGTTTGAACAGAATCGAGTTTTACAACCTAAACTTCTAGTAATACAATTACCCAATAATCTAGAATGTTCTCTAGCAATTTCCGAATAATCAGTGGAATAACGATCTTTAAACAACAATAATAATCCAACAATATTTTCTTTATTAGTCACCGAAGTTAAAACATTAGCAAAACTATCAACGTTCTTCAAAATGTTTTTATTATTAAATTCTTTATTAGAAATCAAAGATAATTCAGTAATTATTCTCTTCAAATACCCATGACCACTTTCTTTACCAATGATTGGTTGTGGTTTAACTGAATTCATGGCCCAATTATTTGATTCTGGTCCACATGTTTGGAAAGTATAAGACCATAATATTAATAACATATGACTGATCATTTGTTTTCGGTATAAACAAGCATCTTCTTTAGGATCATATATAACTTGTTGCTGCTCCGATGTAAATAGGATATTAACAAAATATGAATAGATGTATATTATTGCCCTTCTAGCAGTAGAACTATTACACCAATTATTAATTCTTGAAGTTACTAAATCAAATTCTTTTTCATTGAATTTAACATTCATTCTTCCCGGAGCCCCAGCATAAACCATAAAATCATAATGTTTCATTTGTGTATAACTTTCATATAATTCCCGGAGTGGAATTTTATAAGTCTCAAAATTACTTCCATAAATATTTGGTGGTGAAGTGCAATTAGTATCCCAAAACTTAAATGCCTCATTGATTCTTTGTTGCCAAATTTGTTGTACTGATTTGAATTCAGGAATAGCAAATTCAGACTCCTGATCTTTAACATCATTTGATAAAGCTATTAACCCAGACACGATAATTTTCCGATCAAATCCTTGAGCTTTAACAACTCTTTTATGTAAAATTCTTTTAATTGCTGCTAATAAAGTTAAATTTGAATCTAAACAATTTTTAGAATATTTACCAGTTCTCCAAAATCTTTCATCACACGGTAATGTTGGCTTAACATCATGCAAATTAATCACAAACCCATGACCGAAAACCACTGCATGTAAAGTCTCTAAATAGAAAAATGCTAAAGATGCCCGTTTCATTGATTCATCTTCAATCCATTTTTCCCATTGCAGTTTGCTAGAAAATGGTGATACTGAATCGTTGTTAGAATTTTTGCAATTGGAAATATCTGTAGATGAATAAGAATACTTAATCCATGGATTACCTCCAAACATAGGACTTCTTTGTAACATTTGAATCGCAATCCCACGATGCAAATTAGCTCTTTCATGAAGGTCTCTAGAAGAACATGAAATTTCATAAGATTCAAGTAATACTAGAGATTGAACAACCCATAATTTCGGAGGTGGCTTGAATTCTTTTGATTTATAAATTACCCATCTTAAAGGCTCAGCAATACTATTAGAGAAAGTTATAGCCTTGTGAGAATTTTGAACATCTATAGTTGAAGAAATTGCCGCACCTACAATCAACATAGATAATAATAAAATTGGATGACTAGTCCTGGTGGAGAAGGAAGGCATATTTAATATGGGGAATTGTGCATGATAACATTTCCAATATATTTGTAAATAATAAATCAAACGATCTTGTTGAAATTCTTGTTGAAATTTTATTGACGGTAAAGTGTCCACTAAAGAGCTCATAATTTCATTATTCATTAAAACTTGTTCATTACTAAACGGGAAACTAATTAATTCAGGAACAGAATTATCCACAAATTGTTGTTGATGTCGGTGCTGCTCCTGCTGCTGCTGTTGTAACGGAGTTATTGAGGGAAGAGGTATTTGCTGTTGAGATGGAACAGAAAATGGAGGTGTTTGTTGTTGTGGTGGAAGAGTAGTTAATGGGACATGAATTTGGGTAGACATTACAGTATTAGTAGGCAGCCACGAAGGGTACTCATACTCTTCAAGCTCCTTGAATGATTCAAGGTCATTATTAGCACTAGAAGGAGATATCGATAATGCACTTTTATTGGAGGAGACTGAAGAATTTTCAGAATCAAATCCGCCAAAGAGCCATTTAATAAGTTCATCAGAAGATACAAATTCATCCATAATTGAATTTAAAGGATCATTAGAAGAAGCAGTGGTAGAATTATTAATGGAATGATTTTCTTGAGGTGGTAATACTGAAGGTAATGTCAGAATTTGATCAGCAGTTTCTAGATTGATTGGAATATTAATTATATTAGTAGCAGACATGCCATTATTTTTCCCGTTACTATTATTATTAGTATTATTCTTAGCATTGATATTCTTAGCAGTACTATCAGTAGTAGTAGTAGCAGTAGAAGTAGTATTGATAATATTATTAATATTATTAATATTATTGTTGGGTGGATTATTATTGATTATATTATTGATACTATTACTATTACTATTACTATTACTATTATTAACAGTATTATTGTTGGTGCCAGAATTAACTAAATTATTACTATTACTGCAATTATTATTTTCTGATTTTTTCAATTTCTTTTCTTGTTTGGCTTTAATATTCTGTTCATCCATAATTATGAACTTGATAGCTTTATTAGATTTCTTTCTGACTTTATAATCATTGCTATTGTTGTTGGGACTATTGTTGGGGCTATTATTACCAAATTTTTGTTCATGTTGTTTATAATGTTTTTTATAGACATCATTACGAACAAAAGTTTTACCACAATTAGGCCATGTACATTTATTTGATTTATGAGCTTCGTGATTTAACTGATGCCGTATTAAATGATCAGATCTTGAAAATGATTTTTGGCAATTTGGAGCATTACAAATGAATCTTTCTGAGTTATTAGCAACTTTTGACATCATCATAATTATAAAATATTTAAATATTAGTTCATAATATTAATAGTATTAGAATTAGAATTAGAATTATTTGCTATATCATCAAGATAATAAAAATATTTTGTATTAAAAAAATTTAATTTTTTATTTTTTTATTTGTATTTTTTGATTTTAAAATTTTTGATGATCAATCCCCTTGAAGGATGAAATATAAATTTTTTTCTTAAAAAAAGATGCCTCAAGGGAACAAAGCGAAAAAGAGACATTTTGTGGAGACAGAGGAAAAAGAAACATAGTACATTATTCTTTGGTAGGAAATTCCGTGTGATAGTGGGGGACAATTTCCTTTTTCAATAACATACATTTAAAAACATAAAGATAAATTAATAAAATATAAACTATTTAAATCTATACAATTTTCTCATTTTTAATTTTTTTATTTTAATTTTTTTAGTTTCAAAACTTGAATTTTTTTAGAATATATAAATTACTTCCTTTCCTCCTCAGATATATTCTTACAGAAAAGAAATATTCATTAAAAGAAAAAATAGTTGAAAATGACTGTATCAAGTTTCAGGTAAGTGATTAATACTTAACAGATCAAATAGACAAAAGAAAAGAGAGTTACTAACATTGTGTTTTGCTATAGAAAAGTTTTAGTCACAGGTGGTACTGGGTTTATTGGGGCTCATATTGTTGATCATCTTCTTAACTTAGGAATTGAAGTTAGATTAGCATCAAGATCACTTAAAAAGGCAGAAAAATTTATAGCTGCACGCCCAGACAAAAAAAATTTAATTGAAGCACTTCAAATTAAAGATTTCACTGAATTAGCTGAAGATGAAAATCCTTTCATGGAAGCTGTTAAAGGTGTAGATGGGATTATTCATGCCGCAAGTCCGCTAGATTATAATGTTGCCAATGTTGAAGAAGAACTAATTAAACCGGCTATCCAAGGGGTTAAAATTGTGTTTGAAGCTGCAGCCACTGAACCAAGGATTAAAAGAATTGTTTTAACTTCAAGTTTTGCATCAGTTATGGATGATGGTAGAGGCCCTGGTCCAGAATTTACTTATACAGGAGAAGATTGGAATCCTTTAACCTATGAAGAAAGTATTAAAGCTGGCCCAATTATTGCTTATAGAGGATCTAAAAAATTTGCAGAATTAGCTGCCTGGGATTTCTTGAAAGAACATAAAGATGAAATTCTGTTTGATTTAGTAACACTTTGCCCACCAATGACTTTTGGTCCAGTGGTTCATCCAGTTGATTATGTTGAGGATTTAAACCTTTCAAGTGCAATCATATGGGATATTTACAGCGGGGTTTCTCCATTACCTGTATCAAGAGTTCCAGTTTGGGTTGATGTCAGAGATTTATCATTAGCACATGTTAGAGCTTTAATAACCGAAGAAGCTGGTAATAGAAGATATGTACCATCTGCGCCAGAAAAGTTTTCGTATAATTTAGTGGCCCAGATCTTGAAAGAACATAATTTGGGAGAAAATATCACTGTTGAAATTCCATCAAAAGGTGTTGTTCCAGAAGGGTACGATTTAGATTATAAATCAGTAACAAAGGATTTAGGTGTTGAATTTCATACATTTGAAGAATGTATTCTTGATTCAATTAACCAATTTAAGGAATTAAAATCCAAGAAATAATCATTATTGCCAAATAAACAATAAATAATAACAAATAAAAAATAAAAAATAAATATACCTATATATCTTTTCTAGTCTCAATAAAATTACATTTACATTCCTAGTAATATTGAATGTCTTAATAAAAGAAGAAATTAATGAGTGTAATTTCCCAATCGAGTAATTTAAACATTTTTTATTTCTCACCTTTACAATAGGTAAGATGGGGGACATAATTACTAAATAAGGAATATTCAACCCCACCGATAATAAAACGGCTGGATCCCTTTGTGGTCCTTACCCCATATTTAGCCATGCATCTTTATGCATGTATTGATATGGGGTACTTGAAATAAGATCATTATTACGTTACATCTCTCAATTATTCTTTGTGTGGTTTTGAAGTTTTTTTTTCTTTTATTTATTTACATTATTCTAATATTTGCACGATCAACTAAGAGTAAGCCATTAATTATTTTTGTCAAGTCAACTTTAAAATTATGATTAACAAACCTCCGTAAGCCCTATAACTTGGTCATTACAGATTATTTCTTGATGATTCTTTATTACCATTATAAGTATTTTTCCTTTATTACTTATTTTCCCTATATACTTCGCTAAATTTCTTTTTCTTTTTCTTTTTCATATTCATTTGCATTTTCAATTACCATATTTCTATTATTATTATCTCCTCTTCTCTAATTAATACATTAAATCTCAGTATAAATATTTATTATTCCCCCATATTTCATTTATTCTTCTTTTAGTAATTTATCCACTATTTTTCTTAATCGCAAGTAAGAATAGTCAAAAACAACAAACAAGAACCTACATGATTCTTATTTAATTAATTATCTAATTAATTAATTCGTATTTTCTTAGTTCAATCTTTTCATTATTTTGTTATAATAAGTTTTCTTGTCTTGGAAGGTGGGTGGATTACTATATTCACCAGCTCATCTTCATTTTATGTATTGTCAGTATTGTCATATTGTTCATCTGTCTTTTTTATTATATATATAGACTTCAAAATAATAATTTTTTTTCAACATTTTTGTTTTTTCTTTTAGTTTATCCTGTTTATATTATTTCATTTTTCTTTCTTTTATTATAGAATCTATTATTCATAATTATAACAAATATTCTTTTTTTTTGAAAGAACAAAAACATTTTTTAAATATGGTGAAAAAACATTTAGGCTTGTCTGGGACAAAATTACTTGCGCTCTTAACCATCGCTAATGGGTTAACTATGGGTTGGTTCGGTTATGATCAAGGTGTCTATTCTGGGGTTTTAATCTCTAGTGACTTTTTAGATCATTTTCCTAGAATTAAAAATAATAGTGATATCTCTGGTATTAGTTCTTCTTGTTTCTCTTTAGGTGCTTTCTTTGGTGCTATTTTTGCTTTCACATTTGGTGAAAAAATTGGTAGAAGAAAGACGATTCTTCTTGGTTCTGTTTTCAATGCGGTTGGTGCTATTTTACAACTTAGTTCTTTCCATCTTCCTCAGTTAATTATTGGTCGTGTTATTAATGGGTTTGGTATGGGGATGACTTCTTCTACTTGTCCTCTTTATCAAGCTGAATCTACTAAAGCTAAATATAGAGGTAGATTAGTTGTGTTCGGTTCTGTATCTAATACTTTCTGTTATATGCTTGCTAATTGGATGAATTTTGGTCTTTATTTTGCCTCAGGACCATTTGAATGGCGTTTCCCATTAGCATTTCAATTAATTTTCCCTATTTTTTCTATTCCTATTGTTTTGATCTTACCTGAATCACCACGTTGGTTATTAAATCAAAATAGATTGGATGAAGGCTTAGAAAGTATTGCTGTTCTCTGGGGTAAAAATTTAAGTGTTGACAATGAAGATGTTAGAACTGAATATTATAATATTCTTGCTAGTATTGAAGAAGAAAGAGCTCATAAACCTTCAGTTAAAGAGGTTTTACTTTGTAGAGATCCTCATAAAAATCTTAGAAGAGTCATTTTGGGTTGTGGTACTCAATTTATGCAACAATTCACTGGTGTTAATGCGTTAGGATATTATTTACCAACCATTTTAACTAAACAATTAGCTTTCTCTAAAGAAATGTCTAAATTATTAACTGCTTGTAATGCTACTTCTTATTTAGGAGCTGCTATTATTTGTTTGATAATTATTGATAAAGTTGGTAGAAGAATTTTAATGTTGTATGGTTCTATTGGTTGTTGTATTACTTATATTATTGCTGCTATTGCCATGAAAGTTTCTGAAACTAAAGAAGTTCATGCTATGGGTGCTTTAACTGTTTCTATGTTTTTCGTTTATTACGTTATTTACGGTACTAGTTATGCTAAAGTCCCATGGGTTTACTCTTCTGAGATTAACTCTGTTGGTTGGAGAACTAGAGGTGCTGCTGCTGCCACTGCTACAAATTGGATTTGTGGGTTCTGTATCACTCAATATACTGATACTGCAGTCACTAATATGAAATGGGGATTCTATTTATTGTTCGCTATGATTGTCTTGTGCTACGTTCCAATAGTTTACTTCTTCTACCCAGAAACTGCTAGACGTACTTTAGAAGATATTAATTACATGTTTGATCAATATGATAGTCCATTCCTTGGTAAGTACAAAGAATTAAGACAACGTGCTAGACCTCAATTATTTATTGAAGCTGAAGCTACTAGAGTTGCTGTTATTAAGAATGAGAGTCAACATAATCAGACTACTTTTGATGAAAAGTTAGAAACTACTTCTCATTTAGAAGAATCTAAAAGTTCAGTCTAAAAAAAAGTTTTGTAAAATAAAAACAAAATAATTTTTTTATAACATCTTAATTTAACAAAAAAAAAAAAAAAAAAAAAAAAAAAAGAATCTTTACTATTATTTTATTTCTTTTTTCTCTATTTTCTCTTTTTAGCTTATTTTCTATATATCTTATTTATTTTATGAATGAACTTTTGTTTTTTTATTTTTATTTTTACTGTTTTTTATTTTTATTGATCGTTGTAATTCAATTTGCATTTACTAGAAGATTTTTCCAATAATTAATGCCATAATACTAATACTAAATTTACAAACAAATCATCATAAATTCAATTATTATTATTTATTGGAGTAAATATATTTAGTATATAATTTATAAACTTTTTTCAAATTCAAGTAATTTTTCAAATGCTGGAAGATATTTATTCCAAACTTTAAGATCAATATCAGTGTTTAAAGGAGGTCTACCAGTTAAACGATCACCAATTTTCAAAATATAATTAATACTATATTTCAAACCTAAGAGATTCAAGACAGCAGTCATTTCGTTAACCTCAGTGACTAAATGTTGTAATTTTCTAGCTTTTTCGAAATCACCATTTTCATAATCTTTGAAAATCTGAACCATAGATTTAGGGAAAACATTAGATAACCCATCAATACAACCGTCAATACCAACAGAAAGACCAGGAACAAAAACTTGGCCAACCCCTGCAAATGGACGGAAATTATTTTCACGTAATTCAGTACTTTGACCTAATAAAGTGTATAATGGGAAATTATAATGAGTAAGTTTACAACCAACAATATTTGGATGTTTGGATAATGTAACATAGGAATCATAAGTGAGATCAATACCATTTTGAACTCCTGGATAATTATAAATTAAAAGTGGGAGAGCCGATTTATCAGCAATTTTAGTAAAATATGAGATGATCCCATTTTGTTTGGTTAATCCAGTACCAAAATATCCTGGTACTAATAAAATAACATAATTAGCACCAAGTTTCTTCAATTCTGCAATATCTTCAATGATCTCCGAAATACAATTGCCTTGAACACCAGATATAACTACAAAATTTTTGTCAGTAGCTTTATCTCTAACAGCCTTAACAATTGTGAACAATTCTTTTTTGGATAAATGAACTAACTCTCCATTACTACCACCTACCAATACTCCAGAGACTCCAGATTGATAAACATATTCAAAATGCTTTAATTGAGTATCAAGATCAATTGAATAGTCATCATCATTTTTGAAGAATGATGGGAGTGGTGTATAAACACCTCTTGGTGGAGGAATTGATAAAGACATTTTTTATTTCTGTTTTTAGAAATAGGTTAATAAATTTGTTTATGGTGTTTTAAATGAAATAGCAATGATAAAAGGTCATTAAAGCAAAACTATTCTTGTTTTTAAAAAAAAAAAAATAAGAAACTATTCTACAAAAAAGATATGTTACTGGATTCATTCTTGTATTTATTTAAACATCCATGATAATATACCTTTAATTGATTGCAGTCAATTAATTTTAAATGAATGACAAAAAATCGTTTCCATTTAAAGATATTTTGTGATGGTGGGGGAGTTTACTTTTTCTCTTTTTCTCCGAAGTTAAATTTTCTTTTCTTTTTCGTTTTTTGTGGAGTAAAAAAACTTTGTTTTTGAATTGGGCCGTTTACAGGTATTCTTGAAAAAAATATACTAAAAAAATATAATTTGAGTTCATTCGTAAGTAAATAAGTAAGCATTTAAAAAAAAGTATTTAAAAAGTATTAATATAAACAAAAGATTACTTGCTATGTAATTAATTATTTAAGAAGTTCTTCACCACCTTTTGGGGCTTTCTTAATTTTTTCACCAACTTCAGAAGTCCAGAAAGTACCATTTGGATATATAAACTTATCAATAGCACCAGGGGTATAACCAATAGAATAACCAGGATCTAAAGGAGTGACATAAAAGGCATTTTTAATAACAGACGGATGAGCAAGATTCTCACGGTAACTGTCAGCAGCTTCAAGCATTGATTTACGACCACTAATAGCAATGTAATCAATAGTACTCAAATGAGAAGTAAGCTCAGTTAATCCCATAGCACCATTATGTGGAACACAAGGAACGCCAAATTTAAGAGCCATTAACATAACTGCAAGACATTCATTAACACCACCAAGTCTAACAGCATCAATTTGACAAACGTCAATAGCATCTGCTTGTAATAATTGTTTAAAGATGACTCTATTAGCAGCCATTTCACCAGTGGCTACACCAACACCATATGGTTTAAGAGCTTTTCTAATAGCTGCATGACCTAAAATATCATCTGGAGAAGTTGGTTCTTCAATGAATATTGGCTTAAATTTAACTAATTGTTTCATCCACTCAATGGCTTCTGGAACTGACCAAACTTGGTTAGCATCAATCATAACTTGATATTTATCACTGTAACCAATAATATCTCTAATAGCTTGTAATCTAGCCTTATCAGCTTCAATATCACTACCAACTTTAAACTTAAAAATAGTAAACCCAGCATCAATAGTATCTTGCAAGACTTTCTTCATTTTATCATCAGTGAATGCTAACCAGCCTGCGGACGTAGTATAAGCTGGAACTGCAACATTATCGAATGCTTCCTTAATTCTGGATTCTTTACCAACTTGAGTTTTCTTTAAAAGAGCAAGAGCTTCTTCGGGAGTGATAGCATCAGTGATATAACGGAAATCAATACATTTAACGATTTCCTCAGGAGTCATATCAGCAACAATTTTCCAAACTGGTCTATTAGTGGCTTTACCCCATAAATCCCAAAGACCATTGACTACAGCAGCAGTAGCTAAGTGAGTGACACTTTTCTCAGGACCAATCCAACGGTATTGAGAATCTGAAACAAGGTATCTCCAAGTGACTCCCCAGTTTTCAACTAAAGAACCTAAACTTTTACCAACGACTCTTTCAGCGAATGGTTTAATTGCAGCGCAGACAAGCTCACTACCTCTACCATTACTGAACGCCATACCTTCACCGATAAGCTTATCATCAGAAGTGTATAATTGCAAGTATGGATGAGATCCATTAGTACCTTTGTGCATGGCATCACTTCCAATACCATCAAGACTGGTTGGGAATCTAATGTCAAAGATCTTGAACCCAGTGATTATTATTTTATCTAAATCAGGAGTAGGGGACATTTTTAAAAAATAAGTTATAAGAGTAATGAAAAAACGAAAAATAATTATAGTTGATTAATTATTTGATGAATAAAAAAGCTTCATCTTGAAAAAGAAAAAAAGAATAAAAAAGAAGAATGATTTGAAATATTTTTCAACTTATATATATTGTTTTTTTTAGGAACTTTTTCTCCAGATTTTTATTTATTTATTTTATTAGAGTGTTAAATCTTTTTTTCTTTTCTTGTGGGGGAGAATTTCCCTTACTGGGGGTCTTGACAAAAAAAAAATTCGATACTGTTCAAGTGGAGGACATCTCCAAATACGGAAATGACTAAACTCTTGTGGTGGAGGGGGAGGGGGATGGGGTGCTGGTATTGTTGGTATTGGTACAGTGGCATATTGAAGACATTCTGTTTAATACTGGATATATGGCGATAATATCAAGAAAGGTATCGATATCATGAATATTTTCTTACGCATGACACTATAGTTTTTTCTAAAAAAAGCATAAGTGGACTTTTAGGAACAAAATAAAATTAAATAAATATTAACAAAAAATAAAAAATAAAAAAAAATGAAAATAGGACTAGGAAAAAAAAATTGAATTTATAATGGAATAATAATAATAATAATGATAGTAATAATATAAAGGTGATGAAATGAGTATGCATACAGGGATTGTTTAGCTATTTTTAAGTATTAATGGTAGTAGTAGCCTTTTCGCCACCTTCAGCAGCAGCAGCAGCAGCATGAGCAGCAGCAACTTCTTTAGCAATTCTTTCTCTTTCTCTTCGTGCTTCTCTACGTTGTTTTCTACCTTTGTCCTGTTGAGCTTCAGCAACTAATTCTTCAAAGATTCTAGCTTCCTCATTTTCAGATTCAGATCTAACAGTTTCACGGAAAACTTTTCCCAAAATCTTAAGTGCTTCTGCCTTTTCAACTCTTTTTGGTAAATCAACATTAGTGTCATAAAGTACTCTATCACAAACGTTTCTTAAAGTACTTTGAATTTCAAATTTAGATCCATGCCATGCCGCGGCCAATACCTTACCCATCAATAATTTCTCCATCTCCGCAACTTCTTCTTTAGTTGGTTCTGGAACTCCTTCAACTTGTTCTTGCATCTTAGATAATTCATCCATCGTGTATTGTGCATCTAATGCAGAAGAAATGGTTTTAAATGTATCACTGACAACACCAGCTTTTTCTTTCATTGAAGAGAAAAACCCACCAAACCCTAAAAATTTTTGATTCTTGAGAAATGTTGAAGCCTTGGAGTAATAAACATCACCAATAGTATGTATAATGTCTAAACCAAATGATTCCATTTTCAATAAATCGGCTTCAGTCTTGTATTGTTCTTGAAATGCACGAACACAAGCAGTATCAAAAGAACTTTCAACGAGAAGCAGCAATCTTAAATCTAATTTTTTAGCTAATTCTTTTCTAGTCTCTTCACGCTTACGTTCACTTTCTTCTTCAAGTTTTCTTAATTCTTCTTCTTTTTCTTTCTTCTTTCTAAGCTTATCTTCTTCTGCTTGTTTTTGAGAGTCTTCAGACTGTGGATCAAGTTCAATAGTCAACACTTTACCATTTGCTGAGGTACCAGCTGATGTAGTTGGCAACGATTGTTCATTAGTACCTACTTGAGTAGTCACAGTAGTCTTTGTGGTGGCGGTAGTAGTATTTTTGGTAGTATTGAGTGGAATATTACTACCTTGATAAGAAGTATCACTATTAAATAATTTTTCTTTATCGGAAGGAACTTCAGTGGTTTCAGTAGTTGTGGTAGTGTGTTGTTCTATATGGCTAGTCTTATTTTTCTTATCATTATCAACTTTCTCTTTTTCAGCTTCTTCAGCACTAGCTTCAGCGTTTAATTCAGCGTTTTTAGCTAAATCTTTTAAAAGGGTAAGTTCACCAATGTAATCTTTGAAGGCATCGCCACCGAATATGACCATGAAATATTCTGAAGGGTCTTCAAAACCTTGTGCTGGCACAGCTGATTCTTTACCAAATTTATCATATTTAGCTCGAAGATCGGAATCTGATAACACTTGATATGCTTCGGCTATATTCTGAAACTTTTCTTTGGCTTCTGGTGCTGGATTCTTATCGGGATGGTATTTTAAAGATAATTTACGATATGCCTTTCTTATCTGTTGAGATGTCGCCGTGACATCCACCTCTAAAATATCATAATATGCTGTATCCACTACCATTATTTATATATGATTGTTATTATTAAACTTTTTTAAGAAATAAATTTAAAATATAAAAATATAAATGAAATTATATATATATATTATTGTTGTTTTTATAATTCTTATCTTTTGTGAATGATTTGGTATTGAGTATTTATCGTACAAAATATCTTCTAAAAGAAAAAAAATTTTTTTATGTTATTTTGATTTTGATTTTGCCCTTTTTTTTTATTTTTTTATTTTTCCTAAATATTGATGGGGTTACCTTCTCTATGAAGTACAGTAGTACCATTTAAAATTTAACCTGATTTATACATGTAACTATTCTTACTGTTATTAAATTTTCCTTATAGTGGATAAACTATGATAGAGATTTGTTTAGTTATTTGAATCTGACTAATATTTTGTAATATAAAAGAGAAACTTGAAGTTTTATTTGGATTCTTGGTTGTTAATTTCTATCTTTTTATAAGGAATAGATTTAAAGTTGAGATATATACATATATACTAAATAAAAATTCCTAGATAGAAGAACATTTTTTGGCATCTTTTCATTAAAGTATTTGCAGTTTCACAAATTACTTTTTTTTTTGAATAAGTAATTGAGGTGGATAGATAATCAATCCCTCCATCTCTAATTTTGTCTCTTAGATCATCAATGCTATAACCAGCAACATATCTAAAAATTGGTATAAGAGATTTCTTTGGACCTCGGATAGTATTAGACAATTTTAGTGATATGAGGTGTTGTTGCTTGAGTACTTTTTATATTCTATCATTTGAAGATAAGAATCTTTAATATCTTCATTTGTTAATTACTAATTGATAATAGCCACTTGCTTTTGTAATGTAATGCCATTTGACAGCTCACTATATCGAAAAAAGCACTTTTAAATTAGAAAATTTTAAATAGTTTAACTAATTCTTCACACTTAATGCCAATTCCTAATAATATAAGTAATTCTTTAGTTTTTAAAATATTTTCTATCTTTTTCCAATATTTTTATCAACATTAGTTTATATTGGCTAAATTAATATGAGGTATTCTCCCTCGTCGAAATATAATTTACATTTATCAAGATTGTAGTAGTTAAAACCATGTATTAGTTAAATAGATATAAAATAATAATAAAAAAAGGGAAAGAGAAATAAGGGACATGATAAATTGATGAATGAATGAATGAATGAATGAAGGAATTTATTGATTAATTTTATAATTCACTTAATCTATCATCAATCTCTTGTGGAGATAATTTCTTAACTCTTGGACCTCTAACACCTTTTGCCCCAGTGAAACCTAATTTAGAATCATCTGGTTCACCAATGACCACAATTTCAATAGTTTTACCATTCATTTCACCTTCGATAGTTTCTTTTAAAGTCAATAAGGCAATATGTATAGCATCTTCTAATTCTAATTCTTCGTTATATCTTTTTTCCAAGAAAGTCTTTGCATTGCTGGAATTCTTACCAATAGCAGTAGCCTTCCAAGGGAAATGGGACCCACTAGGATCAACTTGGTATAAACTGAACCCACTAGAAGAATCATTACCTTCCTTCTGTGCCTTTAAGTAAGATGCATCGTCGTAACCTCCAACAAGTAATGAAACTCCATAAGGTCTCACCCCACCGGATTGTGTAGCCTCTTGCATAGTTTTAGCGATGTCAGAAGTTAAAATCTTCACTGGTGGATATTCATTGTAAATTCTTTTGTAATTTGTATGAGCAAGTTTTCTAGATTTATCAACGAGCACTCTGAAATCTGGGTTCATCCCAGCATACGTTACGGCAATATCTGGAGTTAATAATTCAATTTTACCAAATGAATCACTCTTGACTAAGGAATTTGGTATATTCTTTTCAGTTGCCAAAACAACACCATTAGTGGCTATAATTATTTATTAGTATTTCATTTCAATTATTCTCATAGTTGTTGATTATAATAAGTAGTTTACTTACCCTTGATACCTAAAGATGTGACACCCTGTTTAACTGCATTTAAAGCATACTCTATCTGAACAAGTTTCCCACTAAAATAAAAAGAAAGATTTTGTTTTACGTTAGTAAATTTTTTGTTATTTGTATTTAATGATCTAGATAAACAATATAACATACCTTGGTGAAAATGTAGTCAAAGAAAAGGAATAACGATCGGCCATTGTTTCAATTGGTTATTATTATTATTAATAAAAAATATATATATATATATGACCTTGAATTTATAATCGATTGGTTGTTGCAAAAAAAAATAAATTAATTATTAATAATTATATGGTGAATATTACTTCTGTCCTGCTGTGGCCACCCTAAACAATTTCAATATTTTCAATTTCCAATTTTTTTTCTTCAACTTTTGCCGCCAAAAAAAAAATAAAAAAAAAAAGCTTGAAAAAGTTGTTTCTTGGGCACGTGAAAAAGTTATAACTCTACGGTCGGAAATCAGCTAGTCGGATGTCACTATTTGGAGAAAGAGTGAACATAATTGTGATAGCAAAGAGTGACAACTTACATGAAATAATAAATAAGAAAAGTTGAAAAAATTAATAAAAAGGTTTGAATTTATAAGTGATTATATAGTATATAGTATAGTATACACAATCTTAATGAAATCATAAGATCGAAGAGAGGGAGAGGAAGAAGTAATAAAATTGATAACCAGCACCAAAATTGAACATGAAAAGCGTTAAAAAGAATTAATTAGAAATGAAAAAAATTAAAAAATGGTATTAATTTGAGTAATTGGAATTAATTACTTGAAGCATCAAAGATTTTAGCACTTACACCAGCAACAGCATTAAGACCTCTTTTTTCAAGAAGAAATTTGTGAACATGAACTGGAATTGGAGCAGCAAGAGAAGAAGCAACTAAAGAAGCAATAAGGATAGCAGAAGTGGAAAATTGCATTTTTGTTTTGATATTTAAGAGATATTTAAGAAAGAAGAGCAGTAGTAAAGTGATTAATGATTTGTTATTGTTATAAATATAATATTCTTTTTTTATAATTATTGTATTTTACTTTATTTTTTGAGGATTTCTGCATTTATTTATATAACAAAAAGTTTCTTTTTATATTAATATCTATAATCTATTAACATATCGTACCCTTTTAAGCTATATTTAATATTATTAGAGCGACCATTTGCCTCATTACTATTTTGTGGTAATTTTTGACATGCATGAGAAAAACTACAATATATCAAAAAAAGCACAAAAGGCATTGAATGAAGTCTCCGTACGAACAAAATGAGAAAAAAAATTGCTTTGGTAAATATATATATTTAGAATATAAAAAATGTCAAGTAATAATACAATACAATTATATACCATTCTATAGTCATCCTTGTATCTTATCTCACCGCCCCAGCTGTCGCTAATAATATCAATAATCAAATAGAAGAATAAGGCTCGCTTATGAATTTACAACGACAAGGTGATTTAAAATGTTACAGCAATATTGTTATCAGCCATGATAAAATGGTTATTGGCAGAGTATTCATAAAAATAGGAAAGTAATTTAAATATAGGGAAAATATTTATCAGGGGAAACCATGAGATCCTTACCATTGGATTATAATTTATTACAAATGATCAAGTCAAATTATCTTAATTATGTAATAAGGTTATTGTTATACCTGAAGACAGCCATAATAACTCAAAAGAGTGAATTTCATTGTAAAACAATAAATATGAAAGATATCTTTGTTTTGTGAGGAGCTTCGTTTGAGACTAATGAAAATGATAATATTTGCAAATCTAGGAAATATATGATCTAGGAAATATATGGTGAAAATATAACCATACAGGAACTTACGGGAATATTACTGGACACTACCACCCATCGTAACATAACCATGTTAATAGAGGCTTTTTCTTCCCCTATGGCACTTAAAAGGATGTGCAAAATCTTAGTTAGCATGAAAAAATTTTCCTTCAAAGGTACGGGTTATGAGCACTCATTACCAAGTACAAAGTGAGACCACATTCCACCCACACCAAGAAGAAACAATAACTAAAAACGTAAATAATAGGTAGCAGAAAACTACTAGAATTGACAAAAAGATGAGGATTATCAGATATTATAATATTATCACAATAGCCACATGGCTACAATACTCAATAGTACCATAATAATATTACTATTTTGCTAGTATCAGCGCTAGTGTAGAAAAACCAGACTGAAAATTGATGCTTAGCTAGCTAGCTTAGCATCATATTTTTCAAGCCAATTAAGATTCACCAGTGATAATTTTTATCCTTTTTAATTACCACTGGATTACTTAATTTGGATTTCATTGAGCTTAAAAAAATGAAACAAAGAACAAAATGAGATGAATTAAATGAGATGAACAACATGAGATGAATAACATATATTTTATAGTTAATTCGATTCTAATTTTCTTTGGGTCAAATCATAGCTCACATGAACACCTTCAAATAGGGTCATCTTAATCACCTCTAATTATAAATTTGAATGAAAGTAATATAATTTTTGAAGATAAGCCCACGACTTTCTATTAGCAGCATTTTAATTAATAAACTTTTTAATGCAAAAAACCGATTTAAGGTATGAGTGAGTTTACCTAACTTTTTTTATTTTCTTTTTTTTTGTCAATCAGTCCTTTTTTCTGTTGTTGTTTATTTTAGTTGAATTCAAATCTAAATTTCAGTTGAAAAAATCATGGATAGGTCACATGCCAAAATCCCATTTCATTTCAGCGGTTATGTATACTTTTTAGTTATTAAATTGAAGCAAATAGGAAAAATAAAAACAAATGGAAAAATAATATATATATATTAAGCGCTGATGAGCAAGCAATCTATAGACCGATGGATATAGCCACAGACAATCATGAATAGTGATAGTGATTTTAATTATCAATACATTGTTAAGAATAAGATTAACGTATATGAAATCCTTGAATTAAATGAACTAGCAGATGATTCTTTAATTAGGAAATCGTTTAGAAAATTAGCGCTTAGATACCATCCTGATAAAAATCCATCGCCCGATGCAAAAGAGAAGTTCAATACAATTAATAAAGCGTACCAGTTTTTAACCGCCCATGAGAATGCTCAAGATAGAATTAAATATGACGAATATTTAAACAAATTACAATTACAAGAAAAGAATCAATCTGAACGTCAGCGAGATATCCAGTTAAAACGTCAACGTTTAGAAAAATTAGAAAAAGAATTCTCGGAGATTGAACTTCTGAATGGACAAACCCAAGAATTAATCAGTAAATTACAGATAGATGGCAGTAAACGAGTTCTAAAGTTAAAACAGAAATATTATAATAATAGCGCTGCTGCTGCAATTAATGGTATTGATATTCCCGATGAATTGAAAACTGTTAAAATCAAATGGAAAAGAAAACCTGAAATTGAAGAAATATTCAACGATGATATATTGTATCAATTAATGAGCAGGTTTGGCGCAATAAAATCCTGCAATATAATAACTAGCAATAGCGACAGCGATAAATACTCCACTGGAATTGTTGTTTATGATTCAATAGTATCTATCGCTGACATTTTGAATTTTGATATATTGAAAGATTCAGGTTCAGTCTGGGGTCCTGATATCGTATCAATTGGAAAATTAATCAAGACAATTCAATGGCAATACAACTATAAACAATTATTCCAATCCTCGAGAATTCCTAATGATAATAATCAATTAGTATATCAAGTAGCTAAATCAATATTAAATGGTGATTCTAATACCGCTAATTTATCTTTTAATGCATATAAAGATATCACACTCTTAAGAAGTCGCTGCTGCTAGATTTAAAACTACAATAAAAAACGTGACATTTTTTTTTGTAGCAAAAAATCCCAAATTTAGAAAATTTTTCTGCTTTTAAAATTAAAGTTTTGTTTTTATTTCTAATTTCTTTTTTTCCCTTTTTTTTTTTCTTTTTTCGTTTTGGGAAGAAAAAAACCTCCTTTTGAATAAAATTTTTTTTATTATTGTTACGGTTTGAAAGCCAAAAAATTTACAAATCAGATTCAAAATAAATATCCTCTATTTCGCTCTTTTCAAAAAAGTATTTCCAATTTTCTAGTTTTCAGCTTTCTTTCACTTTTTCCTCTACTCATTATCGTTAACCAAACAATCAGCTTTATACAGTCACTCCTTATTTATCCTACTTAGCTGTTTGATATAGTCAACTCACACTCTCGTTAAATTCTTACGTTTATTCTCTTTGTTTTCTTTCTTTTAACAAACGAAACTCTTATCTTCAAAATACCTATTTTTTAAATTTTCTTTTATTCAATTAAAATGTTATTCAATCAATTATTTTCTTTATCTGCTTTAGCTTCATTAGCTTCTGCTGCTCACATTCACCATCAACACAAACGTTCTGATGAATCTTCTTCTTTCACTAAAGGTGTTTCTTACTCTCCATACACCTCTTCTGGTGCTTGTAAGACTCTTTCTGAAGTTCAATCTGATTTTGAATCTTTAACTGACTACTCTTTAATCAGAATTTACGGTGTTGACTGTGACCAAGTCGCCAACGTTTTACAAGCCAAATCTGATTCTCAAAAATTATTCCTTGGTATTTATTACGTTGATGCTATCGCTGATGGTATCTCCACCATTTCTTCTGCTGTTGAAGCTCATGGTTCTTGGGATGACATTGACACCATCTCCATCGGTAACGAAATTGTTAACGCTGGTGGTTCTGTCTCTGAAGTCTCTGGTTACGTTTCTACTGCTAGAGAAGCTTTAGCTGCCACCGCTTACAATGGTTCTATTGTCTCTGTTGATACTTTTATTGCTGTTATCAACAACCCAGGTCTTTGTGAATTATCTGATTACATTGCCGTTAACGCTCACGCTTACTTTGACGGTAATGTTGAAGCTGCCAACGCTGGTGAATGGGTCTTAGAACAAATCCAAAGAGTCTGGACCGCTTGTGATGGTAAGAAAGATGTTTTCATTTCTGAATCTGGATGGCCAACCCAAGGTGAAACTTACGGTAAAGCTATTCCATCTGCTGAAAACCAAGCTGCCGCTCTTTCATCTATTATCTCTAACTGTGGTGATGATGTTATTTCTTTCACTGCTTTCAACGATCTCTGGAAAGCTCCAGGTGATTACGGTGTTGAACAATACTGGGGTATCTTCTCTTCTTAGGTTTTATACTATACTATTAAAAATTATGTTGAAAATTTAATGAATAATGACACCTCTTTAGAAAATCACGCCAGCTTTTAGCAAAAAAAATTTTTTTTTTTATATATCACAACAACTTTTCAAAATTCTTCCTAAAATGATGGTTGGTTTTAATCATCAAATATTGATTCTTTTATTATATATTTTATACTCCTATATCTTAGAAACAAAAATATTCTACATTTATACCTCTTACTAAAATTTTTTTTTCACAATTTGGTCTTATTATTATACGGACAGGTTATATCATTATATTTTCTTCCTTGTTATTGTAGGGTGTGACTCCTAAAGATTTACATTATATTAATATAAAAATTTTTTCAGTAATTTGCAAATCGTAATTTGCAAATCTTAGGAATATCAGCAAATTTTCTGAGACAGCCAAATCGATAAAAAAGGAAATAATAAGTGTCTGTATACAATAATAAATAAACATTATAGTTTCGGTTTCCCTTTTTCGTTCAATTCAAGATTTAAAGGAGGCGCTTTTAAAAAATGGTTTCTGGGTATGAGCACTTGCTTAGCCATAAAGATTTGATATTTTGTTATTAGGAAGTGGACTATACACACTATGATGGATGGTGGTACATACTATTGACCTTTAATGAACTCATAGGATGCCTAATAAACAATTATTACTGCAACATATGTGACTTATAGTGATAAGATTAAACAGCATTGTGCCTCTATAAATTTTGACATTCTTATACTTTTAAATTGATCAATCACTTGGTATATCTATCATACACCGAAAATAAGGGTCTAGCAGTAAATGTCACGTGAGTGCAAGAAAACAAAAAAAAAAAGAACGTATAGCCAAAAAAAAGATTAAGAGGAATAAATTAATCAGTTGAATTTTTTTATGGAGCTATCACAACAGACGTCTCAATTTTCAGCATAATTAGGTATATATTATATATACAACATCAATCACCATAAATATTTCCATATTAACTAGATTTTACTTTAGATTACTGGCACCCGCACATATATATTTTTCAATTTCATGATTTGTAATACTCAAAAAAGAGGCAATAATATATATATTACAGTGACAGCATGCTTATCATATGGAGTTTAATCAACTTTTTAATGGCGGTAGCAATATCTTCTAATATAACGCCCAACAATGACCTAATATCATCATCATCATCAATGATACCATTACCAACGAGTAAGCCTTTAATCAAAGATTTCAATTTCAATAAACCAATTTCTAATCTTGAACATTTTGAAGATAGCGATGTTATACTATTTACAATTAAAAACTCAAATTATATAATAGTTTCCAAGGATTCTGGTAACTCTTGGAACAATGCTACAGGAATTGATTTGGCTGCTAATCAAAACTTCAAAATTATGAAAATCATTAAAGACCCTTACCATGCAAATTACGTCTATGCGATCACTGACACAACGTATATTTTGATGTCAATCAATTGTGGTGTTCATTGGTCTGTGATAGATGTCCCTGAGGTGCTACCTTGGAAACGACCTGAAAATCCTTTGATTATGGATACGACTAATGATACCTTCCCTTTGAGCTTTGAACCTTCTAAAAATTGGAAAGTTTTACTTACGGGCAGTTGCACCAATTCTAATAACAATAATGATCGTGAATGTTTGAGGAATTTTTATATTGGCTCTTCATATTATTATTTCAAAGAAATTGAGCTACTTACTCAATCTTCGATGTGTGTTTTCGATGATAATTCATCGCCAATATGTTTAGATAACGATAATTATATTTCTAAAATTGAAGCTGGAACTTCGATTAAGACTGTATATAACAAAACAACAATCAATCATTTAACCAAATACAGAGATCTTTACATTGGCCTTGATTATTCTAAAAGTATAATGATTTTATCTATCGATGGTATCTCATGGACTAATGCCACTTATACATCTTCAATAGTTTCAAATTTGATGGCAATTAAAATTGTGCCGTCATCTTTCATTCACTCTTTTTTACTAATTGAACAAACTAAAGCCAATAGTGCGACTTTATTCAAAGTTACTTTTGATTTAATTAAAATGGATGCCACTATTACACAACTCATTGAGAATGTTCATTTAGGGTATGGTGGATTTATAGACTTCGAAGTGATCAATGAAATTTCAGGAATAATGTTTTTAAACACCGTTAGTAATAGTAACCAAGAAGATAATAACATTGAATTAATATCAAAAATTTCTTATGATAATGGTGATAGTTGGCATGATTTGTCGAAGATTGATTCTGATGATCAATTCCATGCTCATTTAACCGTTAGAAAATCTTTGAAAAATCTTAACCTTCAAAGTCATTTTTATTACACTTTTATGCCTGGGATTTTAATGGCTGTAGGTTCAAGTGGTAATCATTTGTCTAGATATACTGATAGTAACACTTGGGTATCATTAGATAATGGTAAAAAATGGCGTCAAGCATTATCTGGACCTCATCTATACTCATACGGTGATCAAGGTTCTTTGATTGTTGCTATTAGTGATAAAGGCGGGGAAGTCAGCCAAATTAAATATTCCTTAGATTTTGGTGATAGTTGGCAAAGTGTAGATTTACCTAGACCTTTAGAAATTATTGATATTATCACTACTCCAGATTCAACTACTTTACAATTCATATTAGTATCATCATCTTCAAGTGATGATGATAATTATGGCCTAGTATACCTTGATTTTACACCATTGTTTGATGAATTGCCTAAATGTAATAAAAAATTGGATTTTGATGATATTTATCTTATTGGGCAAGAAGATTCAATTCCATCATGCTTCTATGGGTTTTCGCAACATTTCCAAAGAAGAAAAACATCATCTATTTGTGCCGTGAAGAACAAATTCAAAGAATCTACAGTTAAAATTACTCCCTGTGCATGCACAAGATTAGATTACCTGTGTGCCATTGATTTCTATCAAGACAGTAATAAAAACTGTGTTACCAATCGTACTGATTTATCCTCTGATTATTTATTATCAAAACATTGTAACGGGGAACATGAAAGTTATTGGCAACCTAGCGGATACATGATTAAAACTAATGATCTATGTGATATCCAGAACAAATCAAGTTTGATAATAGAATCTGAAGTTGAAAAACCCTGTACTAATTTTGATGGGGACATTGGTAGTGGTAATGATCATAACAGCAAATGGAAAGATGCCAAAGTTATGAAAAATGCTGCTGCTAAAGGCCCTCAAAATGCTGATGGTACTGCTGTAACTTTTAATTTCACTATTGACGGTACTATAAAATCTTATGATTATTTATATTTGAAAGAAGTTCCTGCTGATTCCGATTCCGATTCTGAAGTGACAGAAAATTTTGAAGTTTTCTTGATTTTAACCGACAAGGGGAAATGTTATATGACCATGACCAATAAAAACACTTGGTATGTGGACGTGGCCCCAAATGATGAAATTAGCCATTATACATTAAACCCACAAAAAACCGAAGTGTTTTTATTTTCAAAGACTAATAATAGAATCATTTATTCCAAAGGTATCGCATCAAATAAATGGAAATATTTCTCAGCGCCGGCTTCTGTTGATAAATATTCTCAAATTGAAGTTCATGAAAGCATACCTAGTTGGATTATATTTTCTGGTAAAACTGAAGGTACTGGTGATCTAATATCTTATATATCTACTGACTATGGACAAAAATGGCTGATTTTACAAGAAAACTTGTCAAGACATTGCATTTTTGTCTCAAATTTTTTATCACCAATGACCAATGACAAAAGAGACACAACTACATCTGTTGACAATAATAATAACGAACATTTAATTTATTGTATCAGATACAATGGTAATCAGATAGATAATGGTGGGGATTTATTAAAATCTAATGATTTTTTTGCTACTTATGATTTATCTTTGGACAATGTCAATACGGTATGGTCAGATCGTTTGGAGACATTAATCGCAGTTAGAAAAGTTTCTAAAATGAGTGATAATATACAATTATTAAAGGCTGAAGATGGTGAAAAATGGCAAAAATTAATAATACCGGTTAATTTGAACCTTTCTACCGAAAATGAAATTTTATTTGATTTGAAAAATGAAGGTGAAAGGAAATTCTCTAACGCTCAAGATGATCAAAGTTTATCTTTCTTTGTGACAACTGATAAAGAAAATGGAATTGGTACTTTATACAAATCTGATAAAACTGGTGATAAATTTGCGATAAATTTACAAGATATTAATTATGTTAATGGATCGATAGATTATGAAAAGATTTTAAACTTGGATGGGATTGTCATTTCTAATATTGTAGTCAATGCTAAAAATTTTGTGAATATACCATATAATCGTCATGGCAAGCCTAGTAAAGTATTACAATCAAGAATCACTTTTGACGATGGGAGTATTTGGAATTATATCACCCCACCGAAAGTTGGTGCCGATGGTAAAAAATATAAATGCCAGGATAGAAGATCTTTAAAGGAATGTGCTTTGCACTTGTATGGTAAAACTTCAAGACATGACTCTAGAGATAAATTTTCTTCACAATCGGCTATTGGGGTAATTTTAGCTGTGGGTAATGTTGGTGATTCTTTAAGCACTAATTATGAAGAATGTAACACTTATATCACAGTTGATGCTGGATTAAATTGGAGAGAGATTAAAAAGGGTCCTTATAATTTTGAATTTGGTGATCAAGGTTCTATCATTATAATGGCAGATGCAATTTCTCCCACTGATGAAATTTTATATTCAATAGATTTGGGAGTCACTTGGCAAAGTTTAAAATTATTGGATAAAGTTGAAATAGCTGACATAACGACAGTTAACACTGATTCTCAGAGAGTGTTTTATTTATTTGTTACTCATTCTGATAAAGATAATGGGGTTGTTACCAGTACTGAAATTGTTAAAGTTGATTTTTCAAAATTATTACCAAGAGAATGTAAACTTTCAAGTATTTTAGGAGACGGAGATTTTGAAAATTGGTTCCCAGTACACCCAAGTTTACAAGAATCAACTGAGCGTTGTTTATTTGGTAGACAAGTTGGTTATCTACGTAAAAAAATTGGAGCTAATTGTTACGTTGGGAAATCAGTGTCTTTAAATAATGGCATGAAAATTTATAAAAATTGTGAATGTTCAAGTATTGATTATGAATGTGATTCTAATTATGAAAGAGACCCAAAGACAGGTAGATGCAAAATATTAAAACAATTAGAGAAGACAATCGAAGAGTCTAGAGCCGAGTTTTGTAATGAGATGAATAATGTCATTGAATATAATATCCCTAGTGGGTATCGGAAAACATCAATTAGTAGCTGTGAAGGTGGGTTACGACTAGACAAAGAAATCACTAAACCATGCAAGGGCAAACAAAAACAATTTGACGATCATTATCAGGGAGTCCATGGGTTCACTTTATTCATCATCGGTTCAATTACTCTTGCCGGAATTATAATCTTAGGTTACGTTGGTTGTAAGTACGCATACATTAGTAAATACGGTAACATTAGATTAGGTGACGGAGATGATGAAGAGTTTTATTTAGAACCCAATGCATCTATGAAATTATTATTAAAAGACGCAGTTAAATCTGTGGCTGTTAATACAGTGATGTCAATTGTTTCTTTGTACAGCATGGTTAAAGATTTAGTGACCAATGATCATTATTTAAGAGATTCTTACTTATCTAGAAGAAGATCCGCTAGATATAGCAGCGTCCTTAATAATGATAATAATACTAATCGCCGTGGTCTTGATGATGACGATTATAGTGTGTACAATATTGCACCGCATGAAGATGATGATTATAACGTTAATGAAAGTTTAAATAGATTAATTAACGATGAAAATGATAGTAGATATATGGATTAAATATATATATATATGAATAAATTTTATTAATGATTTTATTATAAAGGCTTTTTTTGTTTAGCAATATAAATCTCTTCAGTACACTGAGAAATCTCAATCTATATATATCATTATTATATATGACAAAGCTGTATCACTTTTCTAGACGTTAATGCACCATTTTAAATTCATGATTCTTCAAACAGAACATTCGGTGCAATAATTACAAGGAAGAAACTAAGATTCTCTTAATATTAATGAACAGAAGCGTATGTATATACTATTATTATTATGAAGCAATTATGTCATGGAAAATAGGAAAAATAAAGGTAAAGATTCGAATGAAAACACAAGATTTGAGTGAAGAAAGAATTAGAATAAAGAATAGAATCTAATAAATAACTTGTGATATAATAAAATATAATAATTAGTTACTTAGAAGAGGTGCCATGAATTTATATCTGTAATTATGAATATCACAGAATTATCTTTATTAATTTATGGAGGTATCTGCTTAGCCTTCAATTATTATTACTATAAAAAATTTAATTTGAGTTATTTATGAAAACGAACTAAACATTGTATACTCTATTGGAAAATGTAAAGTAAATATATTTGCCGTTAAATCATATTAGTGCTCTCCAGAATAAGTTGCCAGAAGTTAAAAGAAATATTAATATATATATATGTACAGAATATAAGAAGAGAAATGTAAATATTTAAAACATAATCTCATAGAAGCTTTTGATAATAGTAGTAAAAGGGTAATTCTCAATAACAAGAATTACAGTAGCAAAGATTGAAGTAGAAGCACTAATTAGTGGCTATGATAGTGAAAAATTCAATAGTATTGATATGTTGGGCTTGATTATATGCAAATTTAAACATTCAGTCCACCGGTCACAAGATGTTGGGCAATTATAGTAAATAAAACAATAAATAATTCCAGTATATCTTAAAAATCTTGAATAGTGACAGATTAAATTATTTGATATTCGATAGCTAATTTAATTATAAAAGATTTTTCCAATAGCAGTTTAACATATGTATTACTTTAACGATATACTTGGAAAGACCAGAAACAACAAATTGGATACTTAAGATATATTATAAAGTAAAAATTTTGACATTTTCCTGCAAAAAAAGCAAATACATATTTACAGCACGTAAACTCTTTTAGCTTTATCTATCTGGAATCTTTAAATACTGGTTTCCAGTCTTGTAGAGTTATTTATATGATCAGTGGAATATCTGTTTAAATGTAGAGACGATCAAATTATAATCATGGTCAATAAAAACAAAGGCGATGGCAATCTACTATTACTATATTTTCATGAATATGATAGGATGAACCCAGGTAATTCAAACAAAAAAACTGGAGATTCAGGAGAGATACACCCCATTATGTTTCCTAAGCATTTCTACAGTTAAAGCTTACTAATAATTACAATTTTGCTCGTTATTATGAACCGGAAATAACCATATAAATAGCCGATGAATACAATATGTATAATAATGATCAATGCGTAGTAATTTCTCAAAATATATATAGACAATATATTCTCGCAATGAGCAATTTCATAGGATGTAACATCCTTGGTGAATTGTAATGATTGTTCTATTCTCATTATCTTTTATTTCGAATATCGGAATTAACAATCGTATTTGATAGATTTTTATCTTATAACCAGAAAAAAAAATTTTCTATCCGAATTTCTTTTTTTGCTTTTAGCTTTTTTTCTCATAGATTCCCATTATGTCCACATTTTTATTATGGGATTGGACATAAAGGAAATCTCTGCAGAGTCTGGATTGTCTGAAATGAATGAAAAATTGGTATTAGTAATAACAATGATGATGATGATGATGTTATTGGATGTGATATAATAATGTAAAATTGATAAATAATTGATCAGCAGCATTAATGGTAAAGTTATAAATAGTATAAAGTAGAAATAACAATGATAATACAATGGTAATAAATAATTAAAATGGGTGGTAGTACCCAAAAGTATGAGTTAATGGACATTTACGGGATTATGACACAATGATTTTAATATTATTGGCTGATTTGAATCTTCGGCTTATATTGGTGCGGTTGAGATTAATGAAATCAATACTTGGAAATTGCTAATTAATTGAATAAATTTAATTAAATAATAAAAAATATTCAATAAAGAAAAATGCGCATTATTTCTACTAGGAAAGAGAGTGAGAAAAATTTTTTTTCTATAAACATAATTTTTGGCTCTGATTTTCTTAAACAAAGTTTTAAACTCGTATAGTTCTTACACCATTATTACAAAGATTTTTTTGCAAAGTTTTATTCTCTTTCATTTGTTCTTTCTTTAGAAGTAATGCTTACACACTTATAAACTCTGCATTCAAGGTGCAATTGTAAGCGTAGAAAGTTATATTACCATAGCGTAAGCAATTTATGGAGTGATGATCTTTTCTTTTTCTTTCTTTTGTGTTTGAGCTATTGTCTTTTCTTTTCTTTTGGTTTTAATGGGCTCGAAATAGTGAAAATCATGCAATTTTGAATTTTCTAATTGATTCTGAAGAGTCTATTCTGTATTTGATACCTAATTATGTAATCTTGATGAAATAAATAAATAAATAAATATAAATAAATAAAAATAAAAAAAAAATATTTCATATTCTTCTCTCTCTCTTTTACCTTTTTTTTATTTTTTTTGTTCTTTTCTTGCTTTTCTTCTCTTTCCCAAGTATAATTAGTAATTAACGATTGAATTTTATTGATTCAGCAATCATATAACAATTATAATAAATCAATTCTAAGAAAGAAACAAAAAAGGAAAGAAGTAGAACTGAGAAAACGAAAAGGGAATAGATAAATAAAAGAGAAAGAAATATATAAAAAGAAAAAGAAATTAGAACGAGTAACTAAAAAAAAAAGATAAAGAAGAAAATATAACAGATACAAGTAAATACCGAAGTCAATATCTTAATTATTGTTATTATTTACTATTATATTTTGCTACACACTTTCCTCCAACTATTAAGTAACTTACATTGAAAGAAAGACATCATAATTTCAGTATTTTGTACCAACATTTCCAATCAAAGCTTACAAGCCTAAACAAATTTTTTTCTACAAATAATCAACAATCGATCAGATAATCTTTCAATTTTTGATCTTTTTTAACCAACTTTTACCAATAATTTTTTTTTACTTCTATTGTGTTTTGTTTTATTTTGAAATCCTAGTAGTTGTGTTTTTCTTTTCTTATTCTTTTCTTGATTTACCTTTGATCATTGTTCTGCTTTTTGTTATTGAGATTTTTATTTTTTTGTTGATTGTTTGTTTCCAATAAATTAATATCATTTCAATCGTTATCACAATTACTTCTTTTCTACTATATTATAGTATATTATAGTATCAATATATATATATATATATATATATATATTGGATGTTATAGAGATTATATCTACATTTCATTTTCAGATTCATACATCAAAAGAAAGTTTAGTGTACCCCGGTCGGATATAAAAACTTCTCTTTTGTGTGCTACCCCGGATTTATCATACTATTAGAAAAAATCGATTTGAAAAATTTTAAAAAAAAATTTAAAAAAAAAATTAAAAAAAAAAAAAAAAAAAAAAAAAAAAAAAAAAAAAAAAAAAAAAAAAAAAAAAAAAAAAAAAAAAAAAAAAAAAAGATTCCCGATGAGTATCAATATTCATCATCAACAACAACAACAACAACTGCAACAACTGCAACAATACCACCATATTAATAGTCATACTCCACATTCTAATAATACCTTATCGTCGTCTAATAATACCAATTCGTCGGTGGCCATGGCTATTGTCCAAGGTAATGGTAAACGGAAAATGACTAATAATAATAACAGCAGCAACGATACCCTTACCCCTCGAAAGAAATCTAAAAGATCAATGGGTAACTATCCTTGTGACCATCCTAATTGTTTTAAGTCTTTCACACGTTCTGAACATCTTTCAAGGCATAAACTTAATCACAATCCAACGGTTATCTATAAATGTGACTGGCCCGACTGTTCTAAAACTTTTGTTCGTTCTGATTTAAAAGAACGTCATTTCAAACGTCATCAAACTAAATTAAAGAAACTCCGTGAGTTGAAATTACTTGAATTGAAATCAAAGGAAAATCTTTTATTTAATGGTGTTGGTACTTTATCTTTTGGCAATGCTGATACTTATAAAAATTTACCAGTTCGTCGTTGTGACTCACTACCTATTCATTTTATTGATGATAATAACGATTCTAATTATTATTATGATAATGGTGCCGCAATAACCATTCTTGATTTAAAATCTTCTGATTGTTCTTCCACTACTACTAGTTATATCAAAAGTTTGCAAAATTCTTCTAATAATAATAATCACAGTGGTCATCGTTCAGTATCTGCTTCTGCTGAAATACCTACTCCAGTCTCTAAGGTTAAAATAAGCAAGAACTCTATTAATAGTGATAATACAAATAATAACAAACAACTGCCTTCAAAAGTTGCGTCTTCCCCCGATTCCTCATCCTCTTCTGTGTCCTACTATTCAACTGCATCATTAACTCAGTCTAACAATACTATCATTAATAGTCATAACATGCCTATTCTAGACAGTAGTAATCAACTTCCTCACCCCCCTTCATCAGCTGCTTCTTCTAGTAACAATAATAATAGCAACTACAATAACGATAGTAATAATAATAACAATAATAACAGTATATCACCTAATAGTGGTGTTAATAATATATCTTCTTCTCCATCTAATATTGCTTCTTGGATTGATTCAAATCTATTTTTCTTTGGTGGTAATGAAAACAAGCATGTTGCACCATTAGTTAATAATAATAGTATGAACAATATCAATAATAACAATAACAATTATCAATCTCCAATGATGAATATTTTTGCTGCGCCTGCTCCTCAATTCACAGATCCAATAAATAACAATAAGATCAACAATAACAATGATTCCCTTAACAATTTTATCTTCGGTATGTCCCCATATTCCTACATCAATGAACTTTTCCAATCTGATAATCCCCATGCCAATAACGATGCCAACGGTAATAACCAATTATTAGATTTTGATTCAACTACATCCCTTCCCAATAATAACCAATTTATTGATCTTCAACTCCAAAACTTACAATCTATTAATAACAATAATAATAACAATAATGCTCATATAATGAACCCATCTCAGATTAATTTGATGATGAATAACAATAATAATAATGTTATTCCTACTAAAGTTCCTCCTACTATTTTAGGTTTATTGGTTAATGATACTACTAGTAATCAATGCAAAATTACTGAAGATACTATTGAAGAATTATTTGATTGTTTACCAAGAAGCTTTTCTAAATTACCTGATGCTAATTGTAAAACATTTGAGCGTTGTTTACAAATTTATTGGGGGATTTTCCATAATCAATTTCCATTTATGCATAGACCTTCTTTTGATACTGCTACTGCTCCTCCCTTATTATTACTTTCTATGATAATGTTAGGTGCTGGTTTAGTATCTTCGACTGGTCTAGATGAATCTGAATATTTTTCAAATTCAAAACAATTAGCTGATGAAATTTGTAAACCAATTAGATGGAGATTATTTGAATCAGATGATTTTGCTCCTCCAGTGGCTAATTGGGTGATTCAATGTTTACTTTTAATTGAATTTTATGAAAAGTTTTTTACTACTAGGCCTTTACATGAAAGAGCTCATTTACATCATGGTACTGTTATTCAATTATTGAGAAGATCACCAATGTTGGGTGCTAATCCAACTACAGCTAAACATCTGAATGAAACTAAGTCTACTCAGAAATCTGATATTAAAAAGAAATGGATTGAATTTGAATCTTTGAAGAGAACTACTTTAATGGCTTTTTATATGGATTGTACTCAATCTATGATTTTTGGTCATATTGCTAATCTTTATGCTCATCAAATCCATTTACCAATGCCTTGTGATGATGCCCTTTGGGAATCATCTAATGATGAATTTAATAATGGTATGACTGAAGAAAGTTTCAATCCTGGTCATTTCATCGATGAATTAAGAAACTTGATTAAGTTGAAACCAACTAAGAAGCATCATGGTATATTTGGTTATAAGATTTTAACTGCTGGTTTAATTTCGATTATTTTACAATTTCAACAACGTGACCAACAAAGTAATGCTTTAGATTGGAATAAGAATATTGCTACTTTAGCCAATTGGAAATCACATTTCTCAACAGTTTTAGATCATTTTACTCATGGTAGTAACTATCATTGTTGTAACACGAAGATGGTAGTTATACCAGGTTCTATTAGAAACAATTCATGTATCGGGAAACCATTTGGTGATAATAGTTTGATGACTTATTTTGATATTAATGATACTAGATGTAAAAATCCTGGTTATCATATTACTCAGATAACTATGTATATCAGTCATTATGATTTGGTTATTTACGCTGGAGCAACCACAAGAATGAATGTGAAAGCCCAAGATTCAGATCACCGAGTTGTTGATTCTAGAATCCATAAATGGGCCAACAGTGAAGAAGGTAAAATATCAGTGATTTATGCATTTTTATATTTATTTGAAATGTTTTTACCACCAGAAGATTATTCAAATGGAATTGATTCAGATGACCATTATAGATATGAATGTTTGAACGATCCTATTGTTGAAAGATCGAATGTTATTTACATTGCTACTTTAGCTGTATGGGCATTTTGTTATTGTACGATTGGTCCTGAACAGCAATCGTCAATTCCCTTAGAAAATTATCAGGAATTAGAAGAAGGCTACCGATATTTGAAGAGAGTCAGATATGAATTAGACATTAGATCTAATAGTCAAATACATAATAATCATTTAACTGCTACTGAATTTTCTAACAATATTAAAAAGCAAGCACGAGTACTTGCTGGTATTCCCAACTTGAATAATATCATTGGTTTATTGAAGGTCGTTATGAATGCTTTAGGTAAGAGTAACTGGGAATTAGCTAGAGAATTTTCTAAATTATTTCATACTTGTGGTGAAAGAAGTTTAGGAAGAGATAAGCATACCCTTGGCTTTTAATTTATTCTTTTGTTTTTTGTTCTTGTTTTTTTGTTTTTCTTTATTAAGAATAATGAGAATATTTATTGTATTAGTATTTTTTTAATTTTAATCTTTTTTTCTTAGAGTGAGCTAATTATTTTTTTTTAGAGGTATATTTTTGAAATAATTACAATGTAAGATTACTAGAAAATCCAAAAGGGAAATTCTCTGTTTAATATATTAAGTAAGTGCTAAATATCTATATGAATTATTTTCTATTGTGTTTCTTTTTAGCCTTTTGTTTTAAAGAATCAATCTTTTCTGAATAATCATCATCAATTTCTAATTCAGAATCATATACTTCTTTCTTATGTTTGATAGATTCATCTTCAATGTCACTATTACCATAGTCATCATCTTGATAATCATCAATTATCTTACTGTTCTTGGATAGTTTGATTTCGTCTTCGGAATCATCAGTATCGTCTTCGGAATCATACGAATCACCATCTTCATTATCATCATCATCAAGGTCTATTTCACCATCATCTATTAAATCAGCGTCATCTAATTCTTCGTTATACTCAATATCAACATCACTATCATTATAATCATCAAATTCAGTATCAATATCATTATCATCATAACGAACGATTCTAAATTTATTAGATTTTTTCTCAGTAGTATAAGTGGTGGCACTATCATTTAAAATTTCATTTTTGAAGTTAACTCTTTGGAATAATAAATCTAATTTTTGATCAATTAATAATAATTTGGTTAATTGATGAGATTTTTTATTTAAATTGATTAATAACAAAGATAAGTGTTTTAAAAGATTTTTGTTTTCGTTTGATTTTAAATATGATCCATGCATGATTAAAACCCATTTGATCCAATAGTTTAATTGTAATTGTTTTTGGTGAGAAATACTATTACCAGAAGACACAGAAGAAATAAAGCTATATTTTTCAGATAATTTATCCAAAAGAATAATTGAATATGCAGAGTTTAAACTTTTAATGGTTTGTTTAATAATATTTTCATTTTTAGTGGCTAATACGGTGTCTAATAATGTATGATCATTAGATTTTAATGCTTGAGTCAACATCACGGTTAAAGTACCAGTAGTAGGCTTATTATTCCCCTTGGTGTTACTACCATTAATATCACCTAATAAATCATTATTCAAGGATGCCTTTTTATCATTTTTAATAGATAATTTTTCACCAAAAGTTTCTTCTTCTTCCTGATCTTCGTCATCTTCATCTTCAATAATTCTCTGTGGTTGTTCGTCTTCGTTATCAAGGTTACTAAAATTATCACCAGTGGTTAAATGGATCATACTCTCAGAATATAAATTACTAGCAGCAATATCGTGACCATAATTACTATTACTTTGAACTTTTTGTACAGGGATTGCCTTGGATAGAATGACTTCTTTTTGTAACCCATCTGACCAACTAATTGAATCAAAATATGGAATCACTGAATGTTCATACCATACAATTTGAATTTGGGTATTGATTATCACTGAATTTATAATGGCTATTGGTTCAATGACTTTCTTTGCTTGCTCAAGTGGTCTTTCTAATTTAATCATTGAATTGCATACTTTTGATACACTGTTATTTCTTCTGACTCTTCTTCTACTGGTCCCATTGTTAATATTGGCTTGGTCATTACTATTATTGCTGTTACCGTTACTACCGTTGATATCTTCATAGAATACTTCACAAACACCAAAATCAGTGACAACAGCTACAATTAATCCCTTTGACATGTTTTTGAAATGTGATATTTGTTTGATGTTAGATTGTGTTACAAGTACAGTTTTTTGTTTAAATAAAATATTTTCACCGTCACCTTCAATTTGATAAATATTAACAAAACGATCATTTTCAGCACTGGTTATTAATTGATTGTCGACAAAGTGAATTGAATTGACTCTTGACATATAATTAGATATCACTTGTATCATTTTCTTGCTGTTCAAATTATAAATATAAATTTTGTGTGATGACACTAATAAATAAGGAACGTTATTAATTTTAACCACTTTAATTAATTTCAAAAATTCTTCAGAAAATCCATTAGTTGTGCTATTACTGTTGTCATTATTGATAATATTAGAAAACAAAGCATCGCTTTTAATTGATTTTATTAACTGTAAAGTATAGTAGTTCCATTCAAAAATAGTGTTATGATCATCAATGGCCCAAATAGAATCGGTAATATTAGAGTAGTGGATTGCAATTATTGGGTTTTCTTCATGACCTTCTGGTAATAATTTCAGGATGATAGTATTAGTCTTTGGCGAATATATTAAAATAGATCCAGAGTCTGTAGCTATGAGCACGTTATCATCATTAGTGAATTCTATGAATTGAGAAGTTGAATCTAAATGAAAGCTTGTAGATAATTTAGTAGCATTGGAAGAATTTGCCGTGGATTTTACTTGTAATGTTTGTTTATTCAACGATTCAACAACATTGGCAAATAAAGTACCAGTTTTATTAAATTTAGATTCCACTTTAGACACACTCATGTTTACTGTTATTGGTGTTAATTTGGTTGTATATTGGCATATAGAGAAGTATGTATGGTCAGCTCATCTACAAAAAAAATTTTTTTTATAGGAAAAATTTTTTTTTTCTAAGAAAATTTTTGAAAATTTTTACCATCATGAGAGACATACATCGCCATCCATTAATATACATTTTTATGCATTGGCTTAGCTTATATTTTTTAGAACACTGATAGTAGTATGAATCTTTGAGGTTATGGTGATAACTGTTATTATCAAGTAAATCTAGTTGAAAGAAGTAGAAACCCTCTATATTATTACCTTGTGATAATTTTTGGTATCGTAATTGAATAATCTACAATGTTAATCATTTTTTAGTCAAAAAAAAAAAAAGTTTCTTATCTTTCGTCATTTTTCTCCCTCTAAAAGCTATTAATTAATTGATAGTCTTTTTAAAGTGGGATTTATTTTCAAAAGATAAGATATTCACGAAGGTGGTTATAATATATATTTGATTTGACAAAAAATAAAATAAAGGAATGAGATAATGCATATGAAGTAAGTAAATAGTATATATATGTTTTAATCTTTCTTTTTATCAGAATCAGGTTTTAATTCTTCAGTAGAAGAAGAATTAGATGAAGCATTAGATAAATTTTCAGCTTGTAATTGAATAATTTCGTTTTTTAAACGAAGAACTTCTTTTTCTAATTTTTTACCAAAAATATCAACGTAATAAGTAGCCCCATTATACGCAGCAACAAGAAAAATAAAAGTGATGAAAAGACTAGCTAACCGTTTATATTTCAACCAAACTGGACAAAGTAGCATGGTGCATAATTGATAACCATATTGAATGAGAGTGAAAGCAAATACTGGTAAAGGTTCAGGTAACCCATTAACAAATTTCCCAATGGGCTTATTAGCATAAGATTTTCTCAACCAAGAGAAAGAATTAACTCTACCCTTTTTGATAGAATCTTTTTGTCTATAAGTAATAAAGTAATGGTATAGAGATTGCCAAACTAAGTAATAAAAAGAAGTCCATAAAATCCCGTTTAAAGTATTCCACGAGGTAACTTTTGAAGCACCAGGGAATCTTTGAGCTTTAAAATCCGGGTCAAGTTCATGAGTTATGACAAACATAGTAGCAGGAGGAATGATATGAATGAAAGAGGAGGTAATTTTTTCAATTGAATGTAAAACTAAAGAATTCCTCCACGTTATCACTGCAAATGATAAAGTCCCAAAAGTGAAACTGAAGCAGACCATGTATAGATGTTTGGAGTTAGGGAAAACCCAAATAAATAGCATTACTAAGCAATTAACGTAATAGCATAAATCAGCCAAAAAGAATTGAAACTGTTTCTTCCAGTAAGTGTATAAACGAATTGGCATTAATAAAAGAAAAAGTGCAGAGTAATACCAATGGAAATAATTTGGATATTTACCAATTAGTATACCAGCATAAAAAATTTGGCCAACGGCAAAGGCATAGAAAAGTTTCTCCGTTTTAGAAGCCATAACAGTTTTCATTAAATTACGATCCAAGTCTCCAAGTTTCTTGAACATTTTAGCCTTTAGCACATCTAAATCTTCATCGGTCATTTTAGTTATTAGTCTCCCTGTTTGAGATTTCGCTCTTTCCTTGATATTCTTAGTCTTTGTTCTAACTTTAGTAAAAGCTCTCTTAGAAACATCGATTGTGACTTCTGGATCTAATAAATCAAAGAAAGATAATTTCTCTTCTGGTACAGAATTCCCACTTAAAGAAACACTAGAACTTGATCTGAGAGATTTGAACGCCACATTTCTATTATGAGGAATATCATCGGTTATTAATAATGCGTCTTCATTGCCGCTGCTATTATTTTCATGAATATAATCCCAATCGGAGTTAGAAGAATTATTACTAGATTCCACCGTAGAATCGTCTAGGTGAGTTGATTTCGACTGTTCTGACATTTTATATAGTTATTTAAACCAATTAATCAGGAACGTCGATTGAAGAAGAAGCAGAAGAAGAAGAAAAAAAAATTTTTTAGTAAGAATTTTTTTTTTAAATCACTAAAATTAGTACGTTTTTATATATTATCCATCAAGAGAAGAATTTTTTTTTTCTTTTTGTTGTCTCTTTGACACTAAAAAAAAGTTTTCTGAAAAAACGAAAAAAACCTCAAAAAAACAGAGAAACGTCAAATTGTCTTAATAGAAGAACCAATAGCCCAATAAAAGAAATGAATTGGAGAGAGAAGAAGAAATTATAGTTATTAGTTATTATGATTTATATACCCAATTTTAAAAAAATCAAAAAAAAATAAGCAAATAAATAAACAAAGCATCAAAAAAAAACTTGGAAATCAAATACAAATAAATATAAAATAAAAACGACTAAAAAAAAAAACTAAAAAAAATCGATGAGATGCGAATTTTAGCACATGCAAATCCAACAACGGAAATTATGTCCATTTGTTGCTAATCGCAAACGTCCCCCCGTGGGGACGTGAAGAAGAGACTCGTGGATCGCCATTTTAAGAGTTGTTGGTCGCTCCCAATCATGTGCCAATACAGAATATTTATAAAGCTAGTGGAGGATCCACATATGTTAAATTATATATAGTACATAAATTTCTTATCTATTAAAATAGTTTCGTCCGACATTGATAAATGGTAACTTTGGTTGCTTCTTTGGTTTTAAAGATTTTTTCAATTCCTTAACGGTCCCTTCAATTGCCCAAGATAGATCTCTTCTCATTCCAGAATGTTTAAAATTAATTAGTTTTAAATTGTTATATTTGATTGATTGGCAATTGCTTAAGAAGTTTTCTACATCCTTTGTTGTGATCCAGTTAATTGACGCCATTGACACCTGTTGTAAGTTCTTCAATTCAGTCAAATGGTCTAATATTTCATGGTTCTGTACTTTAAGTAGTTGTTCTTGATTCCAGTTATTACTCTTTTTAACATCAGATAAATATAACCTTTCGTCAATTTGGTTTTTTGGATCGAATTTTAAAGGCTCGTGGGTTAAAATGAAATTAGATCTGTCACTTAGTGTATTATATTTCATTAGTTTCTTCTCCCATAATTCTTTGATACTTGGTGGCTTTTCAACTACTGGTGGTTCTTCTTCTTCGATTACTTCATCAATTATAGTTTCTTCATTACTGATTGGCATAGCGTCTTCTCTAATTGCGGCTTCGTTAATAACTTCTTCTTCTTGTTTAAATGTGACCACTTTCTTATGTTTGTGATATTTTTCCATGGCTTGTTTACCATCACTTTGTTTGTGTCCTTCTTGATCGTCATTATGATTATAACTATGGTCATCAATATTGTCATGTGGAAATTGTAACTCTAATTGATTTTTGCCGGAAATTTCAAAAATCTTACTATTATTAGCAGCTACACTGTTAAGTCCCTGGTAACCCCAAAATTCTTTATAGAAATTATATTGTACCTGTTTATAATTAAAATTATTACTATACCCAAAACTATCTTTGTAAAAATCCAAGGATTTATGGCTTTCAAGTACTGGTACTGACGTCTGTGATTTATATGTCTTAGGTGTTGCTGAATGCAATACACTGTTATATTGTGAATACACTGAAACACCATAAGCAGAAGTCAAATCAGAGATTAATTGCATACTAGTGCTTGCTTGGCTATTGTTATTATTATTGGCATTTCCACCATGAGAGATTGTCTGGTACATTGCATTGAAATCACTCATTGATTTTGATCTGTTCAAAGTGGTGTCTGAATAATTGTTCTTACTGTAATGATCACTATGTCTTCTTCTATGTTTGGATACTGTTGGAGAACTATGATTATTATTCTTTAAAGATAATAAATTACCATTATTGTTGTATTGTAAGATGAAATGATCATCAAATCCGCCGTATGATATTATATAATCACTAGCAAGCAAAATCTTATTGATATTTAAAATTTGAACATTCTCACAAATTTTCAATAAATGGTTAATCATGCCAATTGGAATATCTTTAGTTGAATACTTATGTAATAATTTGTTTCTAATTGGATGTTTGTAGAATTTATTCTCAATAGTATTTTTATTGTTAATATTTGGTTTTTTAACAATTATCTTTGATGTTGAGTTGTTGTTACTAGTAGTGGTGGTTGTTGTTGTTGCAGTATAATTCGAAATTTTGTTCAATATCTTGATTATTTTCGCTTTTAAATTATGTTTATGGTAATTTCTATCATGATAAAATAAAGTTGTTAAAGAACTATTACTACTAGAATGAGTAGAGTTTCTAGATGGGATTCTAGTTATTGACGAGTCGGATCTTGATCTTGCACTTATATTAGTGGTAGTACCACCACCATTAGAATTTGATTTACCAGTATTGTTATTAGAAGCAAGTTTAGACCATTCAGCTATTGTTGGAATTGTTAGCCCATATAAAGGATCGGTTCTATATTTCCAATCTCTCCAGCCAGCAAGGACAACTTTAGGTAAAAATGCAAAATTATAGTTTTCAAAATCAAACAATAATTCAAGGTTATTCATATTGGATAAAATTTCTTGACGATCTTTAATTAACATTATTGGTAGCCGGCCATTATGAGCGTTGATATACTCGCTGAGATTTAACCTTTTAGACAGGATCATATCGAAATCTTCAATATTATTAAAAGTTCCATCAAATTTCAATTGTGGATTATTTATTAACTGTTCTATTCTATTACGTTCATGTTCAGTAATTATCACGTACGAATCTTCGAATTTTTCATCAAATCTCAAGTAATATAATGTATCGATTTGAGACAAATCGATCTCGTTTACTAATCTCCCAAGGTTATTATTTCCGCGAATTGTGGTTATAAATTGTGCAAATCTGTAACTAGAGTGGAAATGCACTTTATCATACACTGTTGGTAGAGCAAGTCTATAAAGTCTTTTATTAATGTACAATAATTTAACTTGTTGTTGTTTTTGTCTAGCTTGATCATTATTATAGTGTTTAGACAATTTAAAGTTTTTCAAAATAGTGTTAATGTAATGTTTAACTGCCCGAGATTTACTATTGTCCAGGGGCCTCTTAATCTTTCTTTCAAAATTTGAGTTGTTTTTAGAAATAGGAGTTAAATTAAATGACACTTTTGTATTTGTTGTCGTAATACCACTACTATTATTATCTTTTTCAAATGATTTGATTGGTCCCTTAATATATTTAGTATTTGAGCAAGCATATACAAAAATTAATTGGATAACTTCATCAGGCAAACACAAAAGACTATCATTTCTTTCAAATTTTGCATCGTTAATAATGGCTGATGTTGTATTATCAACTGATGCAAACTCCGTAGATGATGACAGTAGTTCTGCAGTAGGGTTATTTAAAGAGGAATTGCTTGATTTCTTTGCTAATAATAAAGACCGATACTTCTGATATTTTTTAGTTATAGACATATTCATGGGTTGAGGGGGTGGTGATGTAACAGTTTGCGTAGCAGTTTGAGGATGAATAATCATAGAAACATTGTCAGATACTTGTGAAGATGTGTTTAAAGAGGATTTAGAGTATTTGGCATAATTGTAATTTGATATGCTAATAGAATCATACTTGGGGGCATAAAAATTTCTTGAAATTATAGGCACTTGTGACATTTTTGAGATAATACATTAATGAATATTATTTAATCAATATAGAGATAGTCGTATAAACAAAACATGAAAATGATTATTCAGAAATTGATGAGATGAGATCAGATATTTATAAAAAAGAAGAAAAAAAAAGATAAAAAAAAAAAAGATAAAAAGGCAGCAGAAAAAAATATGGCATACGATATCCTTTTTTTTTTTATAACATACTTGTATTTCTAAGGGGGGAAAAAATCAGAACATAATAAGCCAGAAAAAAGGCCCTTTTTTATTATCAAAATTACCCAAAAATGATAATATATTTCGTTATCTGGATCAGCTATATCCTATGACAAAGGATTATCTTACGTAATTTTCAGCTAAAATAGCTAATATCAAGTATTATAATTTACGTATATGTATTGTTTTTTAGTATTGATAAATTATATCAGAAGATTATTTAGTTTTCTTATCTTTTTCTTTTTCATCGGATTCCTCTTTGACATATGAAAAATATTGACTTAACAATACAAAACTGAGCAATCCAGCAGTGGCAGAAAAGACAGTAATGAAAACATCATTAAAAGTTTCAATATTAGTGACAGCTCTCAAGATAAAGATATAACTTTCAAGGATAAGCATGATTGGTTGTTGATAAGTGAGTAATTTCCCGGCTTTATAATTGTATAGTAATTGTGGAACTTTTAAACCCAAATACATTGGAACAGTTAAAGATACTAAAGTATTCAACAATTCATTTGGTGCAATTATAGGGAATGGATTTTCAACATTACCTTCTGGATCATTGATGAACGAATATAATAATAATGCCACCACTGAATAATAAATATTGAGGAATTGTACTTGACCATTATACATCATTACCAACGATGTAAGGATTAAATTTTGAATTAATAAGAAGATATATTCACCATAACTGAAATATGTTATATTTTCGACTCTAGATTGGTATCCGAGTAATATAATGAATGTAGCTGCTTCTAGTATCAAATCTTTAAGAGAGTATGATTTAGTTCCTGCTTTACCTGTGTTTAAAATATTGTAAATTGCTGGTAATTTAACCATTGACGCAAATAAAATAATCGACAATTGAAGCACATTAACCACATATGAATTCACACAATCAAGCACAGATTCTGGGTCATTGAAATAATCAATATCAATGAATAACTTTTGGAAACATTGTTTACCATTTTTATTGAATAAGTACTCTCCATATTCCGCATAGCTTAATGGGATTCTTTGAGTGAATGGTCTTATTTGATCAAGCACTGGTTTAGCAAAACTTTCAAGTTGTTCCATGTTGGCTTAGTGTAATTGTTATTAATTGTGACTATTAGAATGAATGGAATGCAAAAATTAAAAGAATAAATAAAAAATAAATCAAATTGAATTCTTTCAACAAAGATCAAAAAATAAAACTATCAAAAAAAATTTTTTTTTCTTGCTATTTTCTTTTTTTTTTTTGTCTAAACCAAATGGGAAAATGGCTAAATTTCATCCGAGCGAGTTTCCAATTCTTATTATTTATTGTTAAGCGAAGAAAATATGAATATATATATGAACCACAGACATGGTGAAATATATAAGGGCAGTAAGTATTTAAGAATAATATGCTTTCATAGAATCTTTTAAATGTAAGTAAAATTGAGTAGCCAATTATATATTTTGAAATGAAATCCATCTTCTGTAAAATAGATCTGAAGTTTCAATAAAATTGTATCTTTTTGAATACAACAACTCTAAAACCTTTTATCAGCGTAACTACTAAATTATTGGCTATGGCTGGATCAATATCAACATTGGTCCAAAAATTAATAGAGCTATTACTATATGTGATGAAGCATCGGCAATAAACAAATTAGGAACTGTACATAAGATGCTATGGCCTTATATTAATTAGGTTCATCTGATACTTACTGTAACTCTGAGAAAGTAGTATCCAGTACAAATCAAAACGAAACAAAACAAAATAAAATAAATATATAGTTGTAATAAAACGTCTTATGTCTTTCAGTTGGTTCTTCGTTTGAAGGCATTAATATATTGTTTTTAACTCCATAAAATATTAGCCAAGTTTGGTTCTATGCATGCGTCATATGATTTTATGCAAAGCAAAAGAAGCAAAATAGAAAAAGACTTTTTGAGATGGCGAGATGCAAAAAAATTTGATAAATCAAAACAAGATCGTTTATCATCATACTTTTGCCATTTATAATACGTACAATTATTTAATTATTAACATCAATCATTATTGAAAATTGATTAAAATAGATATAGTTATAGTATTTCAAAAGATGTTACGGATCAAGCAAGTATCAAATAATACATCAAACCTTTCAAGGATAACAGGGAGGTTATCAAAGTCAACTAATACAAGAACACCAAGGCATCAATCACTTTCATATTTTATAAATACCTCTGATTTAGCGCAATATAGGAAACTTAACTTCAAGAGAAATTTATCGTCTAGACTGCCTAGAAGTTATAATAATACTTTAATCTTATCTAGATCATTTTCATTTACTTCTATTCCTAAGATGGCTTTCAAAGTCGTGAGACTTCCAGCTGCTATTGGCGGAGGTCTTGCCGCTGCTGGTTCTTATGTCGTTTATAAAGTTGAAGAAGCGTCGACATACACCTCTGAAAAATTGAAACAAGCTCAAGAATTTGGATCATCTGCATATTCGCAATTATCTGATATGTTTGACGTTGCTTCTATGAAAGCAAAAGAATCTTTCAACAATGCTGCTAATACATTAAATGAAAATTTAAATTCTCTTTCAGAATCCTTCAAAGCAGAAGATAGCTCAGAAGAAAATTCTAATAATAACAGTGATCCAGGCGATGGTGGTAAAGAAGCTGCTGGTGCTGCTGCTTCTGCTGCCGCTGGTGTTGGTTTGACTCACGAGAAAGCTAAATTAGATGACGAGGATAACGAGCACGAAGGCAATGAATTAAATTCAGACGATAAAGACAATACTGAAGATAATATTATGAATTTAACTAAAAAAATGATTGAAATTAGAAATTTACTTTCAAAAATAGATCAAAATGATTCTTCTTTGAGATTACCATCAATTGTTGTTGTTGGATCACAATCATCCGGTAAATCATCAGTACTTGAAGCTATTGTCGGTAAAGAATTTTTGCCAAAGGGTAATAGCATGGCCACCAGACGTCCAATAGAACTCACTTTAATAAATGATCCAACATTAAAAGAAGAAGTTGCTGAATTCACTGATTTAAAAATGAACCCAACTACAAGTTTTGATGATGTTTCAAGAATTTTATTTGAACTTAATTTGGCAGTTCCCCAATCTCAAGCTATATCTGATGAGCCAATTCGATTATCTATCAAATCGCCAACTGCTCCTGATTTAACATTAGTTGATTTACCAGGCTATATTCAAGTTCAATCTGAAGATCAACCTATAGAATTAAAGAAAAAAATCCGTGATTTATGTACGAAATACTTGGAACCCCCAAATATCATTTTAGCCATATCAGCTGCTGATGTTGACCTTGCAAATTCTTCTGCATTAAGAGCTGCTAAATACGCCGACCCTTCTGGTGAAAGAACTTTGGGTGTTCTAACTAAAATGGATTTAATTGATCCACCAGCAGCTAAAAGTTTATTAAAAGATAATAAATATCCTTTAAAAATGGGTTATGTTGGAGTTATCTCTAAAGCACCAGAAAAATCTGCTGCTGCATTATTTTTAAGTAAAAGATCTAATCTTTCTAATGAATTGCAACATAATGAGGAAAATTATTTCTATAATTCAGAAAATGAGAAATATTTTTTCAACTCTTCAGTTGGTACTAAAATATTAAAGAAAAAATTAATGAAAATTTTAGAAAAATCCATGGCTTTATCATTGGAACCAACTCACGAGGCCATTCAACAAGAACTTGAGGATGCATCCTACAAATTTAAAGTTGAATTCAATGATCGTCAATTAACCCCCGAGACTTACCTTGCCTCAACATTAGATTCATTGAAAAGTCACGTTAAAGATTTCAGTGGTAAATTTGGTCGAAATGAATTAAGATCATTATTAAGAGCTGAATTAGATCAAAAAGTTTTGGATTTATTAGCTTTAAGATATTGGAATAAACCTATCAGTGGTGGTGGAGAAACCTTAGCTAATGGTAATGGAAAATTCTCTACTTATAGTGAACCAAATTTATATGAGCTTGGTACTATTAATGGTGAAACTGATATTTATTGGCATAGAAAATTAGACTTGGCTAGTTCCAGTTTAACTAAACTTGGTGTGGGCAGATTATCAACTACATTAGTTACAAATTCTTTATTAGATCAAATCAATGATATTGCAGACCACACGAATTTAAAGGGTCATCCATTGGCTAAAGAAATTGTGATGAACTCTGCGATGTCTGTGTTGAATGCTAAATATTATTCAACTGCTGATCAAGTGGAAAATTGTATTAAACCATATAAATACGAAATTGATCTTGAAGATCGTGAATGGAATTTAGCTAAAGAGCACTCTTTAAGGTTATTATCAGAAGAATTGCGCCAATGTACTCATTCTTATCAACAATTAAGAAACGAAGTTGGTAATCGTAAATTGAAGAAAGTTATCAGTTACATTGAGTCTCAACGAGATAATGCTAGCAAACAAAAAACTGATGGTGGTAAATCAGAATCAATGCAATTTTCTTCAATAATGTTACAAAAGGGTAAACAGGCAATGTTTTTGAAGGATAGAGCAGGATTATTAAACATGAGAATAAATGCAGTGAAATCATCACAATGTAATGATAAAGAAAATAAATATAGATGTCCAGAAATTTTTTTAAATGCAGTCGTTGATAAATTAACTCAAACTGCGATTTTATTTTTAAATGTTGAATTATTAAGTGATTTCTATTATAATTTTCCAAGAGATTTAGATATCAAATTAAGTGTTACTAGCTTAACCAAGGAAACTATAGAAAACATTGCTAAAGAAGATCCTAGAATTAAAAGACATATTGAACTTCAGCAAAGAAAGGAATTATTAGAAGATGCTATAACAAAAATTGAACATATTATTGCCCTCAGAAGAGATCAAGCACATTTTTCTTAATTGTTTCTACAGAATATCTGCTTACAATTGTACATTTATTTTATTCTTATTTTTATTTTTATTTTATTCTCAGGTTGGTTATTTTGCTTAATTTATTTTATCCTATTCTTAATATATGTTGTTTCTATCAATTTATTTTGAGTTGATATCAGCTTAGTATTTTCAAGTTAATGTTGGGAGTTTTTTGAAAAAAAAAAGATCAAGGATTTCTAGAAACAACAAAAAACCTACGAAAAAAAAATTCATTATATTAATTGCTTTTAGTAAGGTTTCTGATTTCAAATGGTGATAATCCCTTTTGTTTATCTTCATTTTTTCTTTTTGTCAATATTATCCTTATTAGATCATTTAAAAAAAAAAATCCTCGATATCAATGATTCCTAGTTATATGCTGAATTATGGAAGCATTCATTTGCCTGACATTTGCAGATCTTGATTTATATTCCTTAAACTATATTCATTTTGATCCTCCAAAAGAATAGTATTTTATTATTATTGTACTTTTTATAAATTAATGTCACCAAATTTCCCGGATAATTACGAGAAATGTAAACAATTTTAGACCCTCTTTACTACTAGAGCAATATATAACTACTGATAATTCAAAATAATAATATTATATTAAAACAACTTCAAAAAAAAAACTAGCTAATCGGATTAAAAAGAATACTGAATCAATGAAATAAAATCCCATCAAGTCAATGAAGTCCAATCACGATTGAATTCTTTCAACTCTAATATTAAAAGATTATCAATATTAACTTTTAATTGCTGACCCTTTTGTGCGCAAATCGTATTCAACATCACATAATCATTGTATAAAGCATTTAAACAATCTTTCTTAACGCTTATGTTATACATATCTTTATAAAAAGAAATTGCTTGGAATTTGGTACTTGATATTTTTGATATAGAGAACCCAAAATCTATATATTTAATTGAAGAAGGATCTTTAATTAAAATATTGTTCCCATGGATATCCCCGTGAATAACACCACTCATATGAAATGAGTGTAAAGTATTCACAAGCAATGTCACTATTTCGGAAGTGAAATTTGAACTTGGATAGTCTTCTAAG